>JAJJWW010000097.1:0-517570 GCA_023531295.1 Papaver armeniacum
GAGGCTCAAGAATTATTTCGGAATTGACTTCTTGACACAATGTGGTTCGATGTTGTGAACATGTCTCTCCTTTATGCCTTCGACGAGATAGAGCAATTCACGTTCGACCAAGGATTGAACCGCCTTTGATATGTGCTTGAGAGATGGAGAAAGTCTGACCGGGAGGATCTCTGTGCACTCCTTCGGCCCCGAGATTAAGTTCTCGACTCAAACTTTTCTCGAATATGCGTTTAAAAACTTTGCAGCTACTTGTGGGGTGATTTTGAACTGTGGAAGCGGCAATAACGAGGGTTTTCCATGTCTTCCTCGTTGGATCTCTTCGACATATGGCAATTTGATTGCACCATCTTGGATCCGGGCATCTAGTAGTTCGAGCACTTCTCCAATGGGGAGAGGAAAGTCGAGTGCATCTTGATCATGAGTCTCTGTATGTTGGCCAGGAGCCCGTGCCTCTGGTTTGTTCTTCTTTTGCATCTTTTGAGGAGCTGAGGTATGCTTGTTCGGGGTTTCACCCTTGCGCTTGCTCTCTTCTGCAACAGCGTTTGTGGAGGGCTGCATGTTGTATTGCTTGTTGATCAAACGTCTTCTTCCTCGAGTATCTCGCGATTCTTCAGTCTTTGTAGATTTTTCTCTTTCCAATAGAGCAGTGCGGTGGTTGCCGATCTCTTCGCGGCTTCATGAAGCTCGAGAAAGTCAGAATCGAAGATTTTCCAAATGAGAGCCATGTAGACCAGGAGCATGCCATTGATGCACAAATCTACCACTGTTGCTCCCGTGACATTTGGGTCATGACAATCCAAGGCACGGACTCGAATATCTTCACGTAGTCATTGGGGTTTTCACCGACCCTCTGAAACATTCTTCCAAGATCAGAGAGAGTGACTTTCTCTGACACGAATAAGTACTTTCTGTATAAGGCATTAATCATTTCTCCCCAATTGTTAATAGTCCCTGGTGCGATGTTGTTGTACCAGGTGTATGCCCTGCCTTTCAAAGATTTTGAAAATTCATTGAGACGAACAACGTGGTTGTGTTCATGTTCTCCCAAGGCTTCCAAGAAACGAGAGACATGTTCTCGAGCATTGCCAGTTCCATCATACAGAGTGAAAGTTGGAGAGGTATAACCTTTCGAAAGAGTGATCCTTTGCGTAACGGCGGGATAATGAGGCTGGTGACGATGGACATGTGATGTCTTGTCCTTTCCACGGTTTTCCAGAAGGCGCTCCAAATCTTCTCGAGTAATAAAATTTGATGATTCTTTTGCTGATGAATCGTCTGCAGCTTTGCGGACTTCTTCGTCGTTCACTGTATGAATTGGAATTACCTCAAGATCAACATCTGAGGATTTCTCCTTCTCTTTCCCCTTTCCTTGAGTTTTCTCTGACATTGTATCAGTGAGAGCCTTCAGTTGATTAAATAGCTCCTTCAGTGCCGTAGCCATATCGGTCTGATTTTTTGCAAGAGTCTCTTGCACTTTGATGAGAACGACAATGGTGGTGGTGGGTTTCCTATGACTTCCTCAGGGTTTCGGTCGAACATAGGATGACCTTCCGTGTTAGTGTGAGGAGGAGTGCCATCACCACTGCCAGTGTTAGAGGCCGGAATGGTTTCCGGGATATCCTTGTTGTCATTGTTGTTGTTGCTAGTGCTAGCGCCATTTGTGTTGGAACCTGTAAGTAACTTGGACCTAAGACCAACCATCTTGTGAAACTGTGAGATTGCAACCGAGAGATTAATCTCTCACCGTAAGTCGCCAACTGTAGATGGGGAAAACGATTTCTTTGGTTTTATGGAATTGAAGAGTCGTCCGTTTGGAGACTCCTTGAACAGAGCGAAATGTTGAACCTCACACAGATGCACTGCAAGAAGGGAGTGCTTTAAGTTCGAGAGATAAATCTGTAAGACTCCAGTCTAAACCAAGAACAATGGCCGTTCCAGAGTCAATTCGGTCACAAGAGAGGATGGGTTGATCTGTAGGAGGGAAGCTGAGAAATGCGTGAGATCAATGGTGATATGAGATTGTAGTTGTGTTGTGAATTCAGCGTAAGAATGCTCTGAATGATTGAATTTTGCTCAATTGAGAGTGAATGCTCAGACGATGAGTTCGTGTAGACGAAAGATTGTCTGTATGAACTTGCCAAGAATTCTTGTAGATGAATGTTCGAATGTTCGAATCTTGTCCTTTCAATCAGGATTCAGAGACACTTTATAATGCCGGAGTTGAAAACACCATGATCCCATGAAGTGTGACAGTTTCTTTGGAATCGAGAGTGGGGAAGTGGGAAATCGTGTTAAAACCGACTTGCTCATCGTATGGAGACTTGGTTAATTTTCCACCCACTACTTTGCCGACTCTTCCAACCGATTACACGACTTGCTCACATTCTCATCGTGGGTGAACACACGTGCCGTAGACCGCTTGAGACCAAAACCCTAGTTAATATCCCCCATGTGACACGATTGAAATCTCGTGATTTGTGAAATCGATTTTTGACTTTATGGGACGATGAGTCCATGTATTCTTGAGTTGAACATGATTTGTAAATATTCGAAACTCATGAATTAAATATGTCTTGAGACGAGGTATTATTATGTTGATTATGAGCAAGCTGTGTTGCTGAATTATTGAATATTGATAGTTGAACCAATATTCTTGAGTCTGAGAAAATATTGCTGATTCGGGCAAATATTATCGGTTTGAGCGAATGTTTCTCATTCGATGGATTGTTGGTAGCAAGGCCAAATAAAATATTAATTTAAGATACTGACTGCTGGGTCGAGCAAAATAAATAAAAATGTTGATCATGGAATCAACATAAAATTATCAGTATTTGTATCCGCTCGTAATCATGTTTTGCATGAGCTCAATTCAAAACCCTAATTTTCTTGAAATGATGATTTATTGCAAATCAAGTGAAGTAGGGACCGGCTACATGGGATGATAAGTTCACCATGTAAGCTTAGATGAACAAAATACCAAAGTCTCTTGAGGACCAGTTGGTGAAAGAATGATTAAATCTTTGGTTTAATCATTTATTGAAATAATGCTCGTGTGAGCGAGAAATAAAAAAACCTATCCATGAAGAGATGAGGAACCGACCAGGAGGTCATGAGACTGTCTCTTGGTGGCCGTGGGACCAATTGATGGTCGTTCAAGCAAACTCTTAATTGTTTGGAAGAAGTTTGAACCTAATATGAGCAATTGAGCAAATTAGGTTAAAATCATTAAAACATGTGGGACCGGCTGTTTGCAGGCCTTAGAGCCACCCTTGGTCGGTCAAGGGGATGTGCTCGTATCACCATAGTGTCCGTGTCTCAGTCCTGAGAGTTTCAGTATTTTTTTCGATGCGCATTTGAGCAACATTCTGAAAAAAATATGCAGAATCCAGGGTTTTTGCTGAAACTAGGAAAAATACATGAGATGATGAAAAATGATAAATACAACGAGGGAATTGCAAGGTGTGGGACCGACCACGGCTAGGGCATGGCCGGCCGGTTGACAAGAACGGTCCCACACTTTCCCAATTTTATGTAATTTTATGTACTTTCTCTGATTTGAGGGAAATTCCATGAAACTGGAGAGTTTTATAAAATTAGGGAACTTCCATGAGATGAGGGAGATAAAATAATAATAATAAAATAGGGAATGATGGAGTGTGGAACCGGAAATGGCCAAGGCATGGCCGGCCGGCCAACGGGCACGGTCACAGGGCACTCTACCCAATTTTATGTAATTTTTTAGGATTTTAGGGAATTTTCATAAAATCAAAGAGATTTGTTGAAACCAAGGTATTTTGCTGAAATCAGGGAGTTTTCATGGAATCAGGAAAACAAAACAACAAACAATAATAGAATAATAGGCATGTGGGACCGGCTAGGGCATGGTAGGCCGGCAAGAGCCGGTCCCACGAGTTTTCCTAATTTTATAATATTTTTCATGATTTTAGAGAAAATTCATAAAATTAGGAAAACTCGTGGTTTTAGGGAAAATTCATGAAATCAGGGAATTTTCATAATTTGAGAGAAATAATAAAATAATGGGGACGTGAGGTACGGGACCGCCACAGCTAGGGCATGGTTAGTGGGGTTTGGTGCTCGGTCCCGCGACACCTTTCCTAATTTTATTATTTCTTTGATAAAATCACGAGATTAGAGAATTTCCTTGAAACGAAGGAGATTTGCTCGAACGAGAGAATTTTCACGTGAGGAAAAAAATAATAAAATATGACAAAATATAAAATCAATGGATCGTCACGGCATGACCGAAACCACTGATGAGCCCAGTCCCCTGGCGTCTTTGCTAATATTTTATTATTATTATTTTTCCTTCTTATTTTGCATATGTTCATCGTTCATTCATATTTTGAAATGCTCGTTGGCGCATTCAAATGCTGGTCTGTGCATTATTGCTAAGTACACTTGCACCATTTTAGTCAGGGATTCGATGCTCAGATGCCTGTTTCGTTGAATATTTATCACTAACCCGTGGAATTCTGCTGAGAAGAACCACGAATTAAAGTGACGAAATATAACGAAGAATCGTAGAATATTGTTGGATATTCAAGCGATTAGAGATAATTAACTGATGGCTCTATACTAGCAGGGCTTCCTATCTAGGAGCATTAATTATCTGAAGGTTGAGAAATATGAACTTGCTGGAGTGTCATATTCCTCTTGTACAGTCAGGGAAAACCTGGTTGCATCCTGAAAACGTTATTGCTCTATACTAGCAGACATGCTGTCTAGGAGCCGTCCAATCTTGCGATTCTATACAATATGAGATGTGTCGTGGTCTCAGCTGGGAGACTACACATCTACATCTTCTCTGAGAGACTTTCTCAGTCAGAGGTTTTATGGCATGAGCTTTCATGCTTAGAGACATGAGTCTCAATACTCATCCGATTGCCGGATCCGGAGTAATTACTGAAATTGCTCAGTATTCATGAGATGTGTCGTGGCCTCAGCTGGGAGACTACACATCTACATATACTCGAGAGACGACCTTCTCGGTCAGAGATTTATGGCATGAGCTTTCATGCTTTAATGAGAGACATGGGCCTCAATACTCATCCGATTGCGATCCGGAGTATAGTTTTACAATTTTACCCTTTGTCGAAAATCCATCTTCTACAGCTTTGAGGGTTGATTCGGTCTCTTCTACATTTCGAAGACGTCCAAAGTCTGATAGTAATCTAGTGTCTGTAGTTGGTTAATACAGATCGGTGTTCAAATATGGACGAGGTCCCCGGGTTTTTCTGTAGTTTCGGTTTCCTCGTTAACAATATTCTTGCATGTGTGCGCTCTTTAATTTCTGCATTTGTTGATTGTTAAAACTATTACACAGGTTCATACTCCTATCAAAACGAAAAAGTTAGTACTATACTCGTGTTTATGGGTAAAAATCGTTTCTGCCGATTTCGGTAATTTCGGTAGGTGAGTGAGAAACTGGTTCAAACCCTAAACAAATGTGCTGCACGTGAGCACTTTATAGATTCGAGATATCAATCTGTACAAGTCCAGCCTAAACCAAGAAATGGCCGTTCAGGACTTGCTTCGGTCACAAAGTGGAGGAGAAGGGTTGATTTGGGGAGGGAAGCAAAGAAAGGTGTTGAGACCAGAATAGTGCTGGGAGAGTAGTGTCTCGACTTGTATCGAAAGTGGAAGCTTGGAAGCTTGCAAGAGATGAAAGCTTTTGGAGAGCTTGCAAAGTTGCCTTTCCGAGAGTGTCGTATTTTTCTCCGACCGAGACTTGTTGTCCGGTGGAAATAGGTAAGACCTATTTATACAAGTCGAGATTGAAACGCATTCTCGGCCTCATGAAGGAAGAGAGTAAAGGGTGAAATAATGGGAGGAGGTGGTAACCGCATGGTGTTAATGGGTGAAAACGTTTTCACCATTATTTCCTCATTTATTTGACCGCTTTATTCCTTTTCACGCTTTCTTAATGTGAGCGTAGTGTACGCGCAAGTGTGTGACCGCCAAACCAAAACCCCGGAAAGCATCCCAGTTTGTGTTGATATCTCGAGTGTTGGTTGCACCTTGATTGCAAGTGGCGCTGCTAGTGGCGCGTGTGGCATGTGCGGAATGCCCTTGTTGCGGGTTGTACCTCGAGCGCAAGTGGCAATGCCAGAGCTGCTATTGGCGTGCGTGGCATGTGCCAATGGCATGTGCGGAATGCCTTGGTGGTAGGTTGTACGTTGAGTGTAAGTGGTAATGCCAGATTTGCTAGTGGCGTGTGTGGCATGTGCCAATGGCATGTGCGGAATGCCTTGGTGGTAGGTTGCATGGTTTGCGAGTTAGGCTACCGGCGTGCATTTAAGGGCACGGCTAGGTGATGAAGGCTACCGGCGAGCGTGTTGGCATGTGCCAATAACATGCGTGGCCGTTAGGGCCGTGGCCTTGGTAGGAAAAGCTACCGGCGAGCATGTTGGCATGTGCCAATGGCATGCGTGGCCGCTAGGGCCGTGGCCTTGGTAGGAAAAGCTACCAGCGAGCATGTTGGCATGTGCCAATGGCATGCGTGGCCGTTAGGGCCGTGGCTTTGGTAGGAAAAGCTACGGCGAGCATGTTGGCATGTGCCAATGGCATGCGTGGCCGTTAGGGCCGTGGCTTTGGTAGGAAAAGCTACGAGCGAGCATGTTGGCATGTGCCAATGGCATGCGTGGCCGTTAGGGCCGTGGCTTTGGTAGGAAAAGCTACCAGCGAGCATGTTGGCATGTGCCAATGGCATGCATGGCCGCTAGGGCCGTGGTCTTGGTAGGAAAAGCTACCAGCGAGCATGTTGGCATGTGCCAATGTCATGCGTGGCCGTTAGGGCCGTGGCTTTGGTAGGAAAAGCTACGAGCGAGCATGTTGGCATGTGCCAATGGCATGCATGGCCATTAGGGCCGTGGCTTTGGTAGGAAAAGCTACCAATGAGCATGTTGGCATGTGCCAATGGCATGCGTGGTGGCGCTAGGGCCGTGGCCTTGGTAGGAAAAGCTACCAATGAGCATGTTGGCATGTGCCAATGGCATGCGTGGCCATTAAGGGTCGTGGCTTTGGTAGGAAAAGCTACCAGCAAGCATGTTGGCATGTGTCAATGGCATGCGTGGCACGGCCGTGGCCTTAGTAGGAAAAGCTACCAAATGAGCATGTTGGCATGTGCCAATGGCATGCGTGGGCGGCCAGGCCGTGGCCTTGGTAGGAAAAGCTACCGGCGATCATGTTGGCATGTGCCAATGGCATTCGTGGCCGTGGGGCCGTGGCCTTGGTAGGAAAAGCTACCGAGCATGTTGGCATGTGCCAATGGCATGCGTGGCCGACTTGGCCTAGGTTGCATGGTTTGTAAGCCTAGGGCGCTATATTTGGCATGTGCCAATGGAATAGCGGCTGGAAATATGGCTTGTGGTACGTGTTGGCCTGTGCCAATGGCACGTACGGCCATGTCGTCCTAGTTGCACGTTTTGCAAGCCTAAGGCGCTATATTTGGCATGTGCCAATGGCATAACGGCTTGGAAATATGGCTTGTGGTACGTGTTGGGATGTGCCAATGGCACGTACGGCCATGTTGACCTAGTTGCACGTTTTGCAAGCCTAGGGCGATATATATGGCATGTGCCAATGACATAGCGGCTTGGAAATATGGCTTGTGGTACGTGTTGGGATGTGCCAATGGCACGTACGGCCATGTTGACCTAGTTGCACTTTTTTGCAAGCCTGGGCGCTATATTTGGCATGTGCCAATGGCATAGCGGCTTAGTTTGGCATGGTTGCCAATGAGTGCGATATGTAGTTTGGTTTTGGCGTCACGCCATGGTGCATGATGTGCGGCTTGGTTTTGGCGTTGTTGCCATGGTGCGCAGTGTGCGGCTTGGTTTGGCATTGTTGCCATGGTGCGCAGTGTGCGGCTTGGTTTTGGCGTTGTTGCCATGGTGCGCAGTGTGCGGCTTGGTTTGGCATTGTTGCCATGGTGCGAAGTGTGCGGCTTGGTTTGGCATTGTTGCCATGGTGCGCAGTGTGCGTCTTGGTTTGGCATTGTTGCCATGGTGCGCGATGTGCGGCTTGGTTTGGCATTGTTGCCATGGTGCGCGATGTGCGGCTTGGTTTGGCATTGTTGCCATGGTGCGCTGATGTGCGGCTTGGTTTTGGAATTAGGGTTCGTGTCGAAAACCCTAATGGGTATTTTGAAAAAATACCCCTATTAATTATTTACACCTGAGTTAAATGCTCTTAGTTAATGTGTTGCGGGTAACACTAGGTCATGGGGTTTTACGATTTTACCCCTTGTTTAAAAACCACCATCAACAACTCGGTACCCCCTGTTTTCAAAATTTATAACATCACAATATATGAAATGATCGATTTCTAACTTAGGAGTTAAAATTAAAATTGGTAGATGGCGAGTTTTGGTATCTCGAGTGCATTTGACTTTTGGTATGAACATAGAGATTTGGTCATTTATCAGGTACCGAACGTTAAATAGCCCTTATTTTACTGCATTTCTTTGTAACCGATAGTCTATCTACCTGGTACCTTTTGAGTTAAAAATGCCACGTGACGCGAAATTGTTTTATAACCCACAAATTCCTGACATAGATGTTAGAGCACTGCTCGGTCGAACTCGCAAGTGTTGTTATCTCAAGCTTGTTTGTCAAGTTTAGTTGCCAAAACTATAAGTCTTGATTTCTGGTCTACTTATAGCTAAGTCTCGGATTAGGATAGAAAGTGTAGTTGACCTTTAGACTTCACGGCGTTCATCGAATGAAGACGAGAACTACTCAAGGGAACTTGTGGAACTTCATCAACAAAAGGTATGTGGAGACTTGAACTCATCTATCTATCTACTCTATCTCCTATTTGAGACAAAAGTCGTATTGCTATATAGACTTTAGTTATACACATTTGGTATTTCGAGCCGAGTTTATCTCGCTTATCTATTTCTCGAAATATGTGTTAGTAAGCTTCCGCTTTAACCAAGTTCATCTTTTATTCTTGTGAAAGTCAAAAGATGATCATGTGAAAATCGCCTTGTAACATCTTACATGATTTGTGTGATGCAATCATTTGGTGTAGACTCGGAATGTTTCGTATTGATCATTCGATCACTTGAAAATTGCTTTGGAGCTAATAGTTGTGTGATACATCTATTGTCGTCTTCTAAGAATGTTTCAATTATTGAAATGAGAGTTTAGAACATGTAACCATGATTGGATATAAACATAGTGTGTGTTTTCACATCTGTGTAAAGTCCAAGTCCGGAAACCATGGTATGCGTACACATACGCGTACTGGTTGGTGAATGGAAGTCTGGGAACTAGGTATGCGTACCCGTGCGCGTACTGGCGTAAGTTCAGGTCCCGTGAATTTCTGCTAGAGTTTGGAAGTGCACTAGTATGCGTACCCGTTCGCGTACTAGCGAAACCAAACTCAGTTCGGCTACTTAAGTATGCGTACACGTTTGCGTACTTGAGTGGGTTATGTTCTAAAATCGGTTTGATCATGAACTAATACATTTATATACTAAGGAAAGCAATCTTTTGCAAACCGTGGCTATAATGTTCATGAAATGATTCGAGTCAATCAAAATCGATTTTTCTTCAATTGTGTCTTGTATACTTCTATGAGAATATTAACAATTGAACAACTGTATAACTAGTTTCATTTGAGTCATTTGAACTAGTTGTGATAAAGATGAATAAGGTTGATATGAAATGAAAGTGTTCATATGGCTAACCTCGGTTAACTATTGTTGAACCAACTAAGTGTACACGTTTAGGTACGGTTACTCTTATCTAAATATTGGTGCATTTCATTTGTGTGTGACAAGCTAAGTTCGATCTAACGGTTGATAGATATTAGCTTGAATCTAATCAGGTTTTCATCTAACGGTGAATATTGAATTCTTTGTTACCAAGGTAGCATTGATTGCAAACCCTGATTTGGAGACTATATAAAGGAGAACTCTAGCAACTGGGAAACCTAATCCCACACCTCCCGTGTGATACTTGTTGCGACTAGAGTCGATTCTCCTTTAACCTTAGGTTTTTCTAAAACCATGTAAGGTTAACGACTTAAAGACTTCATTGGGATTGTGAAGCCAGACCCAACTATTTTCTCTGTAGTTGAGTGTCTTTGATCTTGTTGTTTCTATTGTGATTGAGTACTATCTTATTTAAGATTTGCTCGAGATTTATTCTCCGATAGGCAAGATTGAAAATTAGTCACAAACACCTTCGTCTCATCGTTTGTGATTCCACAATATCTTATTTCGTTAATCGATTAAGATTATTGTGAGGTGATTGATATTAAATGGCTATTCTTCGGTAATATAAGTCCGGTTTATCAATTGGTTCTTGTTCACCTTGATTTATCAAAAGACGGAACAAAACTCGTAGGTATATCTGTGGGAGACAATTCTATCTATTTAATAGACTTTTCTGTGTGATACAAATTTGTTTATTAAGTCTTCGACTTTGGGTCATAGCAACTCTTAGTTGTGGGTGAGATCAGCTAAGGGAATCAAGTGTGCAGAATTCAGCGTGGTTCTAGAGGCGTAAGGAACGCAACTGTACCTTGATCAGTGTGAGATTGGTTAGGGCTCAACTACATTCCAGTCCGAAGTTAACTTGTAGTAGGCTAGTGTCTGTAGCGGCTTAATACAGTGTGGAGTTCAATCTGGACTAGGTCCTGGGATTTTTCTGCATTTGTGGTTTCCTCGTTAACAAAATTTCTGGTGTCTCTGTTATTTCTTTTCCGCATTATATTTTCTATATAATTGATATATCACAGGTTGTGCGTAGTTCAATCAATTAGATAATCCAACCTTTGGTTTTTGATATAAATTGATTGACACTTGAACATTGGTCTTTGTACTGTTCAAGTTGTTTCACATAATAATCGGGCTCGCGGATTTCTATACATTTGATTTCTTTGATTACCTTTGTGAAACTGAGATACAACTCTTGGATATATTTCCATTGATTGAATCGATTTGTCTAGTTGATTCTCGTGGAATTATATTAAAGTTTGTCCATCTGATTTCCTTAACGAAATATTGGGTGAGGTTGTTAGACCCAGCTTTTCAAGCAGTGAAAAACGGAAACCTAAACACATATCATAGACTAAACTAAACACTACTGCATCTCAAAGAAAGTAGAGTGGTAGTTACTCATGTCATCTGAAGAAGAGATGTGTTCAAATTCTTTGATTGCCAGAGACCAAGAATAAAGGAAGTAGATTGCCTTATTTGTGGCAACAACATCATTAAAGATATTATCAGTGAACACTCTTGGATTCCTTTCTTGCCAAATGCACCAAAGAATTGTTGCAGGGATTAAGTTCCATATTGAAGTTATTATTGGTGAAGATTGATTCAGTTTCCAAGATTGCAGAACAATAGGAAGATGATCAGGCATTGCAAAAAACCAGTTAACCTTTTCCAAAAACTTACTCAAAATCTTCTTAGCAAATGTGCAGTGCAACAACAAATGGGAAGGAGTTTCAAATTCATTACAGAACAGACACTCAGCTGGAACCTCAATACCCTTTCTTCTTAAAGAATCTCTTGTTGGTAACCTACCATGAGAAATTAACCATAGAAACAAACCAATCTTAGGAGGATATTTCGCCTGGATGAAGGTGAATATTGCATTATCTTCTTGTCCTTAATCAATAACTTGAAGAAAATCATAAAGAGACTTGATTAAAAACACTTTTTAGAGCATAGAGTCCACTACAACTCATCTTCAAGGCTAGAATTGAAAGAGAAGGAGTTGAGATCTGCAACAAGAATGGAATGTTCTACAACAAACTACACCAAAAAGTCTTTAGGAGACTTAAATTCCAGCTATCACCAGCTTCATTAGTCATACCAACATCAACAATTTTCATATTCTTGGATATGGAGACATGGAACAAATTATGATAAAAATCTTTAATAGGTTAATAGGTTTATCGTATAGCCAACTATCCTCCCAAAATCTTGTAATTTTACCAGAATTAACCTTGAACCTGACATGCTTGAGAAAGAATTAATTACAATTCATAATGGCTCTCCAAACAGATCTGGCATGAACACAATTTGGAATCTTTGCTAACCAACTCACTTCTCCTACACCATATTTCTCAGCAACAATCTTCTTCCAAAATGCATCTTCCTCAGTAGCAAATCTCCAGGACCATTTACATAAAAGAGCTTGATTCATTATTTTTTTCTTCAGATTCTTAACTCCCAAATCCCCTAACTTTTTCTTCCTAGCAAGAGCAGTCCACTTTACATGATGCATTTTTTTCCTTCTATCACTATCATGCCATAAAAACTCTCATAATTTTTTAAGAAACTATGAGACTCATGTAATAAACATGTAAACTAGCTAAGACACTGTTAACGAGGGTGATCTTACCAGCTCTTTTGAGAAGTATTTTTTCCAATTGACTAGTCTTGCGGTGAACCTGTCTATCACCTTATCCCATTTAGCCACACCTCAATATTTGTCACCAAGTGGTAGTCGCAAGTAAGTTGTAGGTAAACTCCCAGAATAGCAACCCAAAATGTCACAGAATTGAGATAAACCACCTTCAAAACCCACTCCCTGCAACATCATTCATGCCATATATAGTCACATAAAATCGGTGAAAGGAGAGAAGTGAAATTCTAGGGTTTTGGAAGTGAGGTTTGGGAGGTTGAGCACGAACAGACCTTGCCTAAACCAAGAGAGATGGTCGTACAAGGATGCTTCGGTCACACGAGAGATTAGGGATGGTCTTAGGGAGAGAAGCAGAAAAGAAGAGAGAGATAAGAGAATTACAGGTTTGCAGAAGAATTGCTTACAAGGTTGTATTTAGCTTGGTTGACGGATGACCTCTAATCTTAAGTCAGTGAAAATAGGGATCGGTTGCCATGCACTCTTCCCATATTTCAAGGAATATCTTAGGATGAGCTAGGCTGAGCTTATCCTATGATTTCCTTTGACCGAAACTCTATGTGAAAATTAAGTCGGATATTTCTCACACGTGTCGTAAATCGCCAAATCGAATCCTAATTAATATCCCCGTCGGGTTCATTTATAAATTTGGTTAAGAAATTGTTAATCATTGTACATATGTGTGCCGAATTTTTCCATAGAATTAAGTTACCCGAATTGTGAGCGACCAAATTTATATTTCATCTAGCTAGTTAATGGGCATTTTCTTGAGCGACAACGGATTTTGGCTAAAGGGCGTGACAGTTTACTCAATTGTCCATGGCTTTTCATAATTAGCTAGTTAATGGGCATTTTCTTGAACGACTTTATTTTTCCTTTAATTTTTCGGCTAATGTAGGGCGTGACAGGTCCCATTCACTTCTTTTATTGACAAAGTATCAATTGATTAATTTCCTTAATTTTCTTTTCAATAATTAAAAAAATGTAATTTATGTTTAAGTAGAAACAGAAACACATTATCAGTACAAGGATATGGAGAAGCTCTCGTTACCTTATCTTCTTCTTATGGACAAAAAACGAATAACAACATTGTTTTCATCTGCCAATGGAATCAACATTGTTTTCAACTGATAATATGATGTATTTTTTATTTCTTAGTTATCAACATGTAACCTTCATCAATGGAATCAACCCGCTCATAATAATGGCTTCATCCAGTGTCTGTTCTTCATCTTCAAACCATTCTCCACACCTTCCTAGCATCTCTTTCTATTGCTCACTTCCAACAAAACCATCATCAATTTTAATACTTCCACAACCCCTTCTATCTCAGTCCTCATCTTCTTCAGTTTCTCATAAACAAGGATTGGTTCCTGTTTCTGACGACTTGATAACAACAACAGCAGATGCCGTAGCTCTTGCAAATGCAGCCCTTCAGGCTGCGAAAGATGCTGCTTCTGTTTCTTCCTCACAAACTAGTCTTGTCTCATTTAATGAAACTGATGCCACGACTTTTGACAATGACAGTGACAGTGAGGTATCAGTTTTAAGTGATTGGAGGTGCTTGCCGGTGGTGGTTCGTGATAGTAGTGTTAGTAATGCCGATAGTAGCAGATACAGGAGGAGAAAGCGACGGAAGGGTGTAAATTTTTTCGAGGTGGATGCAAGGAATGAATACTTGGAGAAAAGCAGATCATCCAGGTCTTCATCATCAAATTATCTAACAGCAAAAGAAGAAGCTGATTTCTCCATGGATCTCAAGGTAATCCTTACTTCCATTTTCTCTTCAAATGAACAATAGAAAGATTCATTGGTAGGGGTGTACCCGCCTTAACAGTACAACCAAGACAGAGCACACAAATAGAACATACGCTTAAATTGACAAACAGGACCCAAAATCAGTGTCATTTCGTTGGTACATTTTGGACAGGAAGGAGCACGTCTGGAAGCAGCAAGAAATAAATTATGTGATACGAGAAAGGAGGAACCAACAATATCAGAATGGGCTGAAGCCGTAGGGATGAAGAGAAGCAGCCTTGAAAGGGCAATTTTAAGGATAAGCCAGTCTAGAAATAGGATCACTCTCAGCTATAGAAGACTTGTTATCTCCATAGCTACGGCTTATCAAGGCAGGGGATTAACCCTTCAAGACCTTGTACAGGTATATTGATTGTACATGGTTATAACATAAGAAAAGGAGATAAATGGTTGATTTTAACTAAAATGGATAACATGGTGTCTGGTGATGACAATGACAGGAAGGCAGCATAGGGCTGCTCAGAGGAGCAGAAAGATTTGATCCGGGAAAAGGATTTAAGCTCTCAACATATGTTTATTGGTGGATCAAGCAAGCAATCATTCGAGCAATTGAACAAAAATCCAGGACAATCAGATTACCGGTACGCACTACTTATTATTTCATCATGCATCAACTCCATAATGCCTGGGTGTTGGTGGGACTTTAAGAAGGGCCAACTGACCAACTTATACCCTGGACAAGCATGTTCACAATCAGTATACAAGTAATTTTCGAAGTATTTTTCTTTATCCTTTGATCTTCATAACTGTAAGTTAGCCGGCACATCAATTGTTGAAATTTGCCGGCTGAAATACCCCGAGGAGCCGTGAAGAACATATTCTTGCCAATGCTTGGGATGAAACCCAAGCCTAAGACCAAGGATTCTACGGGTTCTCTCAACGTCTCTAGAAAATAAAAATGTAGCTTGTCCTGGTTCGGCCATCTAAAGTCCCACCATTACAGCATTGCATAGACTATGGGGATGAGTTCCCATTCAATTCTTATAATATTTCGTTATATAATATAGTTCAGTGTTTTAACATGCTTAATTAAGCTGGTAATCAGTGCATGCATGGTTAGCTTGTCATGTGTGTAGGGAAGCATGTGTGAGATGGTGGCAAAAATTGCAAAGGCTAACACTGCATTAACCAGCAAATTACGGAGATGGCCTACCTATGAAGAAATTGCAGATGCAGTCGGCACCGATGCCTCAATCATACGACTGGCATCTCAGAGCAGTAGGACTCCAATATCACTGGATCAGACCCCTCCGACACTTCATGGATGCGTGACGTTAAAGGTTCTTTTCTTCTTAGCATTCCTAAATTATACTACATCCACACACATCAATTTGGTTCTGTAAAGTTCAAATGTTCAGGAATTTGATCATCTTGGAACCACTTGCATGACTTAATTGTTTTTTTTTTAATTAGTACAGGAGATCATACCAGGGCCAGAGGAAACAAGACCAGAAATAATGGTCAGAAGGCAACAAATGAAGCAAAATTTACATGAGCTTCTCAAGACTACACTTACAGAAAGAGAAGAGTTTGTCTTGTATTTACACTTTGGACTTAATGGGGATACTCCTCGATCCTGCGATGAGATTGGAAGAGTTTTGCATCTTTCTAGAGAGAGGGTTCGACAGATTCGAGGATTTGCCCTGGCAAAACTGCAAGATGCTAGTGCTACAGATAATCTCGAAGTATATGCGTTGTAGATACATTTTGTGATTAGTTTGTGCAATGTAAATGCAAAGTAATTTTAGAGTAAGTAATTTTTGGCAATGCCCCAAAAATCATGAATTAACATAAAGGTCATCAAAGCTGTGTATGGATCACCGTTGAAAACAAAACGATTTTTAATGGATATTTCTTGCACAAAGGATGATTCCAGTAAACTCATGTAATTCGCCAAGCAACTAGGATGTACTAATGCCCAGATAAACACACAGTTAAAGTTGAGCAGAAGTCGAGATAAACCTGTGACTGATTTGAACATCTAATAACTGAAGCGTACAAAACCCAGACATGTACAGGTGTAGCATTATTGGCAAGTTAGTAGGAGTCCGATCAAGCTCGGTATAAAGGTTTCGACGAGGATAAACCAGTGAAGAACAAAATACATTTGTAACCAAACTCTGATATTGAAAAGTATTCCATTTCTTCTTCTTTATCACCTTTTACAAATTTATACACTGTAATTTCTCAAGTTCATCTATAGCTTAGTGGAACAGCTATTGTAAGATCAATAATCTGATTTATGCAAATTATGGAGAATATACAAGGAAGCTGAGGAGAAAAAAATACATACAGAATAGCTTAGCAGATCGACGCCTGTAGTTATTATCACTGTCTTGCTCCTCTCAAACATCTTTACCAATAGAATCATGACAATAACATGTCCCACCTTCGTCTTTAACTCGTCTAGTGAGCTTATTTTCATCCATGTAGGTCTCTCCTACACAACAAAATAAAGTATAGATATTAACTAGCAGATCATTTTTTCGTTGTCAAACAAAATTTTGCTTTCACTAAATTAATATATAGAAATGGGATTCCACGATGCAGACTAGACACAACATCCCTTATGCTATTTCCATATATTGAGGATCCATTATGTATGAAAGACCTCTGCCTGTTGCATTATTTACCCGCAACCGGACTGGAATTTTTTACTGTAAACTGAACTACAATAAAAGGTGAAAAATGTACCCAGGATAATGAGCTCCAAAATGGAATCAATCCAGAACACCGTTTGGAAAAAGTGAAATTAGTGACAGGCGAAGGAAACATAGTCACATCAAGAACTAGAATTTTGAGTTTTCATTTTGCTAGATCATCATGTAAAGGTTTGAAGTTCAAGAAAGTGTACGTACTGTTAGGGCAAACATGCCAAACAAAGAAGATCCTTTTAGAGCACGATCTTTGCTTGGAGGTGCATTATGAGGAGAATTACTTATAAAAGTCCGTACAAGCCCATGGCGAATATCAACATCACAGTACCCGCAAGATAAACATCTGCACCAGTGATTCTTAGCATCAATTAAGTGCATACCATTCTTTCATAAGAGCAGTGACTACATAATCAAAGAAACTATCCCCTAAATACAATATTTGTATATATCTTACCAATAGCTTCAACTAATCGTAGAACCATCTGTCCAGAGTGATTCCCTCTGACACAGCTTGTCCAGTAAACCTTGTATGCGTCAAAAATGTAAACACATCCCTAAACAACAGACACAATTTGAGATCAACATAGTGTTCATTCAGACAAGCAAAATCTTTCCGCAAGGCTGACTTAACAATTATCACAATATCATTCCATCTGCCATGGTACGTAGTCCAGTCGTACAATTCTACACCTAGTTCAAATTTACATAAATAAGCTCTCCTCCAATTTGGTTCAGAACAGAGAAATCGTTTGGCCCATAAACCTTTATTCTGGAATAATGCCATTTACCAAGTTTTCCCTTTGAATTGTCTGAATGGGTTTGGAATACTATTGATGCCACATGCTTACAAGATGCAATACGGCCAGAACAAAAATTGTTACCCAACCATTGCATTTTTTTTTAGTAGATTAAATAAGAGATTAATTATAGCAACTCTCCCATTTTCTTGGAAACCAGCTATTCTATGCAAGCTGTGAAGGGTTTAATTATGTCTTAAGCATCTACATCATTGTATACCAAAGTTCAATATGAAATTGCTACCTGCTTAAAGGATTCCTAGTTCATAACAAATACAGTTTAATATCAAAAACGTTATTGGCCGCCCTACTTGTCGCTTAAATCCTTATCTTCGGTTAGGATGGCAAGATTATACTTGGCAACAAATGGAGCTATACAAAGCGACAAATAGCAAGATTGGCTTGGCATATATATATACACTGCACAAGGATGCAAGAGCAATATAAAAAGACTACTTATGGTAGTACAATAGAATTAAATTCAGGGTCTGCAAGAAGGATCGACTTACGTTTAAAAAGCACAACAATGAACCGGCTAATGAACCTGCAATAGCAAAGAGTGCCAAGAACCGAAAGTCAAAAATTGCCTGCAGAGGACAAACAAGAAACAGTATCAGAAGAAAGAAGAGGATATGACAACACCTATATTTAATTTTACATAAGGATTACCAATAGTGATCATGCTTACTTTCTCAATGTTCCCTTCAGTAGATTGAAGGAACCGGAACAGGGGACCACCGGCGGGTTTCGCCGGCAAGGCATGATTGAAGCTGGAATTATTAGCTGCCGATGGGACTTTACTAGTTGTAATGGGTTCCACAAAGGAAGAATTTTTCTTGTTGGGATAAGAATTGGAGTTTCTTTCGTCGGGAACAACTGAAGCAGAAGCGTCAGAAGGATATGATGCTGATGAGCTACTGCCGACAATTGGTCTTCTTCTTCTTCTTCTACTACTACTTCTTCTTGTAAGGTTCTTTATAGAGAGTAATGGAATAGAATTTTTGAGGGTTGTGACATTTGTAGTAGTAGCTGTAGCAGAGATGAGGCAAGTGATTAAATGAGACATTGATTAGTTAACTAGCAAGATATATATGCAGTGATTCAGATGAACCTGTTCTGATGATTACTGGTTGAAGAGAAGATGAATCTCTCTTTTGACTAAACTCTTTGGTAAAATCATTCATCAAGTGGCCAATTTTGTGTGGTTCTAGTCCCCCGAGTCAAAATCAATATATTTTGTACATGAAAACCGACATATGTCACCACTCAGACTAGTACACCTTGCAAACACTTAAGGGTATTGGCTTTAAGTGTATTCTTCACCTACCTAAATCTGGTGAACAAAATGAGAGTTTAAACTAGTGCCTACTTCATAAGTATTTATTGTGCTACGTGGAAATTATACAAAGGACGAAATCCAACCCTAGACTTGTGGTCTACACACAATAAGTGTCTTGAAGTGACTAAAATACCCTTACCATTGGTTAAATTGCCCTTGTTTCCGTCTTTCTGTTTCTCTCCCTGAGAGTGAGACCAAAGCTTTTAGTAGTATTTCCCATTTTTCTTTTCTTTTTTCTTTTTGTTTCTCAGTATTCCTTTTATTTGGGATCGAAAAGAATCGGAAATTGATTCAACGTTCGTATTATTGGGTGGTGATCCCAATCAGGTAATACCAAACCCTAGAATTTTTGATCTAATTTGTTTTTTTCATTTGGTTTGGATCTTAGAGTTGTTTATTTTTGATGAATTTATAGAAATATTGATTGAAATGGCTACCGGTAGAGCGATTCATCAGCTTCTCAGAAGAAAATTTCAATCTCAATCTTATGTAAGAATTTCTCTCTCTCTCTCTCTCTCTCTCTCATATGGATTGCTTAGTGTTATTCTATGGGATCTCAGTTAGGTTATATCATTATGTTCACCATTTTTGTGAGTTTTTGTGAAACAATAAGATTGAAATCCAGTTTTGAAATCAACTCAATGATAATCTTTTTCTTTTTCTCAATTTTGTGTTTTGAGGTCAAGATATATCATCAATGTGTAAGGAGTGATGTGTTTAAAATGAAAAACTAAATAAGAGTAGATTATGTGAAGTAATGTTTTCAAAGTGTTCATTTGGGTTAACTGTCAACTAGAATAATGTTGTTAGGATTTGAAGTGGTAATTATTTGGTTGATATGCTTAGAAATTGGTTTGTGGATATGATTGTTAGGATGAATCTACTAATTAACCCTAGTGACTCCCTATTATACGAATTGAATTGAATGATTTGTTCAAGTCCTAGTTAAGGCATCATCGCTAGGTTTTTTCTGTTAAGGGTGGTTTATTTGCTGTAGGGGTTCTACTTTCTTTGTCTAAAAGGAGTGAAAATAAAATTTGCAGGCATCTCCAGTGTTGTCATCCCTTGGTTCAAAGCAAGATCAAGATGGAGTTGGATCTGTTGGAATTAAGTCATTAAGAGGGTTGGCACTTCTTGGTGCTGGTGTTACTGGGTTTTTGGGTTTTACAACAATAGCATCTGCAGATGAGGCAGAACATGGCTTGGAATGTCCAAGTTATCCATGGCCACACGAAGGCATTCTCAGTTCATATGACCATTCCTCGTAAGTATATGACTTCCTTTTTATTTCAGCTAAGCTAATCAAAAGTGTTTAATTGACTAGTTACGTTGTCAAAATCATGAACTGTTTTCTTAGTTTGTTTTCCTACTAGAGTGATGTCAATGTTCCGGTGAATTAAATGCTGGCAATTGTTATACAATCCCGGAGTTACTGAGAGTATTGCGTAACACTTTTAAGTTCAAATTGACATGAACAGGATTCGCCGTGGTCATCAAGTTTACCAGCAAGTCTGTGCATCTTGTCATTCGATGTCCTTGATTTCATACCGTGATCTTGTGGGTGTTGCATACACAGAAGAGGAGACCAAGGCTATGGCAGCAGAGATTGAGGTGGTTGATGGGCCAAATGATGAAGGTGAGATGTTTACCCGCCCAGGGAAGCTTAGCGATCGTCTCCCGCAGCCATATGCAAATGAACAGGCAGCAAGATTTGCTAACGGAGGAGCATATCCTCCCTGATCTTAGTCTCATAACTAAGGTAGTTACTTATTTTACTCCCACCTTTGATTTCCTCTAATGCCGCTATTTCTATACCATCAGAGTCTTAACCCATCTTGCTTTCAGGCTCGTCACAATGGTCAGAACTATGTGTTTTCCTTCTTACTGGCTACCGTGATCCTCCTGCTGGTGTTACGGTAACTTTATTCCCTCCTTGTTCGATTATGTATCTGTAAAATCATAATTTATTGGTTGAAGCAATGCATGTCTGTCTTCCGTTCTGGTCTCCACTTTTTTTGGACATTTGTATATATTAGTAATAGCTAGTAGGTCATCTATTAAAGACCTATGTGGATATGTATCAAAACTTCTCAGTTCAGTCTTTTGCTTAGGCATTTGGAGGATAAAAATGCAATATTTTGAAGTGCATTGCGATTCCCATCTTGATAAGGTTAGCAAGTAGCAACTGGTATAGTGCGGATGTACCAGCCTAGAAAGACAAGTTTTTTTATGCTACGAGACAACTCAATGCTTTATTTATTTGCTCAGGAAATATTTAAAAAAAAAAAAAAAACTGACGACAAAGTGCTGTTATCTATCAAGATTTTTTGAGATACCAGCAAAATTAGTTAGACTTTATGGAATATGTATCCTTGAAGGAGTGTAGTAGTGAATCCAGTAGAATGTCAATCGAGAAAAATCATCGGTTGGTTATTATGGAATATTTGCACTTGAAGGAGTGTACTGTACTGTAGTTATGAATTAATAGAATTTCAAGCGAGAAAAAGCATTGACGATTTCACATGTCAAAGAAAGACCAATGACTGAGCTAAAATGGGTGCTCTGGTTTTAGCTGAGGGTTTTCGTAGGGCGAGAGAAAGTTTGAACAGTTTCTTAGCGTTTATTGCACATCTCATAATTTGGGGTTTTTGGTTATTCCTTTGGTCATTTTCACTGCATCTTAGTGATGCATGTCTTTGCATTTGGAGTACCTGTGCTTTGGTGCTAACTGTCCAGGACCTGAGGCATACCCTGGCCACTTTAGCGTTTAAGCCTTATAATGGATGTCAATGTCATCCACAAATACACTAAGTAGTCCTTTCCTTTTGGTTTTGAATTTCTGTCATCTTGTAAAATCTGGTTGCTTCTTCTTCTATGTAATGTTTATGCATGATTGCTAAAGGCTGGTACCAATGGCCAGAATTACTTTGTCTTTTATGAATTTGTACCCGCTCCGCTAACTGCGGTATCAGCCTTTAGCAATCGTGTGTCTATGGCGTTGCTCAAGAATGGCAAGGTTAATTTGTGGTAGTTGCTGGTGTGTCCTATTCATTTAATTTAGTGTGTTGAAGTTGTCCTTAATATGACGCTGTAGATTCGAGAAGGACTACACTATAACCCTTACTTCCCTGGTGGAGCAATAGCTATGCCCAAAATGCTTATCGATGGTGCTATCGAGTACGAAGATGGCACCCCTGCCACAGAAGCTCAGGTAATTTGACCTAATACATGCTGTAATATATTCTTGTAGGTAGCTCAGTAGATTTAGAAGCACTATTCGTTACAGTATCACTTGTGAAACAGAATGTAACTGGTTTTTTTGTGTGCACAATGTTACTGCAGATGGGTAAAGATGTCGTGTCATTTTTATCCTGGGCAGCAGAACCAGAAATGGAAGAGCGGAAACTGGTAACTGGGCATGCTCAATTTAATCTGCTTAGCATTTGGGGCAAATTTATCTTGTTGTCTTAACAATATACTTATGTTTGTTCGGTGCAGATGGGATTCAAATGGATTTTTGTGCTTTCCTTGCCCTTCTCCAAGCTGGTTATTACCGTCGAATGAGGTGGTCTGTGCTGAAGTCCCGCAAGCTTGTCATGGATGTGGTCAACTAATCTGCTTGGACTTCCTTCCTCTATGCATCTGGAGTGGTTACTAGAATGTCAATAATGGGTGTGTAGAAGATTAGTGATGCTGTAATACCTGGCATTAAACATACAACGGCAAACAGCGGCAAACTACGAGACCTGTTTCCCTGTTTTAAAACTATTTTTTGAGAGCAAAATAAAGCTCTGATACCATAATTTTCTCTTGCTTATTTATAATTTGCTTCAGTTTGGTTTATCTTCTGAATTTTCCAGGAGATAATTCTCCTATGGTCAATATAGCTGATGTTATATGGTTACAGATTGACATTAAATGGCTTCATGGATATGGTTCCTTTTGTATGTGGTAGTAGTGCACTCAACAAGCCTCTGCAGTATTAGATTTTTCTGCATCTTCTAGACTACTGACCATTACCATGTTGAAATGAATGTTGATCACCAACTGATTCTCACTTTTGGAATAAATTCGAATCAATCAGGCACTTGTTTGGTCTCCAGTTCTAAAGTCCGAGATTTAAGGATAAAAGATGGCAAGATTGTATTCTTACGCTTGGCATGCCAATTAGCAGGGTTAATGGCCAAGAATCACTAATCAAGCTGATTTTGGTTTGTAAGTAAAGTTTACCTGGCAGAGTCAGAATGTGAAACCTTATCAATCTTGATCTCGAACTTGGACTTGCTTTGCATTTTAAGGGAGAATTTATAATGAGATCAAGTGCAGGACATAGTAGAAATTGGTTTTTGCTTCACTCACCATAGAGATCTGTTTTCTTCATTTTTTTATTTTTGAAACTTCATCCAAAATTGCTGTGTACAAACTACTCATAAAAAATAGGTTCTTCTATGAACATACAGTAAGATATCATGGATTGTCATTCATTTCATGTTTCCAAAGCAATCTGTCTATGTCGATTAAGATCTCTCAAATACTTTGTGGAATTATATTCCTCTGCATCCAAAAGCTCCTCCGAATATGTTCTCTTGAGTACAGGCTTCTGAAACTGCTTAATGCATTCCAAGCTGGTAGCATCATTCCTTAAAAGCTGTACCACCTGTACACGAGGACGTCATATTTGAAATTCATAGGTCGACTTTTAGTTTTCAGTTAAGAGTTGGCGAACTACATATTATTAATGGCACGAAAGCACAGTAATATAATTTAAACATGCCTGATTCATTCGAGGCCGAAGTACAGAAGAATGTTGTATAGATAATGACGCTGTCAAGAGCACACGATTCAGCTCATGTGGATCATACTGGTCACCGAGGGAGGGATCTACAAGCTCCTTGCTATCCTTCTTATCAAGCAATGGCTTTGCCTACAAATAAGAGGTAAAATCAGACATTTTAAATCCTCAATTATCAACTAAATATAAAGGGATGTTTAACTGAGAATCAAGATTGGGATAGATTCAAACTTACCCACATCAGAAGGTTTTGCTGGGAGCTACTCAAAGCTCGGCGTCCAGTAACAAGCTCTAACAGTAGTACCCCAAAAGCGAATACATCAATTTTCTCATCTACTACGCCATGCATGAAGTACTCAGGAGCTAGATAGCTGCGACAGCGATAGGTAAAGGAAAAACAAACATGAGAAATCTAACAAGAGTCAGAAAACATACTAATCTTGTAGATTACAGACCCGACTGTGCCTTCAAATTTTGAGACAGTTAGGTGAGTCCACTCCTTTGGGAGCCACTTTGCAAGCCCAAAATCGCATATCTGCATTAAATTTGAAATTTGACTTGCTTTATATGGAGGGCAGGAATATACAAGGGAAATGATAGCGCAACCAAAGGTGTCCAGTACCTGAGGTTCAAAGTCGTCGGTAAGCAAAATATTAGAAGCCTTGATGTCTCTGTGGATGATTCGCCTTTGGCAGCTCTCATGCAGGTATAGAAGGCCCTCAGCAGTCCCCAAAGCAACCTTATATCTAACACTCCAATCTAGTATTCCCTTTGATCCTCCTAAAAAATTGATACATATAGCGGATTAAACAGGAAACTTTTTGGGCTATAACCAATAGGCAATAGCAACACTATGTTAAAGGGACAAACCGTGAAGTATAGAAGCTAAGCTCCCAAGATGAGAAAATTTAAGAACAATGTACATTCCCCTTCAACGCCATAACCCATCAACTTTGCCGTATTAGGGTGGTTAACATGGGCTATAATCCCAAGTTCAGCCAAAAAGTTTGCAACGGTCTCTTCCGTTGTTGCTCGGTTCAGCCGCTTAACTGCTACAAGTGCCCCATCTTGTAAACACCCTTTATAAACTTCAGCATAGCCGCCTTTGCCGATCAAGTTTTCTAATGGATAAAAAGAAGTCAAGTTAACGTTTAACCACCACATCTTAAATAGTTCTGGTTGTGCAGAAAGAATAACAAACCAGGACTGAAATTGTTTGTCGCAGTTTGAAGTTCAGAGAGGCTGAAGTTCTTCCATGTAGTTAATAAACAAAAATCATTATCTTCAGCAGGAGTGGACGTAGTAATCGGGTTTTCTCTGGCACTTCTGCTGTGTCTTCGTGTTAATTTTGGAACACGATAGGCCCTATGCTAGGTAAGCGTCTCATGGATCTACTTTTTAGTAAGCGGGCGAATCCTCGCCAGCGATGTTGAGGTTGAGGTTCACAATCTGATGTGCTGGCATTGGAGGAGCCTATTTCTGATTTCGGCTGCTTATGCAATCTCCAAGAACTCCTCTAGGAGAATGTTCATCAATCTTGGCCCTCTCCAAATCCAAAGAACTAAAGTCTAAAAAGGCATATGAGTTCAATAGTAAACGTAAGCAAGCATAATTAAGTGAGAAAATTTGTTAAAATCAAGTAATTACTGGATTTTACCTAGTGCAGAAGCAGATGAAGCTAGTGGAGAAATTGAGTTCTTATCGATAACTTGAAAAAAAAAAAAGCTCATCTTTTGGTGATGTTCTTATAGCTAGACCACAGTAAGCACTACCAATTTCACTACAGCGGAAAAGGATAAAAAGGATCATATATTCAGCCCATTCTTAAACAAAAAACGAAGAAAATAGAGCTAATACATACTAAAATGCAGGTGAGGAAGCCTGAACATGATAACATCAACACATTTCAGTATTGAACGTGCACCAAACTAAACAAAGATAAGAAACCGTTAAAAGTTGTGCCTACGATAGCTTGGATACTGATATAATGCCATCATGGAGAACCCAAAAATGGCCATAAAATGTTAGTTTTTACAGATTGCCAATATGCCACAAAATTAACTGATAAATTGTCTCCGACACGAATTTTGATACCATAGCTAAAGACGACGGTGACTAATATATAAATCAAAACAAGAGCTAAAAATATTATCTTTTTTTTTTTTTTTGGAAAACTAATTGCAAATACAAGAGGAATGGCTAATGAGATCATAAAAATGCATACTTTGTTACAACATTCGCATCTAAATTAAAACAACCCACAAAATGGAAATCAAATTGAAATTTAAAAAGAAATGTAGAAGAAAAAAGAAAGAGAAAGTACCATTCAGGTGAAGGATCAAGGTTTTCTTCCATGAGTTATTCTTTTCAGAAAAGAGAGAGCAAACGCAAAAAGTGAAGGAGAACTAAAAATAGGAGATAGGAAACAAGGGGCATTTCAACTCTTTGAATTCTGTTCATTTTCTACATTTTGCGGCATTTCCAACTAAATTAACGGATTTCTAATTTTCCCCTGATTATCTTCTAAAATAGTAAGATTTCTCAAGAAAGTTTTGTTAGTATCTCACGGCCCCCATCTCTCCATGTTCCCTGATTCTAATTTATTCCGAATAGATATGGTTTTATTTAGAACGCGAAATTGGGGGTATAAAAAGGAATTGGAGATATTGATTACTTCTCCCAACCCATGGTGTGTGTTAAGGGGTGTTTTTGGGTATGAGAATACTAAAATACCCTTTGGTTAATTAAAAATATTATGAAAAGACTATTATGCCCTTTCTACTAAAACTTAAAATCAAAAACCAAACCATTTATCCCCATCCTCAACGATTCCAGACGACCTAGGTTTTTGATTTTTTTTTCTTCATCGTTCTTAAATCGATTCAAAAATTTCTTCGTCGATTTACCTGCCCGAATCATAAATTATGGCTCCACGAAAGAAACCAAATGCCCAATCGAACTCAACATCGATTGCTCAACAAAACAGAGCAAAGAATTGCTAAGATTGCTCAAGAGCAAGAAGATTTTAAGAAGCAACGTTCTCGACGATCAACTACTTAGAAATATGGCTTCTGTGAGAAGGTAAGTGATTTTAAACTACTTTATAGGTGTTTAAATCGATTTATAGCAATGGGTTTAGGTTAGAATCGCGAACCCTAACTCAAACAGTTGAGTTTCAGAGAGTACCGGCACTGAAATTTGTATGAACACAATGCTAGGTTTGTGTTCCAAGCATTCAATCTAGGATGAATACAGTACCGGTTTCCAACCCCAGATTCACTAGAAACTGAATTTTCCCTACCGGCATTCAATCTAGGATGAATACTGTGACGGTTTTTAGTACCAGCAGTGTTTGATAATAATTCATGTATGCCGGTAGTGGACTTAAAACATACAGGAGAGTTTATGAATTTGTCACCGCACTCCAAGATAGATTTTGGGTTGCATTGTATGCCCTAGGTTTTGGGTACCTAAGCATTCTTTTTTTGTAATAATTCGATCATGCCGGTAGTGGCTTAAAACATACAGAAAATTATCACAAATACCTAAGATAGATTTTAGGTTGCATTGTATGCCTAAGATTTGTACCCAAGATCTGTCGATAGTCAATGTTTTCTTTAACATTGTACCGGCGTGGTTTATTTTAAGGTAGTCAATGCCGGTTCTAAAACTCGAAGGTGAGTTGTCTTATATTCACTGCTTTCGTGTGCTTACGATATAGGTCAAAAGCCAAGGAAGCTAACAAAAGAAAAACTAAAGATGATGTCACTAAGAGAAGAAGGAAGGACGGTCTTGATACTCCCGCCTCGCCTCCTCGAGGGAAAGATGAAGGTCGTAAGATACGTTTGGGGGCTGGTACAAGAGGGATAATTTGGGAGAGTGGTGGTGACCGTAGTCGACTTGCAAACCGTGAGCACGATAATCAAGATGAGCAAGATGAAGAGGAAAGTCAATTAGCAAGCCAAAGCGAAGTTGGTGGGCCAAGTCAACAACCAACACAAGGCAATGGCAAGAAGGGCAATGTCAAAGTGTAAGTCAAAGGTTCCCACCTTCCTCATATTAATGACATGATACCTGACCTTAAACGTAGTAGAATTTGGAGCGAAGCTCCGGAACCAAAAACACTATTTGGATACAAGCACTCGTGGGCTCGTACAATCTATCAAACCTATGTAAGCATTTTCTATCTTGTACATATGTATTGTTGTGTATTTATGTAAAATCTCTTAATTGTATTGTCTCTCCTAATTGTAGGATCATAAGAAGGTCATGTGCGTGTTTGCCAAACCAAGCCGCGGATGGTTGGAATTTGTCCGAGGAATGTGAAGAGGTCCAAACAATAGTAAAGGATTCTCGGGTCTATATGCTTTGTTGAAAATTATGTGAAGCCGGGTTCTCATTATCACATTGCTTCGTCGAAAGGTATCATGGTGAACCGATACCATGCACTTACCTTTGGGAGATGACCTTCATCCCCGAAGATGCTCTAACATTCTAGGCTTGAATGTTATCGGCAAATCAATTGCGAAGGAGTTGAGTCTCTGGACCTAGAATGGTCGAAGTTGCACTGGCCCGACTAACAAGTCGTTTGGTTGGGACTACAAAACTTCGTGGAGAGCTTTATGAATCCACGTCCGGTAAGACAAAGACAATCAAGTTGACGCTTAAGAAGAATTTTGAAAACACAAAGAAAAGAAGTTTGGAGGATGGATGGGACCCTAAACAAATTCGTTATAATGTCATTGCACTGCTATACATCTTGTGCACTAGGGTATTCCCTGACACCAATGGCAACAGGGTTAGTGCGAACTACCTTCAGTACTTGGATCCGTTGGAAGATGTCTATAATTATTCTTGGGGCACCGTGGTAATGGCACATTTGATGACGGAGATGAGAAGGGCCTCTAAGGCTAAAACCAACCAATTTGTCAAGAATTTCACTCTACTGCAGGTAATTTTGTTCTTAAACTTATGTTATTATGTATATTGTTCACATGTACCCTTATCGTGAACTTAGAAACAAAACTTATTGCTTCACATTGGAATAGGTGTGGGCTTATGAACACTTCCCAACCTTGTTCAAGGTCTACCCCTCCTTGAAGATCATAGACCTTCCAGAACCCGATACGCCTATAGCTAGAGATACGGAGTTCAACAATACTCCAAAGCCCAGTAACATAGGTCGACTGATCGATATGAGATTGGCTTTGGACGCAATGAGTACCAAAGATGTTGTGTTCGACCCTTACAAGGAGGCTAGAGGAAACCACCAGGTTTTGAGGTTTGGTAACATTGCATTTTACCATGGGCCGTTGTTCCACCCAAAAGGATACGTTATGGCTAATCCTACACGTGTGATGCGCCAAATTGGATATAAGCAATTAACACATTTCCAGACGGCCTCTTTTCAATGTTTTGATCTTGGCCTTTCTCGGTGCTTTTCAACTCCAAATCGGTTGCATGTAGAGTATGTTCCAAAACCTGGAGCCAATGATTGGAATGATAGGAACCACGTTGTTTGGTAGATATTAGTGGAGTGGGAGAAGTTGGATATTGTTGAAAACGTTGATGAAGTTGATGCCGACTACATGGAAGATTACCCGCAATGGTCACATCCTTATGTCGTCCTACGGATGACGCCCAAGTTCCTCCCCTAGAAAAACCCTCCCTGTTTCCAACTCCGCATGTGCACCACCTATGATAACCCAACTTAATAAGACCGTTGATTGCTAGTAAGTATTGTTAATTGCTTGTCGTTTAATGTACACATAATCTTATATGTATACTAATTATGTGTTTGATGTATTAAACTAGCTAGCGTCGGCTTGGCAAGTTAAAGAAGATGTTGGGTTGCAAGTACTGTGGAAGGAGAGGTGTTATCCCTGAAGAAATGAAGGAAGTCGAGGAAAAGCTTGATAGAATTGAAGAAACCAACCCTAGTGCAAAAGCTTTGTTCTGGGAAACTAAGAACAAACCGGCCCAAAAGAAGCAAAAGACCCAAAGTGATTAACTCTTTAGTTGTGTTTCTTTTTTTGGATGGTGGTTGTTACGCCTTGAACAATTCTGAACTTGTTTTCGTTTGTACCTCGTGGTTAACTCTTTAGTTGTTTGGTTTGCTTTTGGTTTATGATACCTGGATTAAGAACATTTAATAGCGTAATCCAGCTTGTTTGGTTTATGTTGAACATGTTTTGATTTCTAGTGATTCGTTTATGTTGATCATGTTTATCCTTGCAAGATTTATTTGGATCGTTACCTAAGATAGATAAGTTTAGGTTCAACGAGTTGGTATCTATTCCTAAGATGCAAGATATTTATAAATCAATGCCGGTCCTCGATACCTAAGAATGAAATTTTTTATAAAACCATACCTAACAAGAAGATTAAAATTCCATGTTCCTGTGATAGATATTGGAAGGTACCCCGGATAATAGTATTTTCTAACATCTATGTCGGTTTTATGATATTTTCAAATTTTCATAGTTAAAATTAAAACAGAAGACCGTAAGCTTGATTTCTTCCATGCCTAAGATTCGCTAGTTTTGAATATAAATCCATTTCGAATGCTCTTTTATTTTATTCCTAAGTAATCTATTACATTGATTTGAAACTTTTAATTAAAACATGCTAAAAACATGGCAATGAATTACATTTGGTTAAAGATAATCTATTTCCATCCCTTTTCAACAATTGCGTAACCTTTGAGCCTTTCCCGAATCTCTTCAAGACATCGTCCGGGATGGGGGTGTCAAGGATCATCTTCATTGGTTCTTCTTCTCTTTCAACATATTCCTTTCCCTTCATATAACACCCATCACACCCATCGATAGGCTTTATCGCCCTTGTGGTTTTCTATTGACTCTGCTAGTTCAATGACTTTGTCAAACCATTGAAACTCATCGCACTTTGGGTGATTCAAACACCTTAGAAACATTCTTCCATTTTCAGCATCATCAGTTTTTGCAATCCAAAACCGGCGTGTCCCATCACAACTTCTACACTTTGAATAAATAAAAGGACAGTCCATGGCTAGATGAGAAGGTGACTTGCAAATTTGACACTTCCAATGATGATGTAGTTGCAGGAAATCCCACAATACACCCCTCACTATATTTTGTTTAACTAATCCATTCAAAAGATAATAGATGAACAATTATGAATGTTTATTAATAACTTTCTTGAAATCTTTACACAGAAAATGGAATTACACTTAAGAACTCACAAACATTCTCTCTGCTTTCTCTCTCCTAATGACTTACTCTCCAATCCAAAAAGACCTCTCCTACAACATGATTCACTCATCCCTTTATATAGGGTAATACATAGTGAATGACATGACTAAAGCTGTCCTTTATTTTCTGAATGTCTCGCGAAGTGTCGCAGCGTACAAGTATTCATACTGCCGAAACTTCTTAACTTCTTCAACCAGGTAGATCACAAAGATCACGATTCATGTGGTTTAGTATTTTTAAAATTTTTATTCGACATGGTGAACCTAGAAGGAAGAACTCGCTTCAACAATCGGTGACAACCATCATCATCCCAAATGCTATGGTTAGTATCTAAAAATAAACACCTAGATTTAATACACACCACATAATAACAGATTTTCCCTCAACAACCGTATATCTATGATTAATTCGACACACAATCAATCTTTTTTCATTGGTAACAAACAAAGTTGTGTAATATTTTTGTAGTATTATTGTGAAATGCGCATTTAAGCAAGAGAGTATAAAGATTCATGCTCGGGGAGTCAATGGAACTATATTGTAAACAGTCAATGAAAGCACCACCATTCGGTGAATCTAAACTTAATTCTTTCTTAAGAAGATTGATATTTAGTGTTATTTGCTTGTGTTTTTAGGGCAATTCATTTCTCAAGATTTGTGGCACATCTCAGTAGAAGCTTATCATTTAGACTGAGACCCTCTGCCCACTGTCACCGTGATGCAGCGTTTCGACGCATCGTGTCGGTGCATTCGTTGTTCATTAACAGATTAATGCCGAAATAATATAGTTCGCCAGTACATGCAAACCGATTACGTTTGTCTGCGTGATTAGTAGTATATTATTACTTTATGCCGGTGTAGCGCCTAATTTACTTTGCTTCCACAAATTCTGGCGCCAACATTTTCGACAAAGATGTCAGACGTTTAGTAGTGCCGATGTCGGTTATCTCATTCAATGCCGATTGTTCTAAAAATTTAATAATGATCAATGACTATTTTTAAAACCATAAACCAAATAAAGACAAAATAAGATACTAGTCATCGACTATGCCTAACGAGTAAAAGTTTGCTAGGCATTTATTTGAGCGATGTAATGATTCACCTATCAGATGATAGTCTTGTAATATAAATTCATCAAATAACTACCCATTTCATCACGTTACGGAAAGATGTTTTAGAAAGAAAACAACTATCCACTCCGATGGGAAATCAATTATCATCCACCAACCAGCTAGTCTCATACTGAAAACTAAAAAGTAGAAGAAGAAACCACCAAGTCAATTGCCTAATGGAAGAAGATACTAAGATGAAAAGAGAAGAAGAAGAAGAAGAATATTAAAGCTGAACATTATCGTAAAGGGTTAAGAGATCCTAAACGACAAAAACACCCAAGATGTAGCTTATGTCGAGGAAGAGCCCAGTGATTAAAAATTACTACATAAGACGGATTTCAGAAAGATCACCGCCCTTCAATCATTTATCACATACCCGAGGGAAGATTTTATAGTATTCGACGTATCCTGATGAAAGCATTTTCAGATGAAAGCTGATCAATATATGTCACAACCTACGATCGTAATGAAAATCGTCTCCAAACAATATTAAAACACTATGTTTAAACCCGCATTCCGCGAAGTCGATTATTGTTCGCATAGTCGGCACCAAAACGGAAGACCAAGTTGTAACAATGCAAAAGAATAAGGAAGGGGATTCTATGCAATCACAAAACAAGGCTGACTCAACCAAATCAAACCTATTAATTTCTAGCAAACAAAAAGCATGATGGCTCCACTTAGATTGTTTCTAGACCAGCTTTTAATCCTTTTGTTTATGGGTGAAAACTATTCTCACGGATTTGGTAATTTGGGGTGTGTGGATGAGGAATGAATCTAAACCCTAAACAAATGCACTCTGCGCAAATGAGTGCTTTTAGATTCGAAATCAATATGTGCAAGTCCGGCCTAAACCAAGAAATGGCCGTTCCAGGACTTGTTTCGGTCACAAAGTGAAGGAGATAGGGTTGATCTTAGGCGGGGAAGCGAAGAAGGTGTTGAGATTGTGAAGGTGTTGGCTTGCTTATGACTTGTAACGTAAAGGTGAGAGGGCTTACGATTGATGCAAAGGTGCTCGGGGTGTTTGAATACGTTTGGTATTAACACTTGGTTTTGTCTCGTCTCGACTTGTGTTGTTTTTCTCATTTCTCCTGTTTTTCTCCTGTGTTGGAAAATAGGTAGGAGAATCTATTTATACAAGTCATTTGAGCCTTATTCACGTCTCTCGTGGGAAGTGGAGGAAGTGGAATGATGGAGTAGTGGAGGTGTGTACTGGTGTTACACGACCAGTCTTGCTAATGAGTGCCAAATATTGCATATTTATACATCTATTTATTGGCATTTAACTCATCTTTTATGCTCAGAAATCAGATATTATCCCAAATTCTGTATTTTCTTTGTTTTCAAGAATAAATATTTGTACTAATTAATGTTGTGTTTTTAGGTAGTAAATAAAGTTCGGAGAAGTTGAGGAGCCAAAAGAGCAGAAAATTCGAGACGAGCGTCTATGGAGCAAAAAGCCAAAGCCCGCGCGCGCATCAGTTGCAACCCAACAAGTAGCAACCCATTTACAAGACATGGGCTTGAGCTAGCCATGACCCGGATCCGAACCCGTCCTTTCCGAGCCGTTAGATTTGATATCTGCTTCATCCAACACTCGCTGCACTCCTACACATCATTTCTTGATACTCCCGCTCCACACCAAAAACCGCACATCACCCCGAGCCGTTCAGATCTCGCCCGCAACATCCAATGGTCGCTACAGCTTGCTCATCAATCGTTGATGCACCCGTTTCATACCACATCTGCCTATACCTATACCCGATCGACCTCCCCATTTCTCTTCTCCACTTTCTCTTTCTTCCTCTTCTTCACCCGACACTCTCAGAGAAAACCTCTGCAGTGCCACCTTTCTCTTCCCCGACCATACCACCATACCTCCTTCACCCATACCAGAGCCACCTTTCTTCCTCCATCTCCTGACAGAGCTGCCGCACCACCTCCTACCTGCTCTATATCTCTCCCATAGCCTCATACCTAGAATCTAAGTGAGAGATAGAAAGAACTAGGGTTAGGTCACATCAAATCCATTGAGGGAGTTCTCAGAGCCGCACAAGCAAAGCAGTAGAGCACGCGATTCGCAGAGTATGGGCGATTGGGTACTGTTTAATTTCTCTTTTGAAATAAATTAGGTTTATCTTTGCATGTATAAATAGGAGAGTCTGTGGTTGTGAAAAGCTTATGCCTGGGCTAGCCAGAGCACCACTTTAGAGTTATTTTGTGTTATTTGTTTTGAATGTTCTAATTTAGTTTATCAGGGTGTTGATGAAACCCCTGATTTTCATGTCAAGCACATCTACATTAGGTTTATTTCTTGCTGTGTGATATTATGAATGATTATTAGTTAACTATTGAAGCTTATGAGCATGTGATGAGTTGTACTGTAAGAAGACAGTTCATACTAGGGGTTAGTTAGCAAAACTAGTTAATAAACATCTAGTTTAGACTTTCATGGGAAAGCTCAAGAACATAGCTTCAATTAGAGTGCTTGAACATGAGATTAGTGGTGGATTCACCACCCTGATGCTCTCAATCTTGTTACAACCTTTTGCACCTTAGTTTAGAGTCACAACTCCAACCAACTCAGTCGTTTCGACACTAAAAACCCCCATATTTGTGTTACATTCCTTTGAAGTCACCAGTAGAAAGCCTTAGATCAACATACAAAGACCACAAGTCTCTCGTGGTTCGACCCGTATTTGCCCGATTCCGCATAATAGACACCGTGCACTTGCGGTTTAATTTGTAGGCAAAACAGACCACTTCTCAAGCCTACCAAGTTTTTGGCGCCGCCGCTGGGACTTGGCGTGTCTTCATCTTTGATCCTTGGCTAGCACTTCACTGAATTTTCTCCCGTATATACTCACCTTGCATTGTTATTTTTAGCCCTGTGTTAGTATAACTTAGTTATTTCAACCATCTTTATATATTGTTGTTACTTGCACCATTACCCTGTTTTAGAGTAACTTAGTTGTGTATTTTTTTAACTTAGCTTAACTGTTTGCATCTTCATTGTTTTGCATCTTCAGCTGTTAGTCAGCTCACCTTAGTGTTAGTCAGCTGTTAGTTAAACTTAGTTGTGGTTAGCTCATATTTGCTCCATCTGCATATTCATATTTGCTCATATGCCTACTCATAACTTGGCCTGTACATATTCATATTTGCTCATCTGCCTACTCATATGTTTCTCATTGCACCTCAGTTAGTTTACCTTAACTACATCAGTGCATTCTCATATTATCAACCTGCATCTCATAACTTGAGCTGTCACCACTCAGCTGCATTACACACACCTGCGATTAATTGCTAAGCCCATTCTCTGTGATAGCTGAACTTGCAGTGGTTGGTGTCATTTAAACTACATTGTTGTTGTTCTGTTTGCTTGACTCATAGCTCTCAGCATATTATCACCCTGCAAAACTCCAGTCCATCATCTCTACATATCACATCTCCCATTGTGCAGACTTTTGAACTTTGCAGTGTTATACTCTCTCGCTTCTTCACCTGTATCATTTCTGGGAACTGATATTTCTTTGCTGAGTAAACAGGTACCTACTATGCTGATGTGTTACTGAGCAGCTGAGCCAACCCCAAGAAGGCAAGGAACAGCGCAGGACTTGAGGTTAGCCTGTGAATGAGCCATAACAAGCATATTGTAGTACCCTGTGTTATCTGCTGAACCTTATATTGCCCTAAGCATCCCCTGCTATTTATAATGTTCATATGAGTGGCTCCTTGGTAGTTAAATTGTATGCATGTTAGCTGAGTATGTTGTGACCTTGTGCTGAGTTGTATAACTGTATGCGTAAATCTGTTATCACATCTATGAGCTTGTATCATCTGTGCATTACCGAGCATCTTCACCTGTGAGCGGTTACTCTCGAAGTCTCGTGTGTTGGAGTGATCTGTGCTTCATTGCTCTGTGAACTCTTGGCCTCTACATGTGCTCAGCTCCAGCCCCTGAAGTTGTTGAGTGTGAGCTGCTACTTGGATAACCCAAGTTAGCTGAAGCCCAAGTGAAGTCAATCCTGAGCTTATTACAAACCCTGTTGAGCCATTTACAGACTTTGTGTGAGACCCTGAGTGAGCTTTAATCTGCCAAGATGGCTGTCAACCTCACTTGTGCAAACTTCTAAGCCATTTGCCCTGCAATTTTTGGGCTTAACCTGTGAACAATTGAGGTCAACTAAGCCAGTTGACACTCTGTGTACTGATAAATTTGCTGAAACATGCTGACATTGCTCCCCATCTGTGAGCACCCATTTCACTTGTGAATCTGTGATCCCCCGCTACCCGATAAACCAATTGCATTGCTAAATATACCCGAAACTGGAGATCTTGTGTTCTCGTGCTTGTGTGTACCTTGAGCATAGCTCGTGTAAAGAGGAGTCAATCGAACTAGTTGCCTTCCCACTTTAAGCCCTGACCCTCGACAAACCTTGTGTTCACCTCCACCCCTGCCATTTGTGAGTTTGAGCTCCAATTGGGATAACAAAATTTGTTGCAAGCCCCCGTAGATGTCAATTGGGTTTAGTTGATGCCAAACTAACCTAGTTGACCATGTCAACCCGTTGAGCCATCTACCCCTTTGCATGCTCATTCCCATATGCAACCGGTGTGATTACTCATTGTGCAAACCCCGCTGAAATCTTGAGCTACTCAAAGGCATCTTACCCAAGTCTTGTTTTTCTTGCTCTGTGTCAGTTCAGTGCATAGTCTGTCGCATAAATCCGCTAATCGGCTTCGACCTTGGTTGCACAGCTCGTGCAAAGCAGGTGCACATAATCTAGCCTGAGCATAAGCTAACTTGTGCTGAGTAAACCTACCAACCTGTGCATAAAATGACGGTGCGGTGTCTGTCTTAAATAAAGAACTACCAAAGATCTGCTTTGTGCTTAGCTCGCTAATTAGGTGGCACTGTGCGTAAGTTGTATCTCCCCGTGTTGATTTCAATAGGCAATTCGGGGCTGTGCATGAGCTAAGCCTAGCTGCACATAATTTGTCTTTGTGTAAACCGGCCAACTTGTACTTAAGTCGCCAACCTCCACCCGACCAAGTCTTTGTGTACTTGCTTTGGTATGACATCTATTGTGCTTTGCTTAACTGCTAAAATCCACACAACAAGAGCTGTCTAGTGCATAAGCCGAGCTCTTCGGGCTTCTTACAAGCTTGTTCTTTGCACCAAACTAAAGCCCACATAATCGGGCTGCAAAAAACTAGGCCGTATACAAACCGAAACCCAGTTCCACTGGGCTAACTGAACCTGGGCTGTTAACCTACCAAACTGCTGTGCTGCATATAATTTGGGCCGCACACAACCTAGGATTTGCACAACCACAGAAGCCCACAAAAACCAAACAAGCCCACATAAACCAAAACCTACATAAACCAAAACCCATTGAAACCAAAACTGAGCCCACAACAATCGGGTGTGCATAACCTTCAATGTGCATTTGCATCACTTGGGCTTAGCTTCCCTGTTTTGGAGACTTCATTGGTTAACATGCTTGATGTGTGCTAGGCTATTTGAGTTGCTAGATCATGTCAGGATTTTGGTCTGCAACTGGGGATGAAAACAAATCCATTAGAGAGCTTGCTTACGGGCATGCCTCACAATATGAACCCCCCACAGACCATAGTGATTTTAGGGAATACTATGAACCATCTCAGGGCCCTGACCTTGAATGTCCATACCCTAATCATTATGAGCACATGTATCATCCACCACAAGGTTGAAAATGAACACTTTTCTCATACCCAAAGTCATCACTCTCGATCAATTAGAAGCTCAAGTATCCGCTTTAGAAAGGCAATTACATGAGAAATCTGCCGAATCTAATTCCCCCAGGCAATATGCTTGTACCTTATGTGGTAGCTTAGACCACCCTACTGAGAACTGCTACATTTTGCATGAGTTTAGGCAGTCTAGGGAAAGCCATGATAACCATGCACACATGCATCATCCATCACAGTGGGAAGTTGAACAATGTTATACTCCCCCAACCCCTTGTATGCAGTCACTAATGGAAAATCTTATAGAACAAAGAAATGATATACTTGGATGGAAAGCAATGCATGATCATCCCTTCTCTAGTGAATCATATGCACAACCATACACTGAATATGAACCTAATCTAGAGGAAAATGAGTACACTAGAAATGCTAATAGGGAAATGCATTTTTGTTATGATGATGATGATGATGAATATGATATGTTAGAAGAGCATGTGCATGCAGAAAATATGATGGAATCTTTGGGTTCAGAGACGTTAGGCGTCTCTTCTGTGAACCCTATGAATGATACTTCTTCTAACATTCATACATGTGATGTTAACTCTGAGCTTGGGTTTGTGAAATTCTTTAGTGAAAGTGAGCATGCTACACAACTTGTTTGTGACTTAGGAAAGGATGAATCTTCTGTTGACACTAATGTTCTTATGGACCATGATATTATTTTTGTGTCTCGATTCCCCGTCCATGTCACAATATGTTGCCTCCTCTCGATGATTATGACATGGAGATTGATGAATTGTTCTATGCGTGTGAGCATGATTTACCTTTGTCCGACTTTAGAAAGTGTGTGATGGTGCAAATGATCTTATGCATGAAAACAACTTAGATGTACCTAATCTCTCCTAAGGCACATGATTGAAACTCTTCCACCAAACCTAGGTGTAGTTTGTAACAAAATTGCAAAACCAATTTTTTAGAAAATGCCTAATTTAGGCCTAGAGCTTTGTGCTTCCCAAGTCCTCTTGGACTATTTTGCATCAAAGTATAACACTTTTAAGGAACCACGGTTGGAATATGTATATCCATTTGTTCTTAGCAAAACTCATTTTGAGTTAGACCTTTTGCATGATGTACCTTTAAAATTGCAAAATTTTGTGCTCAAGACCACATCTCGTTGACAAGTTTAGGTTTGGGGGTAACTTGTTCACGTATGCAATCTTTCCCGCACTCTCATGTTATATTTGTGTAAGGCTGTTGATGTTTGTATATTTCGTCTTTTGGGTTGATCCTCAACTCTTTAGATTGTTGGTATATGGTGAATTTTCATTGTATATAATCCAAAAGAGGACTTGTTAAATTTTCTTTTCTTGAATCGGTTGAGTCTTCTTGTACATATATTGTGCTAATCCGATATGATCTCCACCGAGAATGTTGGATTCTAGCCTTGACAAATGAAGCTCTAACCTTGCTCCCGCCGACATTCCGGTAATCTCTTCCCTTTTCTTTACTCAACATAGTTCTCTTGGTATGTGACTGTTTAAATTCTTATTATCTTTTGACACATTGAGGACAATGTTTGATTTAGGTTTGGGGGTGCGTTTGCACTTAGAGTTTTTAGTCTTTCTTTTGCATTTAGAGTTTTTTTTTAGTCTTTCTTTTTTGCTAAAAAAAAAAAAAAAAAAAAAAATTCAAAACTTTTTGCAAATAAAAACCTCCAACTTTTAGAGATTTTAGAGTCACTAGCATGCTTCTAGCTATGTTTACATAGAGAGTCGACCGAAATAACAGAACTTGGAAGTATCGAAGAACACAATCGGGTTTCTTAGTTGATTAGAGCGTTAAAGTTGGATTTAACCATACTGGAGGGCGAATTAGGTCTTTGTTTAGATATTCGGTAGTAGAATTGTGATCACCCATAGTGGAGACTACCCATTTTACATCAAGTGAGGCACCAACCTTCAATTTTTTGCAACTTTCTAGAAAAGTGTTAGAGTGTGTGTCACCGTACGTCAATTCCGGGTAGGAATGGTGAGCTACCCAACTTCGTACCACTTTCAAGACGCTTTTGATCTCTTGAGTGCTAATTTTTGTCAATCATGAGGGTGACGTTTAAAGATGAAAACTTCTTCTAAATACCGATTTGCGATTAGCATCACTCTCTCCCTCTCAACAACATCAATGATTCATAGAAACACATCATCGTCAGCAAGTGGAGCATCATCAGAATATTTGAAGAAAAGTTGAAATAGTCCAAGGTTTACGTGCAACAAAGAAAAAGAAGATGAGAATTAATGAAGTTTGTGAAAAATTGAGTTTTACTGTTTTATTGTTATTTCCATGTCATGTATGTCATTAAAAAAAAAAAAAAAAAAAAAAAAAAAAAAATTGAGTTAGTAGTTTCATTTTCATTTCTTGTAAGTCAAAAAAAAAAATATATATATATATATATATATATTTTGTAAAGTTTCAAGTTCGTCATCAACATTTGAAGGTAAGAAGACCGAAGATTGAAGACGTTTCTATGAATCCGAGAGAGTGATATTAATTGCCGATCGGGTGAGAAGGTAAGTGAGTACTCCCATCCTTGCTAATGGTTGATTTCCTTTCTTAGAGATCATCGAAAAAGATTCTTTTTGTCCACACTTCGTGGAGTCTCCGTAAATTATTTCGGAAGGTTATCCTTCTTACCTACAACGTGTGCGGGATTTCTCTCTTTATTCCCGCTCGCACACATGAGAGACTAAAAAGCGATCTTTTTGAGTGCAATTATCATAAAACCCTATTGGTGAGGCGAAGTCGAGCCTTATGATCACAATCGAATCCGAATTCTTTCATATGGTATGGTTACTTTCGCTCAAAGACTTAAGGATGAGAATGCGTTCTTTGGTAGTTCTAACTTCTTGTTACTAGCATGCGAAACTCTATGTCCTCATAGCTCCTTGGATGCTTGAGACTCTTTTACACTCGAAGTTGGAGAAGGTTTTGTGGGTACACCTCCGGTAAACCCTCACGAGACTACAACTCGTCCATTAGGGACACCTAGGGGTTTAAAGGCTTAGTGCATACGCTAAATGCATTCGAGAGACTGCTGGGGGGGTATAGTTAGGATTTCTTAATTTACGTTTCACTTGAGGACAAGTAAAATTCAGGTTTGGGGGTATTTGATGAGTGCCAAATATTGCATATTTATACATCTATTTATTGGCATTTAACTCATCTTTTGTGCTCAGAAATCAGATATTATCCCAAATTCTGTATTTTCTTTGTTTTCAAGAATAAATATTTGTACTAATTAATGTTGTGTTTTTAGGTAGTAAATAAAGTTCGGAGAAGTTGAGGAGCCAAAAGAGTAGAAAATTCGAGACGAGCGTCTATGGAGCAAAAAGCCAAAGCCCGCGCGCGCATCAGTTGCAACCCAACAAGTAGCAACCCATTTACAAGACATGGGCTTGAGCTAGCCATGACCCGGATCCGAACCCTTCCTTTCCGAGCCGTTAGATTTGATCTCTGCTTCATCCAACGCTCGCTGCACTCCTACACATCATTTCTTGATACTCCCGCTCCACACCAAAAACCGCAATCACCCCGAGCCGTTCAGATCTCGCCCGCAACATCCAATGGTATTTCTGACTTGCTCATCAATCGTTGATGCACCCGCTTCATACCACATCTGCCTATACCTATACCCGATCGACCTCCCCATTTCTCTTCTCCACTTTCTCTTTCTTCCTCTTCTTCACCCGACACTCTCAGAGAAAACCTCTGCAGCGCCACCTTTCTCTTCCCCGACCATACCACCATACCTCCTTCACCCATACCAGAGCCACCTTTCTTCCTCCATCTCATGACAGAGCAGCCGCACCACCTCCTACCTTCTCTCTATCTCTCCCATAGCCTCTTACCTAGAAGCTAAGTGAGAGATAGAAAGAACTAGGGTTAGGTCACATCAAATCCATTAAGGGAGTTCTCAGAGCCGCACAAGAAGAGGAGAGCACGCGATTCAGATAGTATGGGCGATTGGGTACTGTTTAATTTCTCTTTTTGAAATAAATTAGGGTTTATCTTTGCATGTATAAATAGGAGAGTCTCGTGGTTGTGAAAAGCTTATGCCTGGGCTAGCAGGAGCACCACTTTAGAGTTATTTTGTGTTATTTGTTTTGAATGTTCTAATTTAGTTTATCATGGTGTTGATGAAACCCCTGATTTTCATGTCAAGCACATCTACATTAGGTTTATTTCTTCTTGTGTGATATTATGAATGATTATTAGTTAACTATTGAAGCTTATGAGCATGTGATGAGTCAGACTTTGTAAGAAGACAGTTCATACTAGGGTTAGTTAGCAAAACTAGTTAATAAACATCTAGTTTAGACTTTCATGGGAAAGCTCAAGAACATAGTTTCAATTAGAGTGCTGAACATGAGATTAGTGGTGGATTCACCACCCCGATGCTCTCAATCTTGTTATAACCTTTTGCACCTTAGTTTAGAGTCACAACTCCAACCAACTCGGTCGTTTCGACACTAAAAACCCCCATATTTGTGTTACATTCCTTTGAAGTCGGTTGTAGTAAAGCCTTAGATCAACATACAGCACCACAAGTCTCTGTGGTTCGACCCGTATTTGCCCAGTTCTGCATAATAGACACCGTGCACTTGCAGTTTAATTTGTAGGCAAAAACAGACCACTTATCAAGCCTACCACTTGCCCACTTCTCATGTCATCTCTAACCGTCCATGACTTCTGATAGGTGTTGTAAAACACCTAATTTTATATTTAGTATTTATGCTTTCTTTGCTATTTTCTTTGGGAATTGCATCTCTTATGTTTGCTTTTGAGTTTATTAGGTGCAATGGAGTCATTGGAGCAAAAAGGAAGTGGAACTAGCTTAAATCCAGGATTTTTTCATCATGTTGAAGAGAACGAAAAGACGAAGCTAGTAGCGAAAGAATGAGATTATTCTGACAGCGTATGAAGAAGATGTGAGCTCTTGAAGCATATCAGAGTAAGGCTGCCATTTTGGTGGCCCATATCCATCAGTCGGGGTGTGTAAATCCTGTCCGTACGACATTAGTCCTACATTAGGTCGAACAGACCTAGTCTTCTTCATTTCTACCCCCTTTCTGGTTCTCTGCTGCTTTATCGTGTTCATGTTGAAATTGTTGCTGCCGGAGTAATTGGAGATGGGATTTGGAGCTGAGAACAGATAAGAGGTTAAGGTTGATGCTAGAAATTAATTTAAGATGAGAACAAGAACAATTAGGGTTCCTGTTGAAGAATGAGAAGATGGACTGTTGTTGGCAGAGATTTAGAAGATGAGAAATTAGAAAAAAATGGGATCTGTGGGCTTTCTTGAAATCAACAGATGAGAAAAAATCGAGAAGAAGACAGGAATGGAGAAGGGTGAAGACAAGGTTTGTTCTGGATTGGAATTGAAGCCGATATTTGGAAAGGAGATGAAGATGAACTAGGGTTTCAATTAGGTTTTTGAGTACAGAAATTGAAGTTGAGAAATGAACACAAAGATTGAAGCCGACAGATGTGATGGGTTTGCTGAGATTGTGAATTTGAGATAGGAAATTTCAGATGAAGCATGAAGGGGATGAACTTGAACTGGTTCATGACTGAGATGGAGTTGCAGCTGTTGATATCAAGGAGGTACAGGTTATGGAGAATGACTCAGGGTTGTGAAAGTGCAGATGCAGGCTAGAGAGCAGCTGCAGTTAGAAATGGTACTGAGAACTAGTGCACAAGAAATAGTTGAGATGGATGAGCTATAAAAAGAGAAGAAGTTGAATCTGGTGATGTTGCTGTTGTCTCTGAGATTTAATTTTGAGCTTCAACTCAAGATGGGTCTGATGTTGTGAGCTGTAAGCTGAAGGAATAGTGTTAAGGTTGCATTTGAGATGAAACTGATGTTGTTGGTGCAGCTTTTGGCTTAAGATGCATTGCAGATCCGGTGTGCGCAAGAAGCAGCCGAGGCTGGTGATGGAGATGATATGAACTTGCTGGTGTGTGGAACTGCAGGTGGTAATTTAGGTGTCAAGATGATGCTGAAGGCAGTTCAGGTGTAGGACTAGAAAATGGTGATCGCAATGGAACTGTGTGGTGTTTTTGAGTTGCAGGAAATGATGGAAGCCTGGGAATAGCCGAGATGGAACTGGTGGTGTGATATGGAGAGTGGTGGACTGAAATGGATGGTTGCAGTATTGCAGTTAAGTAGATGCAGCCAAGTAAGGAAGTGAAGCTGAGTTGGTGCTGGGTGAATGAATTAAGGAAGTCACTGGTTTTGTTTCGACGGGAGTTATGAAGATGAAAATTGGGTTTCAGTGGATGATTAAGAGTTGGCTGAGAAGAGCAAAGAGTGTGAGGCAGAAGTGGCTTATGGCGGTATTACACTGGGAAGTTTGTTGGCAGTCTAATGTGTCGCGGTTGGTGGTGAACTGGAAGGGTACAATCAGGCAAGGTGAATGGAATGGCAAATGGAGGTTGCAAGATTGCAGGTGGTGGTGGAAGTTGAGTTTGCAATGCAAGGGAAGCAGTGGTGTTGTATGTGTGACTCGAATGGGTTAATGCAGTTCAAGCTTTTGGTGGATGCCTAGGTTCAGGTGGTATGATGCTGTTGCAATGGCCAGGCCTGAATTGACATGAAATGAGTGGAGCTGGCTTGAGGTTGTAATGAAGCTGAAATGGTACTGGTTTTATCCATGCTGGTACTGGTGTGAATGGCCTGAGTTGGTATTGAGCCAGTCTTCTTGAGGCTGCAGTTGGAGATTATGGAGCTGTGATATGATGCTCTGGAAGGAGTTACAGCAGGGACTAAAAATGGGTATTGGAGCTGTTATGTGACAGAGCAAGGAATGGGGTTGGCTGAGAGTCGAAAAGACTTGTTGCAGCTGGTGCAATGGTGCAGGTTGATGATGTGAGGCTCGAATGAGATTGCAGGTGTTGATTGCGGGTGGAAGTAAGGATTTCATGGGTTCAAGGTGCCAGAACTGGGAATAGTGTTGAGCTATGAAGTGTGTAATCTTGGTGGTGGTTCAGAAATGATGTGGCTTGAGTTGCAGGTTGGGTGTTGCAGGCATGAACATCAATGGATGTGTGGAAGAGAATGTGGCTGAAGCATAATGATTATGCAGCACAATGCATGCCTGTTCAATGGCCTAAGCCAAGACTAATCAGCTCACTCAGCCAAGGCAGTGACTGACTCACAACCTGACTCAGCTGAGTTAGAGTTTGACTTGGTGTCTGACCGAGTTGACTCACTGATCGAGTTGACTCATTGACTGGTGACCGGGTGGACTTTGCCGGTCACCTGAGCCGTTTTCCTAAGTCCGGATTAGGCCAAATTAAAACCATAATACCGACTTTCCGGTGACCGTTTTTGGGTAGAGTTTTCACATGGGTTTTTCTCACACATGGGCTTGGTGGACTTCTTTCTTTTGGACCTTTGAAGATTAGACATAATTTTGGAAACAAGGGAGCTATTTAAAGGAAAGACTTCTACAACTTTTGAGATATCACATATTTTTCTTGGAACTTTGGAGAGCCGGTTTTGTTTACGCTTCTAGGATTTGCTTTTGTTCATCTTCTTCTTTTCAATTAATATTTTTATGATGAACTCCATAGCTATGAGTAGCTAAACAAATATTATTGGTTATGGGATAAAGTTGATTTCTCAATATGTTATATGATTCAATGAATTAGTTTTGTCTCAATATTTTATTGTTTGTGATTCACAATTAATAGTGTTATATGATTTGATAGTTTGTTTGGTTGAGTCCTAATCAATCCGATTTACATTCATCTCTAGAGCTATATTAGGGTTTTCAATACGAAAAGTTGTTTATCCCCGATTCTAAGTATCATAATTGTGGGTAGTGCTTGTAGTGATATATCCTACTAGTCACAAGTGAATCATAACTTTTGTTAAAACGATTAGTGCTTTTACACATTCGTTTGCATTGATTAGTCTTATTCCATAGAACTTATTGCTTTTAGGGAGTTAAATCTAATTGTGCTTTTACACTTTAGGTTGCTTTCTAGGAAGAATTCACATATGCATCTTTTAATGTGGTTGTGATGAAAACAGGGAATTAACGGGATATACTTGCGATCAAGGTATCCTAGGACTATTAGTAGATGAGAGATTAAAATACCAATTCCAATCATTGGTGAAAATACATGTTTGTGAATGATACTATCCCGTGACCAATATCTTCTCCTTATTGATTATTCCAATTATTTTCTTTGCTTTATTTTATTTTTTACTTTAGTATTTCGCTTAAACAACAAACATCCCCCTTGGTTACCTTAGAAACCGAAAATCGCATAACAACAATTGCCTCTCTTGTGGAAACGAACTCTTCCTTACCTTGTACTTCATTTAAATTTAGTAAGTAAGAAAGTGAAATTATTTTTGACGCTTACGACAGCGATCAACTTCCTAACACGTTCTTGTGATGGTGCGTTGCACGCTGCACGCTGTAAACCACCAGACCAATACCCCAGTATGTATCCCCCAGTTTGTGACATGATTGATGTCTCGAGTGTGTGGATCGTGGGATCCACAAAAGGTAGCATGTAATGCTAAATTGAATAACTACGTTATTCAGGAAGTTGATACTTGTTAAGTATCATGTGTATTTTATGCAGGTACTGCATCCTGGTGTGGTAAAGTGACGGGAGATGACGCCTCACTGACCAATTAACTCCTGACCAGGGTTGTATAACCAAGATGGTGAAGTTGGACGGATGAGATGATCTTTGAGACACTCATCTCGGCGACCGTTAATGAAATTAGGTTTCTAGAGGAGGTGCGCAAGCATCCTCTTGACCGGGTCGAATCCAAGCTTGGGATATGACTTTGGACAAAGCCGACCGTACATGCGTGTAGACGGCATGACGGTGTAGGCGCCTATACCCATTACCTCAAGAAAGTATGATCCGGGCCCTCAATTCTTAGGTGAAGTTGAGTGGTCGAGATCAATTTGTGACAAAAACCCGAGTGCCGCAAGAGCCGCGCGTCATGCCCACTTCGGGCGCACGTTCCAAGATAAACAATCTTGGTCGGTCTTGGCCGATCGGTGCAGTGTGAAGGTGGTAGGCTGGTGTTCACGCCTATACCGAATATCCCATGAAAATGTGATCTGAGCCATCCCAATCATCCGGGGAAGTTGAGCGGCCGAGATCAGTTTGCGGTTTGGGAGGTGTGACCACGCTAGTTTGGGCGCGCGTCTTGGAATAACCAGGCATGATATGACTTGGCCGACCGGTGAGGGGATAGATGGTTCCACGGTGGTCATGCTTGGTATGACCGGACACCGCTAATCTAATCTTGGACCCTCCATTCGTGTGTGAGAAGATGGACGCTCGTGATGCTCAAAACCCTAATTTTGGGTTTCAAGGCCGTGCGACCATGCTTTATTTGGCGTACACCGGGATAACCAACCATGGTTGGTCCCGACCGATTGGTCGGGTATGTAGGCGGGGCCCACAGTGATTGTGTTGACATGCTCTGGGCCCTTTGAATCTACACCTACACCCTCCATCTATACCTGCAAAGATGGATGGTTGAGAATCGTTTTGCGACACATGTAATATGCCGCAAACCCTAATTTAGGGTTTTCCGTCCATACGCTTTGGTTTGGACGTTTTGGCAAGCTAGGCCAATATTTTGGGAGGCCGCCATGCGGGTCCGCGTTGGTTCTGATGGATATTTTATACCCGCTTGGGGTGATGGAATTGATCGGGTCATCCAATCATGCTTGTGGAGTTGGATGATCGTGATCATATCCGATCGATACGATCGATCCTGATGCTCAATCGGGCTAGTATAACACACCGAGAGTGGCTCAATCGGGTTAGTAAAACACACCGAGAGTCGGCTGTGCAGGTATTTCGTACATGGTTTCATTATAATGCTTGGAGGTTCGTGTTGCTCCGCTAAGAGTAACACTCGTCCGTCATGCCGCATCGATAATGAGTACAGAAATACAAGGCCGATTGCGCATTAATTAATAATGCTAGAAATTCACAGGTATATAGGATTGTTGCTACATGCTCCAACCTGGATGAATTTCATGTATTCCTGAGAATGGGATTGTTGCCACATGCTCCATTCTAGGTGAATTAGTAAAGTGAAGGAGTATCCAACACTTATTAATGGCTTTATCTTTTACAAGATGTCGCCGCATGTTTTTCTCGGGTTTTTTACAATTTTAACCTTAAATGAAAATCCACCATCAACATTAAGTCCCCTGCCTAGCACATAATGGTTACACCATTGTGGGGTAGGCATGAGATGTGACATGATTAAAGACAAAAGCTTATGAGAAAAAGTTAGATGTTACCAGGAGAGACGGGTCATCCCTGTCCTTGGAGCATGTCACGTTCAAGAGGCGTCGTGCGAGTGTTCCCCCTAGCATGATGTCTGGTCTTTGCTCCTTCGATGGATCGTTACGCCTGTTTTCGTTCGTGGGGCTATAGCACCTCGCTTGATCGAACGTGGGCTTGATGTGCCTATTTTGGTTAATCGTGGGTCCGCGCGTCGCTTGATCGAACGTGGGACCCGATGTAAGCATGCTTGATTCGAACATGGGCAGATGTGCATGCTTCGATCAAACGCGGACCACCGTGTACATGTTTCAAACTCCGGCCATGTCCCGCGCCTACTTTGACCGCACGGTTGATGTAATTGCTCGAGTGTCATCTTGCTACTTCGACCAAACACCGACCCGCCTAGCTTGACTAAACACCGGACTTGATACTTTGACCAAACATCGGCCTTGCTCGTTTGCTTTGCTCGAACGTGGGACCCGATGTGAGCAAGCTTGCTTTTGAAAATGAACTTGTGTGCTCAAATGTAAATGTGGGTCCCGTAGAAAGCGTTGCCACCTTCGGAGCAGCCCTGGAGAGCGTTGAAGTTGGAGCTGAAACGCCTTCTTCTCGGGAGAGAGAGCTTTGATTCGGACACCGTGTCACGGCCCGACCAATCTGGGGCTAGGATCAAGTGGGACCCACGCGTGCCTGACTGAACATCGACCCTGTGTTTTGACTGAATATCGGCCCTGCTGCGTGCGCCTGTTTTATTCGAATACCAGCCTTGTGACTTTGATCAATACCAGACTTGAAACTTGAGCAATACCGTACTTGTGACTTGATCAACACCGGACTTGAGACTTGAGCAATACCGGTGTTTGGACCCAATACCAGCATTGTGTACTCCAACGTGAATGTGTGTTCTGTCGTGTGTGACTACATATCTTACGCGTTTTTATACAAGTACTGACTCATGTTTTTTTTATTGTAGAATGAATAAAAGAACTCCTGTTGAGATGTCTTCTGGGGATAATGCTGGTGCACAAGTCAGGAGGTGTTGACAGCTTCAAAGATATGTTAGAACATTGATGATGAGTTGTTCACCGTGCCCTTTCAACTATATGAAAATATCTGTTCCACAAGATAACCCTTCTCCTATCAACTTCAAGGTTTTTCATGCTCCGCTGGGCCCTCATGAAGGATGGATGAGATGTATGTTGAGCAATGATTACATCAAAGATAACTTGACCGTAGCGCAGATTATTGATGCGGCTTGAGTGTTGAAACGGCTCGAGAGGATGTTAAAGTGGTTTCTGGTGCGAACGTTGAGGTGGATCCTGGAGAGAGTGTTGAAGAAGGATTCTAAAACGAACGTGGGTCCCGGAGAGAGCGTTGAGGCGGCTCTTGAATAGACCATTGAAGCAGATTATGCTAGAGGGAGCGTTGATGTGTTTCCCTCTTTAGTTCGATTTACCCTTGCGAATTCCATGCTTCTTGACTGACCATCTCTCTCATGTTGAAGAATTCCTTGACTGACGGTGAAGGAACTTCATGCTGAGCCTCGATCCCCCAAGCGTGGTTTACATGGTTTGTTCGTAGTAGTTGTTTTCGAGACAGATATGGAATATCTTGGACATTGTTTCATCATTGTGGGATTCGTGCATGTGGTACTGGAGTTGGAGTTGACGGACGCGCAGGATGTTGTATCTCGGTGGTTTTCCTCTTGCTGCTTCAGGGAACTGCTTACAGAAGGCTGAAGGTTGTATCGCCTGTTGGCGAGATTTATGCCCCTACAAATATTATGAGGCTCTTCATTGGCGGCAGGCTGGTTCTTTCTATCGGGGCATATGTTGTTGTAGATGAGCGTTCAATGACTCCATAGGATGACCAAAAGCGCGGATTCTCCAACATAGCATGATAGACATGTACCACTTTCTCGATAAAGTGACTCGCCCGGGATCTTGTTCGACCACTTTGTCGATAGAGTGACTCGCCTGGGATCTTGCTCGATATGACGCGTGGACATCGTTATCTTCTTGAGGCTTATCCCTTGAGGTATCGGCTCCAGTGGAAGATTGCCGTGATAGAGCGTTGATACGTTGCACCGGCATTCTTTAAACCAAATGGCAATATGGTATAATAAAAGTTTCCGAGAGGAGTTCAAAAAGCTATCTTACTTGCATCATGCTCGTACATCCTTATCTGGTTGTAGCCGCAACATCCATCCATGGTGGAGAACATGCCGTGTCCCCCGGTTGCATCTACTAACATGTCAATATTAGGTAGAGGAGGATCGTTTTGGAGCAAAGACTGTTCAAGTCTCGAAGTCTATGCAGCACCTGATCTATCCATTTTCCTCGTGTCTGAACTACAACTGTTTAACCGACTTGGATCCAGGTATGACATGTAGATGATGGGTGACCAATTTTCATCTAAATCCTGCATTTCTTCATATCTCCAAGCGAATATGTCCTGGTACTCTTTGAGAAGTTCCACGAGCTTCGTGCGTTTATCCGTACACAAGGTTGAGCTGATGGAGATAGGCCTGGGAGATTCCTCAACGATTTCAATCTCATCAGTTGTGGAGTTGGTTCCATCTTGCATCTGTTGTGGAGCATCTAGCACTTGTTCTTGTGGTTCATTGTTGTTGTAGCATTCCATTGGGTGGAGAGACTGCAATGATCCCCATTAATTGATAATGGCGGTGTTCTTGCACACCGTTTTCCCTTTCGGTCACGACTCGCCACAAAAGTTCGTTCCCTCTTCGTGTGAACGTGGGTCGGGCTTCACAGGATGGAGAAGAATGCTTCGTCAGCAAAGATGCATCGTGGGTTTTAGCCCTCAATGATGCAAGCCGATCTTCTTCCTGAATTGACGCCCACGTGGGGAGCGGGACACAACGAACTTGTCTGATTCTTTCTGCGGAGCTTCTCCTGTATGTGCTGGTTTGGTTTCCCTAGAAGTCTGTCATTGTGTAGGCTTCCGTACGACCTTGCTTGGGAGAACCTTGGATATCCCGAGAGTCTTGAGAGTAATCACATTCGAAGACGCTCCTGTGTAGATAAGGGCCGTCTTGAACTCCGAATCCTTGATGCGTGCGGTGACATGTAGGGCACGGTCGTGACCTTCCTCTGGTTGATTACATCAAAACGTCTCTGCGCGCTGATTCTTCGAGAGGTGTGAAAGTTTGCATAAACTTTCCACTAGAGAAACCGCTTCCCGATCCACCGGCCTCTGGTTCATAGTGAAACTATTGACTTGAAGAGGATCGTTGTGAGGATCAGTCCCCAATGTAGGAGTCTCAGTGACAGGACCGCTCATATCTCGATGTCGCTTCTTTGATCGAGGTCCATGGAGGTCCGCGCCGCCGAAGTACCTTCTCCGGTGCTTTGAATGCGTTCCTTTTTTGCTCTAGGGCTGTCGCGACTCTTGTGGCAATCGATCAGTTAATATCTTAAGAAAAGTGAGTACCTCTTTCTGAGTTGCGGCCATATCCGTTTGAGTCTTAGCAAGAACTTCTTGCTTCTCCATCAAGTCTGCAATGGTAATAGGGGATGGTCCTCCTCTCGTTCCTCCGGCTCCTAGTCCTGATGAAGGAGTGGAAGTGGTTTCTCTAGTGACTACCAGAGGTGTTACACTTGATGAGATGCCGAGATTTGCGGCTGCTCTGCTCTCAGTGATGGGAGGTGTTACACCATTGGAACATCTCCTGCTACGCTGGCACCGGTGGTAGCGATGACGGTTCCATAAGATGTATTGACCACGGTAGCTCCACCGCTGTGTACATCGACATCGGGAGTGTTATCCACACTAGCTCCATCGAATTGATTGTTGATCCGGACACGAGTTCTACCATCTTGAAATGGATTGATGATTGAATTGGTCCTAAGATCTACCCTTATTGAAATTGATAAAATTGAATCGGATTTTGAAGAAATTGACTTTACAACCGAGAGATTAACCTCCCACTGTGGTCGCCAATTGTTTAAGGGTGAAAACTATTCCTGCCGGATTTGGTAATTTGGGGTGTGTGGATGAGGAATGAATCTAAACCCTAAACAAATGCACTGTGCGGTGAGTGCTTGTAGATTTAGAAATCAATCTGTGCAAGTCCGGCCTAAACCAAGAAATGGTCGTTCCAGACTTGTTTCGGTCACAAAGTGAAGGAGATGGGGTTGATCTTAGGGAGGGAAGCGAAGAAGGTGTTGAGATTTTGAAGGTGTTGGCTTGCTTATGACTTGTAACAGAAAGGTGAGCAGGCTTACGATTGATGCAAGCAGGCTCTGGGTGTTTGAATACATTTTGTATTAACACTTGGTTTCTGCCTCTCGTCTCGACTTGTGTTGTTTTTCTCCTTTCTCCTCGTTTTTCTCCCTGGCCGGAAAATAGGTAGGAGAATCTATTTATACAAGTCATTTTAGCCTTATTCACGTCTCTCGTGGGAAGTGGAGGAAGTGGAATGATGGAGTAGTGGAGGTGTGTGCTGGTGTTACACGACCAGTCTTGCCCACTTCTCCTATCATCTATAACCGTCCATGACTTCCTAACACGTTCTTGTGATGGCGCGTTGCACGCTGTAAACCACCAGACCAATACCCCAGTAAGTATCACACAGTTTGTGACATGATTGATGTCTCGAGTGTGTGGATCGTGGGATCCACAAAAGGTAGCATGTAATGCTAAATTGAATAACTGTGTTATTAAGGAAGTTGATACTTGTGAAGTATCATGTGTATTTTTATGTGCACGCATCCCGGTGTGGTAAAGTGACGGGAGATGACGCCTCACCGACCAATTAACTCCCCGACTGTGGTTGTATAACCAAGTCGGGTGAAGTTGGAAGGATGAGATGATCTTTGAGACACTCATCTGCGACCGTTAATGAAATTAGGGTTTCTAGAGGAGGTGTGCAAGCATCCCTCTTCAGCCTGGTCGAATCCAAGCTTGGGATATGACTTTGGACAGGCCGACCGTACATGCGTGTAGACGGCATGACGGTGTAGGCGCCTATACCCATTACCTCACGAAAGTATGATCTGGGCCCACTCAACCCGCCTCGGTGAAGTTTAGTGGTCGAGATCAATTTGTGATGTAGAAAATCAAAGGCCGCAAGAGCCGCGCGTCATGCCCACTTCGGCGCACGTTCCAAGATGACCAATCTTGGTCGGTCTTGGCCGATCGGTCTGGTGTGAAGGTGGTAGGCTGGTGTTCACGCCTATACCAGAATATCCCATGAAAACGTGATCCGAGCTATCCAAATCGTCGGGCGAAGTTGAGCGGTCGAGATCAGTTTGCGGTTTGGGAGGTGTGACCACGCTAGTTTGGACGCACGTCTTGGAATAACCAGGCATGATATGCCTTGGCCGATCGGGTGAGGGATAGATGGGTCCACGGTGGTCATGCTGGTATGACCAGGACTCGCTTAATCTAATCTTGGACCCTCCATTTGTGCCGAGAATATGGACGCTCGTGATGCTCAAAACCCTAATTTTGGGTTTCAAGGCCGTGCGACCATGCTTTATTCGGCGTTTAATTGGGATAACCAACCATGGTTGGTCCTGACCGATTAGTCAGAGTATGTAGGGGCCCACGGTGATTGTGTTGACATGCTCCGGCCCTTTGAATCTACATCTACACCCTCCATCTATACCGCAAAGATGGATGGTTGAGACTGTTTTGCGACACATGTAATATGCCGCAAACCCTAATTTAGGGTTTTCTTGTCCATACGCTCTGGTTTGGACGCTTTGGCAAGCTAGGCCAATATTTTGGGGAGGCCGACCATACGGGGTCCACGTTGGTTCGGCAAAGTGGATATTCTATACCCGCTGGGGGTGATGGAATTGATCTGGGTGATCCAATCATGCTTGTGGAGTTGGATGATCTGTGATCATATCCGGAGACGTCTGATCAGTCCGGATGCTCAATCGGGCTAGTATAACACACCGAGAGTGGCTCAATCGGGCTAGTATAACACACTGAGAGTCATCATGTACGGGTATTTCGTACATGGTTTCATTATAATGCTTGGAGGTTCGTGTTGCTCTGCTAAGAGTAACACTCAGTCGTCATGCCGCACTGATAATGAGTACAGGAAATACAAGGCTGATTGTGCATTAATTAATAATGCTAGAAATTCACGAGGTATATTGGATTGTTGCTACATGCTCCAACCTCGGATGAATTTCATGTATTCACTGAATGGGATTGTTGCCACATGCTCCATTCTAGGTGAATTAGTAAAGTGAAGGAGTATCCAACACTTATTAATGGCTTTATCTTTACAAGATGTCGCCGCATGATTTTTCGGTTTTTTTACAATTTTAACCTTAAATGAAAATCCACCATCAACACCTTTGAAAGGGAATTCGTTACAATTTAAGCAAACCCCTCTGGAATCAATCTGAATCAAAGTAAGTTGAATAGAGGCGAGGGAAGCTCGGCGGAGCTTTGATGCCCAAGGCCTCACCGGAATTACAAGGCGGCGCAGTCACGCATTCAACTCACAAAAACCATCATGAACTTCGAAGTATGCTTAAAAGAGTAACCAATATTTTTCGAATGACTTTCCTATTAAGCTCGTTACCTTATTGGTCTCTTTCTAGTCAAAATTTTAAGGCTTAGGTTCGCGTAGGTTACGTGTTCCTAAGGTGGCAAGAAGAGAACGGTGATGAAATCCGAACCCTTATCTTGTATGGCCAGGCCTTGCCCTTTACTAGAAAATTAAAGCAGTCGTATTCAAGTCCTCAGCATATATGCAAACGAAGGAAGACAGTAACTCGCTGACAGGGGATTCGCGAGTGTTCAGAATCTTACCTCCCGTTTCAGACGGGGGATGAATTGGTTGTAGTCGACTCGGGCCACTGACTCCTATGTTAGTGTATGAACCCAAGGTGCAGAGACAATATCGTAATTGTCCTCCTTCTCTGCAAACAGTTTATATTTAAAGTACCCTTTCGTAGGGTAAAAATAAAAATAATGTCCCAAGTCCAAAAGTCCAAAGTCCAAAAAGAAAACAAAAATTACAAAGATAATAAACCCTAAAACAACTTTTTTTCTTTCTTTTTTTTTATAAAAATAAACAAACCCTAAAAACAAAATAACTAAAATAAAATTGTCTTCTTTTCCGTTCTTTTCGCTTTAATCTTTAGCTCCAAGTCTTTACGAAATCACCAAACTCCTTGGCTCAATTTTCTTTATGATCCAGAACCTGTAGACAAAAGATAACTACCCAAAAACGTAAAAAAGAACAAAAAAATAAAATTAATAAATCTAAAACCCTAAAAACAAGTCCGCGTCGGCGGCGCCAAAAATTGATGTGGTTGTGATAATGGTAAATAAAGTGATTCGTTTCTCAAACTTGTGAAGGATTTTTTTTTAGACTTAAATTCAAAACTAAAATAGAAAAATCACTAATAATTATAGCGGACTTAAAAAAAGATGATATCAATATTAAAAGAAACACTGAGGCTAAGATTCCACTATTTTCCAAGTTCAAAGTGATTAAACCAATACCTATATTTATGCAATTTTCTTGTTTAATTTGATTCTGAAATATTGCAACAAGTAGATTTTCAAAAGTAATAATTGTAAATACCAAGTATGAAGCATCAAAAGTCTTATAACTAAGCATACTCCATCAAAATAGATCACTATCACTCAAATAAAAATCATATTCAATAATAGTTCAAGGCAAATAATTATATAATAATTGCAAATAAAAAGATAAAATAGAATATACCACTTTTTGTTGGGAAAATAGCTTCCTCTATCGCCTCAGCAATGGGGTTTAGCTCCTCATATTAATCATGACCTCAAAATATTGTTTTATGGTTCAAAAGTTGATTAAAAGAGTGAAAAGTAATAATTCTTGCATCTGTTTGCAACAGTGTATCGGCGTTACAAAACAGTTTGTTACAATGGGCATTCAGAAAAACATTGTAAACAACTTTATTGCTTTGTCGCCGATTTTAAGACCCCAAAACATTGTCTTCAATGGCCTTTTGTTCTTCGTGTTCTTCCTTGTGCACCAGCAGAAACAATTTCCTGCAACTCGACTGTGTCTCTCTGCAAGCTTCTAAAATCTCCCCAAAGTATACGTAACCCCTCTATGACTCAAACCCAGGCTATATATACACAACAGCAACCCTAAATCTCGATTAAATCTCCTCTTTTCTTCGGAAAAAAGTCTCGGAATTTTCCACTTTCCAAACTCTTCTCTACACGTTTCTGAGCCGTACACGTCATTCCAGTCCCTCTATTAGATTGATATGAATCTCAAGAAAGGTTATCTTGCCTCAAATCTCCCGTAACTGCCAAATATAATCAAACAAAATCCCGTGAAAAACTTCACCTCCCTGTTTTGCTCCAACTCAAGTTCTAGCCAATTTGGATTCAAACAAACGACTATACCAGGTCTGTTAGGCTCTAACAGGTCTAGTCCACCAAAATGCCGTGATTGAATCTCCTTAAATCCTCCAAAAAATGCGAACCTTAATCTGCTTCCCGTCTGCAAAAGTTTTCCCGCCAATTTGATATTTGAATTTGGGAAGAAAGGTGATCTCCCCTATCCAGTGGGGGTGCGAATAGTGTTTGCCTTGGGGTGTCGAGGGTGCCCCTTATCCAAATCTGGGGTGCCAATATCACTTCCTCAGGGTGCTATGGACAACTTTTCGAGCCGATTTTTCCAAAAATGTTGATTGACCAAAAATACCTACACACACATAAAATACCATAATAAGTACAAAAATGAGCACTATCAAATTATAGAATCGAGACAAATTAGACACAAAAATGTGTCTATCACTGTATGCCCAACCATATTGAGTGATTGTTTGGAGGCCGCATGGGCGGGACATCCCCTTGGCCGATCACTCCTTTTGGTAGAGTGACGGGCGATAAGCACGTATGTGCTACATTTTATACCCATATTTATATTATTTAAGGACTCAATATTTTGGTGATAACACTATTTTTGCGCTTTTATAGAAAGTAGAAACGAATTCGATCATCGAGGAATAATCATCTAAAAAGAAAGTTATATGAACATTTGCGACTTGCACACGAGAGAAGCAGGCGATATTTATCTCTCGACAACAAAGTTGGGCATTAATTTTGTCGCACCACATGGGTCCTTTCACAGTAGAATGATAATCGAATGAGTCACTTAATTCTCTTTGCTATTACGTGCGGTTCACTTGGGTTTCAAGGCACATGTCCGGCTTATTACCACCACATTGTAAGCTCTCATCTTAAAGAGAGGAGTATATGGTAGACGAGATGGAGTTAGAGAAGAAGAAGACTCGAGCAACACTTTTTGTGGTTCTCTGTCTCGGCCCAAGAAGATGCGAATGAAAATGGGTCAGTGCAAGGAACATCACAACAAATGGAACTGATGTTTCTGAGGATGGTCTCTCTAGTTGCTCACGCAGACAATCGATTTCTGAAATTGAGCATTGCGCATCCATTCAACTTGACAAGCAACGGAAGTGGAGCTGTGAATGAAGAAGAATCGGAGTGGTAATGGATAGTTTGGGGTTTCTTTGTGGTCCGAAGTTCATGGAATAGATGGTATTGCTGCCTAGGAAGGAGAGAAATGAATTGCGGCCCGGCTAAGTTAGGCTGGCGGAGGATATCCAGTGAGAATATGAAGAGAATAAGTTGATGTCGTGACTGAATTGAGAAGTAGTTGGCTGCAGTACACACGGTCGTGGATCGATCGATTACCACGATGGGATTGGCTGTTAGTTCAAACTTGGAGATGGATTTGTGCATCTGGAATGCAAATGGTGTTGGTCTTGCAATTGGTACTCGCATACGAGACGTGAAAGGGACCGAATTGGAAGATGTTGTTGTCGGACATGAATGGAGATGAAAGCAAGCTTTGCTTTTAAGCGTTAGTGCTAAAGAAGTGTTGTTGCAGGTGGGATCGATAGGCAGTTGGTGATGGAAGAGATGGTTTAGCCGCTATTGGCGAAGAAGTTTAGATGACCACGACTTAAAAGTGGATGTGAACTGAAGTTCATGAGACGGGTTCGATGGCAGTGGCGAGAGGTTAATTGTGCTGTTGAATGGATCTTCTTCGATATTTACAATGGGTGCTGGTTTGGTCCGTCTCATGAGAGTGATAATTGGAGTTGTGCTCGGTAACACGGAGATGAGAACGATGAGGAGTTGGAGCTGCATATAGTAGCCAGCAGCGATGGAGTTGTTGCCGTGAGCGAGATGTAGATGGACAGAGTAATGGGAAGCAGTAAGTGCAGCGATGAAGCCGAGATGGAGAAAGTAATTGGCGGCACCAAGTTCTCACTGAAATAGTGAGAAAATGGAGACGACAGTTTGTTGTGGTATCGATTGGCGAGAGATGGATTCTCAGTATGGAATTGGGGGTTGTTGCTTCAGTACTTGGAAGCGAGGCAAGAAACTAGTGCATGCGAAAATAGAGAAGGTGTTTGGTGTCGTTACTGCTGTGTTATTGACATGCACTGAACAGGAATTTATTTGGAGATTGAAGCCAGTTAGAAGAACTGATGTTACTGCCATTTATTCATGGCTTTGATTTAGCGAGATTGAGTTATAGCCCATGTTGGTAGGCTTTATCAAAGGATCATGAGGGGTTCTGATTGAAACAATATGTGAAAAAGTCACAATATGTTCAATCGTTTGGTTTAGCAAAAAAGCATATGTGTTTCGGGGTTTTCAACTTTTGCATTGCATAAGTTAAAACCGGTTTTCAATATTTCTCTGGTAAAGGTTGGTTGTTGTTGTTCTTTTGTCTTGCAAGAGGATGACACCACAGTGATATTTTGGTATCAATTCTCCCTGGGAAGATGCAAACATTAATGGAGAAGAGGATGCAAAACTTGAGGTAACGACTTTGTTAGTTAATCGTTTTCCTGTTTAAGAAAAGCTTGATTTTATTGCATATATTTATTGCTTTTGCTTAACAAAATTTCGGTACAATTGATGTTTATTCCATTGTGTGTGTATGGGTGTTGTGTGATTCAATTGTTTCCGGTTAAGAAAAACTATTGTTATCTTGATTTATTGTTTGGTATCAATCGTTTAGGCTTACAAAATTTACGGTGCAATTGCGGTGCTTTAATGTCTATGTTGTTTCAATTGCTTCCGGTTAAGGTAAATAATTATGCAAGTTGATTTACTTGCTTTGTATGAATTGTTTATGGCTTAACAAAAGAAAAGGTTTTCGGAATCAATTGTTTAGTCCAATTCGATTCCGGATAAGAGAAACTAAGTTAATTCTGATCTTAGTTAGACTTATCAAAGTGGAGGTTTCGGTTATTCAAGTCTAATCGAATGCCTTAACAAGAAATGCTAGTTAACTAACCTAGTACTTGTCTTGTTTAAAAGTGAAAGGTCTAAGTTATTATTTGAATAATTAGAACCTGATGAGAAAAATAGAGTCAATTCTGATCTTTATTTTGGTCTTATCGAACAAGCGATTGTATATGTGCAATCGGTTTAGCAAAGGAACTAAGGTGCTTAGTCGATTTTTTCTTTGCTAAACTATTAGGGAAAATTGCTTCGGGCAATTGTTTCCTTGGTAACATATCAAAACAAAATTACTTTGTAGTTTCGTTTTTGATATTGGTTATCAAAAATGGTGTGTGGAACCCTCGTGCTTAACTCTTATAGGTTGCAAGTCTTTTAAGATTTGTAAGATCCTTTCGGTTTGTTCTTTTATTTGCTCGCACCTTTGTCATTTTGTGACAAAAAGGGGGGAGAAATATATAGAGTAAACAAGTGATATTGATATTAATTTGGTATTGATTTAGTATCACTAAGGGAAAGGACATTGGTGCTTAAACGTTATATCTAGCGAAAGAGTAAAGCATAGACTAAGGGGGGGGTAGCATATCATATTGATAAGGGAATAACAAAGACGTGCGTATTGAAAATCTACCTATCTTACCTTTAGGGGGAGTATTAGCTTTGTTATTATAATGTCAACATCGGCATTTATGGAATGAATGTATACAAGTTATTGTGCTGTTGAAATTGGGAATCAAGTGTATGTATAATGAATTCTTGTAATTTGTTTATCCATATGATATAAGAGTTTTGTTACTAAAATTGACAAAGGGGGAGATTGTTAGAGCATAGCTCGGTTGAACCCACCAAGCGTTGGTATGTCAAGTTTGGTTGTCATATTTTAGTGAACCAAAACTCATTTAAAGAGTCGCCTGATTATTTACTAGAGTCAACGTCATATAGTATAGCATGAAAGTATTAGGATATGAGACATTACAAGCATTACATGAAGACTTGAAGAATGTGAAGAAGTAAGGAGCTACAACGACGACATCATCTTTCCACTTGAGGTTAGTAATATTTGACTTGAACTGTTTCATTCCCTAACGAATCTTTCAAGTCGTGCATATTGAAAACATAACTGTGAAGTTGTGAATGATTATACTCTAGTTAGACATAGTATTAAGGAATACAATACAAAGTATAACGCTTATCTTTTGAACTTCGTATATAAGACATCGACATAATCGTTTGAATGCTATTGTGATTATGTATGGGTATGGGGTGAAGATTTCGTCCTAGGAAACAATGTTTTACATTCGTTTAAAGGAAGTACATTCATAAACTTGTTTTATGAATCGAAAGGGAAATCGCTAGGCTTATTAGTATTGTTATTCATTGTAAATATTTTGAATTACCAATATGTGTGTTTAGTATAACCGCTCATAAATTGTTTATGTATCTTGGTAAAACTATTCACAAGGCCTGACTTTTGTATTGGTATGACTTTTATTAGTGAAACCGATCTTAAGTAATCACCTGAGATGGTATGATGGATTTATTGTAATTGGTATGACCAACTCTAGTCATTGGGGAACCGATCCTAGTAAGAGGTGCAACCGATCAAAAAAAGGGGAATCGATCCTTGTAAGAGGTGCAGCAAGTTTCTAGTTATTGGGAACCGATCCTATGAACATGTGCAACACGTTTTTAGTTATTGGGAACCAATCCTATGGACATGTGCACCAAATACAAGTTAGATACCATATATATGTGGGAACCAATCCTAGTACCTAGTTAACCAAGTTTTGGTAACTAGCGTGAATAATTTTAATACCCACATGGAGGTAGAACCAAAACTTTATTTGGTAGAACCGTGAAACCCATGTTTGGTGATTTGATAGGATAATCAATCACATAGTTCTTGGAAGTCAGATGAACCAATTCTAAACTCGTTTTGGAAGTGTAGCAAATCGGTTCCAAGATTGTGAGTATGAAAAAGGACTTACAAAGTAAAGATGTCGACATACTTTGAACATGTGCAGTAACTCTTATCTTTTATTGTTCAAAGTTATTCCTTAATAGCTAAAGGAGAATCCCGGATCGAAATAAATTGAGAATCTTTTAATTAAGGTTTTTAGTTTTATATGCTTTTAATTTCCGTAAATTAAAATGCATATCTTTAGAAAATAAAAATTGGTAATGTATTTACTAACTGGAGATTTTCTATGAGATTTTGTCAATATTTGGACAAAGCATTTCCAGGAATTATGGAAACCGAATTTGGAAATATATTGCATATCTTGAGAATATTTTCAGTTTTGGAAATTCCTTGGTGTCCAAACTTCCTTGGTCTATAAATATTGAAGTTTTCATTTCAAGCAAAATAATCCTCAGAGCCAGCAAAACTACCTAGTTGTGTTGTTACTGGTGGATCCGCCTATTCGGAGAGGAAAGTAATTGTGGATGGGGAAAAACGGTTCGCTGGTTTTTTAGGAAAAGTGAAGAGTCGAGCGTGTCGTCGAGACTCATCGACCGAGCAAACTGCTTAACCTCACGCAGATGTACTGCAAAGAGAGTGCTTAGATTCGAGAGATCAATCTGTAGGACTCCGGCCTAAACCAAGTCAATGGTCGTTCTAGAGTCAATTCGGTCGCAAAGAGGGAGATGGGTTGATCTCGTAGGAGGGAAGCTTGAGAATTGTGTGGGATCAAGGATTGTGGATGTGTTGAAGGTTTTGCAATAATTGGTGAATGTGGAGTTCGAATAAGTTCGATGGATTGATGAATTCTTGAGAGTAGTTACTCGAGAAATTCTGGATGATTGCCGATAGCTAGTGATCATTCATTGTCCTCAATCATGGATTCAGAGACTTATTTATATTGTCTGAGTTGTGAACACCTTGATCCCTATAAGTGTGACGGTTTCATGAGTGGAAGAGTGGGCAAGTGGAAGATCGTGGTAAAGTCATTTCCATGTCGTGTGGAGACTTGACGGATCGTGCACCCACTACTGGTAGGCTGGTAAAGGGGTTTAGATTTTAGCCTACTTGTGATAACCGCAAGTGCACGGTGTCTACAATGTAGACAGGGCAAATACGGGTCGAACCACAGAGACTTGTGGTGCTATAGTTGATCTCTAGGTTTACTTAACTGACTTCTCACAAGTGACAGAGCTATTGTTTGGTGTCGTAGATACGACTGAGGTGTTGTTGTGTGAACCTAAACTAAAGCAGCAAGGTAGATTGTAAACAGATAGAGAGCACTAGAGTGTCGAATCCACCACCTAATCTCAGCTAAGTCAATTTAATTGTTGATAATGTTCTCATCCCTTGTAATGGCGGGTCCGCCATTCATCCAGTCTCAATGGATGGCTTACTATCAACTAAGGCAATTAACTAATTCCTAGTATTAGCATTTTGTCTTGTCACAAAGACAACTAATCACAAATCGTTTATTACTCAGATGATTAATCCTATCCCAAAATGGATATTCTAATTGCAATTAGGGTATTTTTCCATAGTACTAACTGTCTTCTCAGGGCACAATTAGTCTAAAGAGCAATAATAATCAATGAAGCATGAATTGCTACACATTCAACATAGAAGTGTTCTGACTACAATGAATACTTGGCATGCATTGTGAAAGTAATATGCTGAAGTGTTCAAATTATGTTTATCCTAAGCATTATAACATAACAAGAACAATTATCAAAGTATGAACCAAAGTTAGCAAGCAGATCATGGGTTTCATCTCAACCCTAGCAAATTAAGTTTAGAACATGATACAAATTACACTAAGTGGTGCTCACAGCTAGCCTGCATGAGTTTTTTTACACACATCAAGTTCTATTTATACATGCCCAGGAGAAAACCCTAATTTACTTCAACAAAAACAAAAATTAAACAAATCCAATCGCCCATACTCCGAATCATTTCTCTCTTTCACATTCGGCTCGAGCTCCATGCATGGGGTTTGGTGGTGAAACCCTAGCTTCAATCATCTCAACCCTAGCTTCTAGGTTAAGGTAGAAGCTATGGATGGAGATGGGTGATGCGAGGGTAGCTGAGGAGGTGGTGATGGTTCTGGTGCGGCTGACAGAGATGGAGTGGTGGTGATGTGGTAGCTATGCACAGGTATGGGAGGAGAAGAAGAAGGGGATGGTTTCTCTGATTAAAGTCGGGAGAGGAAGAAAGAGAAGATGGAAGAAGAAATGGGTAGGTTCGATGGGGGTATAGGTGTAGGCGAGCTTTGCTGTGGAGCGGAGGCATCGAAGTTTGATGAGGAAGGCGGAGCGAGCGTTGGATTTAGCTGAGGGAGATCTGAACGGCTCAGGGTGAATGGGATGTTTCGGTGTTGAGCGGAGTATCAAGAGATGATGTATAAGAGCTGGAGCGAGCGTTGGATGAAGACTAGATCAAATCTAACGGCTCTGAATGGACGGGCTCGAATCCGGGTCACGGGTCGGGTTTAGCTCAAGCCCATGTCTTGTAGATGAGTTGCTACTTGTTGGGTTGCAACTGTTGCGCGCGCGGGCTTTGGCTTTTTGTTCCATAGACGCTTGTCTCCAATTCTTCGCTCTTTTGGCTCCTCAGATTCTCCGAACTTTATTTTCTACCTAAAAACACAAAATTATACAAATATTTATTCTTGAAAACAAAGAAAATACAGAATCTGGGATAATATCTGATTTCTGAGCACAAAAGATGAGTAAAATGCCAATAAAAAGGTGTATAAATATGCAATATTTGGCACTCATCAAATACCCCCAAACCTGAATTTTACTTGTCCTCAAGTGAAACAGAAATGAAGAAATCCTAACTATACCCATGTCATGCAGTCTTTCGAATGCATTTAGCGTATGCACTAAGCCTTTAAACCCCTAGGTGTCCCTAGTGGACGAGTTGTAGTCTCGTGAGGGTTTACCGTGAGGTGTACCCACAAAACCTTCTCCAACTTCACAGAGTGTAAAAGAGTCTCAAGCCTCCAAGAAGCTATGAGGACATAGAGTTTCTGCATGCTAGTAACAAGAAGTTAGAACTACCAAAGAACGCATTCTCATCCTTAAGTCTTTGAGCGAGAAGTAACCATACCATATGAAAGAATTCGGATTCGATTGTGATCATAAGCCCCGACTTCGCCTCACCATTAGGGTTTTATGATAATTGCACTCAAAAAGATCGCTTTTTAGTCTCTCATGTGTGCAGCGGGAATAAAGAGAGAAATCATGCACACGTTGTAGGTAAGAAGGATAACCTTCCGAAATAATTTTCGGAGACTCCAGAAGTGTGGACAAAAGAATCTTTTCGATGATCTCTAAGAAAGGAAATCAACCATTAGCAAGGGTGGGAGTACTCACTTACCTTCTCACCCGATCGGCAATTAATATCACTCTCTCAAGATTCATAGAAACGTCTTCAATCTTCGGTCTTCAAATGTTGATGACGAACTTCTGAACTTCACAAAAACTTGACAAACATACATTTTTTTTTTCCTTTTTTTTTTAAGTACATGAAACGAAAATAATAATACAACTCAATTTTTTTTTTTTTTTTTGATACATATATGACATAAAAATAAAAATAAAACAGTAAAAATCAATTTTTCACAAACTTCATTAATTCTCATCCTATTTTCTTTGTTTTGTTGCACGTAACCTTGGACTATTTCAACTTTTCTTCAAATATTCTGATGATGCTCCGCTTGCTGATGATGTGTTTCTATGAATGTTGATGTTGTTGAGAGGGAGAGAGTGATGCTAACTACAAATCGGTATTTAGAAGAAGTTTTCATCTTTAGACGTCACCCTCATGATTGACAAAAATTAGCACTCAAGAGATCAAAAGTAGTGCTGAAAGTGGTGCGAAGTTGGGTAGCTCACCATTCCTACCCGGAATTGACGTACGGTGACACACACTCTAACAGCTTTTCTAGAAAGTTGCAAAAAATAAAGGTTGGTGCCTCACTTGATGTAAAATGGGTAGTCTCCACTATGGGTGATCACAATTCTACTACCGAATATTTAAACAAAGACCTAATTCGCCCTCCAGTATGGTTAAATCCAACTTTAACGCTCTAATCAACTAAGAAACCCGATTGTGTTCTCCAAGACTTCCAAGTTCTATTATTTCGGTCAGACTCTCTATGTAAACATAGCTAGAAGCATGCTAGTGACTCTAAAATCTCTAAAAGTTGGAGGTTTTTATTTGCAAAAAGTTTTGAATTTTTTTTTTTTTTTTTTTTTTTTTTTTTTTGAAAAAGATGAAAAACAAAAGCTAAAAACTCTACATGCAAATGCACCCCCAAACTTAAATCAAACATTGTCCTCAATGTGTCGACAGATGATAAAATTTTAAATAGTCACATACCAAGAGAACTATGCTGATAAGAGAAAAGGGAAGAGATTACCGGATGTCGGCGGGAGCAAGGTTAGAGCTTCATTTGTCAAGGCTAGAATCCAACATTCTCAGTGGAGATCATATCGGATTAGCACAATATATGTACAAGAAGGCTCAACCGATTCAAGAAAATAAAAATTTAACAAGTCCTACTGGATTATATACAAGGTAAATTCACCATATACCAACAATCTAAAGAGTTGAGGATCAACCCAAAAGACGGTATGTACAAACATCAACAGTCTTACACAAATATAATATGAGAGTGCAAGTAAGACTGTGTGTGTGAATGAGCTTCCCCAAACCTAAACTTGTCAACAGTGTGTTTGAGAGCACAAAATCTTGCAATTTTAAAGGTACATCATGCAAAAGGTCTAACTCAAAATGAGTTTTGCTAAAAAAAAGTGCGGACATACATATTCCAACTGTGGCTCTTTAAAAGTGTTATACTTTGATGCAAAATAGTCCAAGAGGACTTGGGAGGCACAAAGTTCTAGGCCTAGATTAGGCATTCTTAGAAAAGTTGGTTTTGCAATTTTGTTACAAACTACACCTAGGTTTGGTGGAAGAGTTTCAATCACGTGCCTCGGGAGAGAGGTTAGGTACATCTAAGTTGTTTTCATGTATAAAATCATTTGCACCATCACACACTTTCCTAAGGTCGAAGAGGGTAAATCATGTTCACCCGCATAAAACAATTCATCAATCTCCATGTCATAATCATCATCACTCTCATGCACAACATAACCAGGAGAGATATCATCAGTAACCTAGGCATGGAATCAGGCACATGCATTGAATCATCTGTGTCACAAGACAATTCAGCTATTCCTAAGTCACAAACAGGTGGTAAGGCATGCTCATTTTCACGGGGACAAATGCACAGGTTCCACATCAGAAAGACATGTATGAATATCGAAAAAGCATCATTCATAGGGTTCACGAAGAGACACTTAATGTCTCCGAACCTAAAGATTCCACTATATTTTCAAAATACACATGCTCTTCATATTCATCATCATCATCATAGCAAAAATTCATCTCTCCATTCAAAATGGTAGTATTTTTAGTGTACTCATCTACCTCTAGATTAGTTTCATATTTAGTGTTAGTTGTATGAGTAGGACTAGAAACACTATTTTTAACATTATCAGGAATAACAAACATCCTATCATTTTGTAACTCAATCAGGTTCCTTTGAAGAATCATAGTGAGTCGTTCTATTGAAGGAGAGTCTTCACTAGTGGGTATGCATTCCTCATATGGATATTCATTGTATGGTTGAGCATGAGGTTCACTAGAGAAGGGAAATTCAGACATGTTGCTATATGGATGGTCATGTATTGCATTGATTCAAGCCTAGCATTTTGCTCCATGAGCTTTTCCATTAGTGATTGCAAACACGGAGTTGGGGAGTACAAAATTATTCAACTCCCCACTGTAGTTGATGATACATGTGCTCATGGTCATTAGGGTTCTTAGAATACTGATCGCAACCTTTGAAAGGTTGATTATGGTCCCAATGATTACCAGCATAGTCACTTCTAGACACTTCGTACATTGGATTATCATGGTTTTCCCTAGAATGTCTAAAATCATGCAAAATATAGCAGTTCCTAGCAGGGTGGTCTGAGCTACCACATAAGGTACAAGCATACATTTCATATTGCCTAGGGAAATTAGATTCGACAGAATGCTCATGTAATTGCTTTTCTAAAGCAGATACTTGAGCTTCTAATTGATCTAAAAGTGATGACTGGGTATGAGAAAGGTGTTCATTTTCAACCTGTGGTGGATGATACATGTGCTCATAATGATTAGGGTATGTGGAGTCAGGGCCCTGAGAAGGCTCATAATATTCCCTAAAATCACTATGGTATGTGGGGAGTTCATACTGTGAAGCATGCCCGTAAGCAAGCTCTCTAATGGATTTGTTTGTATCCCCAGTTGCAGACCAAAATCCTGACATGATCTAGCAACTCAATTTGGGCTCAGAAAGAAGAACTAAAGCCTAACACACATCAAGTATACTAAGTCCAGATGCAAGTCCAAGTTATGCAAAGCACAGCCCAAAGGTTATGGAAAGCCTAGTGCACAGTGGGCTCAATTTGATGCAGAGAACAAGTTTGGTTTATGTTGGGTTTCTGTTTGGTTTTGTGGGCTGGTTTGGTTTTGTTGGGATTAGTTGTTTTGCATCCCAGGTGCACAGCCCAGTATTTGGGCTTCAGTTAGCCCAGTGGAACTGGGTTTCAGTTATATGCAGAGAACAAGTTTGTTTGTGGGAAGCCTAGGTCATGGGCTCAGTGGTTGGCAATTGCACAGCCCAGAAAACAAATGTGTAAATTACGCAATTTACGGTACACAACACTTCTTTAGCAAGTGTGCACACAGTTCTAGAGCGGCTCGGCTCATGCAATGTGTTATGGAGATTGGCGGCTCAAGCACAAGGCCCAGATTGCAGAGAGTGTGTAAGGTGCAAAAATTCAATATGTTGCATGGGTTGGGTGATGCTATAAGCATAAATACTACAACAAGCAAAAATTACAAAGCAATGATACGATGCTAGGCACACAGGAGACACAAGACAAGAAAAACACAGTGCGGCTTAGAGCATCACACGAATGACACAGCAGACCTCTAACACAGGGAGTAGATGGCTCAATTTTGGGTTGACAGGTATCACAAACAAGTTTAGCGAGGTGCACTCAAAATATCGGGGGATGTGCATGGATCCAAGATGTTGCATGGCAGTTTATATGGCACAGAGAAACTCAAACTCTCAAAACTAAGACAAGATCGGGCAAGTGAGAGCTTATACTGAGTTTTATGCACAGAGCAAAACAAATACACAATTTCACACAAAATGAAATAGCTCAGTGATTGCACAATTCACAACAACATCATACACAATTCCTAGCACACAGAGGTGCTTTAGAGAGTGCAGAGCATAGGAAAAACAACAAGTCTGTAAAACTGCACAGGGTACCTCATGCGATCAGCACAGCTCATGCAAGTCACAACATAGCTTAGTTTATGTGCTGGTTGTGTGCATAGAGTAATACAGCACAGGGTCGTTTAGCAGGTGCAACGGAACCATATTTTGTGCTTGGCATACAAATGAAATGCTAATGCGGACTTCAGACACTCACCAATCAATCAAATAGCTCGTGGTCATGCACAGATCAGAGATGTTGGTTCATAGAAGCACATATGAGCTTGATTTATGACAACTTGGTCAAATGAATAATCACACAAGGTTTCACATGCATAAGGGCACAAAAGCGGATAGGCATCAACCCAACCCAGTGATGTCAACCAGCCCAGTTGATGTCAGATGGCTTGGTTGACAGAGCAGATTGTGTCAACTCACTCAGTTGACTTCACTTTTCTCAGAGGTTAAGCTCAAAACTTACAGCTTCAGGGGGCTAGCAAGTTAACATGGTAGAGCAATACACTTGGGTAAGCTCGGGGTTTACAAAGCACAGCAGATATCACAGGGTATTGCACTAGTCAGTTGAGATGCATTTGAACACTTCACACTCATTCACAGGGAAATACAAGGCTAACCTCAAGTCCTGCGATTTTCCTTATGTCCGCCTTGGGTTGGCGGTGAGGATATGGGTACTGTTTACTCAAGAGACAGGTTTTAGTTCTCGGGATGCAAGTTAAAGCAAAGAGAATATAGACCGCAAGGTTCCAAAAAATCAGACAATGAGAGATATGATGTGCAGAGTGTGATGATATGCTTGAGAGCTATGAGTTAAGCTAATGATTTCCAACAATGCGATTAAATGACACCAAGCATTGCAAGTTCATTTATCACAAAGAACGGGTTTAGTAGTTAACCACGGGGATGTGCAATGCAATTGAAAGTGGGTGACGGCTCAAGCTGTGCAAACTCTAAATGTGATAGTGAGTGCAATGCATTACTATCTTACTTCTTTTTTTGCAATGGATGTGCACAGATGACAGAACATACAACCGATGCTTCAAAGGTAGAGTGTTATGAGATGCGTAACTCAATAAAAGAAATGAAAGAATACGGTGAGAAAGGAATGACAAAGATTACAATTAACACTAAAGAACTAAGAAAGAAATGCAAATTACTATATACAAATTTACTGATGATGATTTACTTGAATGCAAGCTAATGCAAGTGAAAGAGAATTCAAATTTATAGCTACAGATGAGAACTACCAGCTACACTAAGTTATAACACAAGGAAGCTAAGTTACTAAAACAAGTAAAACAAAGAATGATGGAAGCTAAGTTACACTACAATGCAGGGATAAAAGCAGTAATTTACAGTGAAGTATGTACAGAGGTAAGTTAGAAGTCAGTGAAGCACACAATGATCAACAGGGCACACGCAAGTCCCCGGCACATGGCGCCAAAAACTTGGTAGGCTGGTAAAGGGGTTTAGATTTTAGCCTACTTGTGATAACCGCAATTGCACGGTGTCTACAATGTAGACGGGGCAAATGGGGTCGAACCACGAGACTTGTGGTGCTATAGTTGATCTCTAGGTTTACTTAACCCGACTTCTCACAAGTGACAGAGCTATTGTTTGGTGTCGTAGATACGGCGAGGTGTTGTTGTGTGAACCTAAACTAAAGCAAACAAGGTAGATTGTAAAAGATAGAGAGCACTAGGGTGTCGAATCCACCACCTAATCTCGGCTAAGTCAGGTTCAATTGTTGATAATGTTCTCATCCCTTGTAATGGCAGGTCTCGCCATTCATCCAGGTCTCAATGGATGGCTTACTATCAACTAAGGCAATTAACTAATTCCTAGTATTATTGTCTTGTCACTACAAAGACAACTAATCACAAATCAGTTTATTACTCAGATGATTAATCCTATCCCAAAATGGATATTATAATTGCAATTAGGGTATTTTTTCCATAGTACTAACTGTCTTCTCAGGGCACAATTAGTCTAAAGAGCAATAATAATCAATGAAGCATGAATTGCTACACATTCAACATGAAGTTGTTCGACTACAATGAATACTTGGCATGCATTATGAAAGTAATATCTTTGAAGTGTTCAAATTATGTTTATCCTAAGCATTATAACATAACAAGAACAATTATCAAAGTATGAACCAAAGTTAGCAACAGATCATGGGTTTCATCTCAACCCTAGCAAATTAAGTTTAGAACATGATACAAATTACACTAAGTGGTGCTACGCCAGCCCGGGCATGAGTTTTTTTACACACATCAAGTTCTATTTATACATGCCCAGAGAAAACCCTAATTTACTTCAACAAAACAAAATTAAACAAACCCAATCGCCCATACTCCGAATCGCTTCTCTCTTGTCAATTCGGATCGAAGCTCCATGCATGGGGTTTGGTGGTGAAACCCTAGCTTCAATCATCTCAACCCTAGCTTCTAGGTTAAGGTAGAAGCTATGGATGGAGATGGGTGATGCGAGGGTAATGAGGAGGTGGTGATGGTTGCAGTGCTGGATGAGATGGAGTGGTGGTGATGTGGTAGCCTCGCACGTGTATGGGAGGAGAAGAAGAAGGGGATGGTTTCTCCGATTAAAGCCTGGGAGAGGAAGAAAGAGAAGATGGAAGAAGAAATGGGTAGGTTCGATGGGGGTATAGGTGTAGGCGAGTTTTTCTTTGGGAGCGAAAAGGAGGCATCGAAGTTTGATGAGGAAGGCGGAGCGAGCGTTGGATTTAGCTGAGGGAGATCTGAACGGCTCAGGGTGAATGGGATGTTTCGGTGTTGAGCGGAGTATCAAGAGATGATGTATAAGAGCTGGAGCGAGCGTTGGATGAAGACTAGATCAAATCTAACGGCTCTGAATGGACAGGCTCCGAATCCGGTCACGGTCGGGTTTAGCTCAAGCCCATGTCTTGTAGATGAGTTGCTACTTGTTGGGTTGCAACTGTTGCGCGCGCGGGCTTTGGCTTTTTGTTCCATAGACGCTTGTCTCCAATTCTTCGCTCTTTTGGCTCCTCAGATTCTCCGAACTTTATTTTCTACCTAAAAACACAAAATTAATTAATACAAATATTTATTCTTGAAAACAAAGAAAATGTTTAACTGGGATAATATCCGATTTTTGAGCACAAAAGATGAGTAAAATGCCAATAAAAAGGTGTATAAATATGCAATATTTGGCACTCATCAACTACTTTGCTAACTCCTTCAACCGTTTACACAACTTACGCACATTTCTCGTCGTGGATGAAATCCACGTGCTGTAGGCCGCCAGACCAAAACCCTAGTTGTTATCCCCCAATTTGACGTGATTGATGTCTCACGAATTGTGGAGTCCGCATGATGACGTGTATTTAGTTTGTCGACTTGTTGACTGATTACACAATGAGTCTAGGTTTTGTTGAATCGAGCATGTTTGACAAATGCTCAGCGATTTATGAATGTTAATGTTGCTCGTCTGAGAAAATATTGGAAATTCGACGAGTTGTTGAATATTGATGAGTTACTGAATATATGTGGATTATTCGAGCAACTAAGCAAGTATTACTCGATTCGACGAAATACTGATAAATTACTGAATATTAATAGTTGGATCAATATTCGAGCAACTGAGCAAGTATTGCTCAATTCGACGAATTACTGAATATCGAGAATTTGACGAGCAATTAAGCAAGTATTGCTCAATTCGACAAAATAATGAATGTTGATGTTTTGACGTACAATTGAGTAAGTATAGCTCAATTCGGCAAATTATCGAATGTTGATAATTTGTCGTGCAATTGAGCAAGTATTACTCAATTCGATAAATTATCGATAAATTACCAAATATTGATAAATGGATCAATATTTGAGCAATCGAGCAAGTATTGCTCGATTCGACGAAACATTTATTGGTGACGTGACCTAATAAAATATTTAAATATTAGTAAGCTACCAAATATTATATGATTAATTCGATGTTGGTCTTTGAATCCATCATAAATTCATTAGTGTTTGAATCGTGCTCTGAGTGATGATTCGTGGAGCATTTATTCAAAACCCTAATTTCAGATCATAGTTGATGAATCTGAAAATAGGTCATGAGTGATATAGGACTGACCACGGGGATATAATCCACGGGTGCCCGGTCACTCGAGTGAGCATGCACCAGGGTTCCCGAGTTGGTGATAGAATGATGATTAAATGCGGGTTTCATCATTTATTGAAATATTGTTGGGTTCAACATTAGGTGATAAAACCTAGGTATGAAAGATGGGGACCTACCAAGAGAGCATGGGACCGGCTCTTGGTAGTCCGGGGAATTGTTGGTCGTTTGATAAATCACCGGAGTTGGTTGAAGAGTTTGAGCCCAATATGAGCAATTTATCAAATTAGGTGGAATTATGAAAACCCGTGGGATCGCTTTGTGCAAGCCCCAGGAATGACTCTGGCCTGGTCATAAAGGCATGCACTTGTTGTCGTGGTATCCGTGTCTCCGTCCGAGAGTTTAGGTATTTTTTCGTGTGCGTTCGAGCAATGTTGTGAATTTTTGAAAGAGTTTCATCTTGACCGAAATTCTTGATTTTTGTTGGAATGAGCATGTATGCTCAATTGATCAATATTTTGTAAATATTAAAATAAGTGTATTTTAACATTTAAAATTGCCGTGAGAGGCTAGCCGGTCGTGTGACCTGTTGGCTTTTGGTTTTTCATGATTTTAGCAAAATTTGAGAAGTTATGACGAAATCATGATTTTTGCTCAAACCAAAGAGTTTCATGAATTTAGGAAAATAATAATTATAAAAGACTAGGGATTGCAAGGTGTGGGACCGGCCACGGCTAGGGCATTGCCGGACGGCTATGTTTCCCGGTCCCGCACACCTTTCCCTATTTTATTATATTATTTTTCATGAATCCTGAAGTTATGGAGAATCCTTAGAGTTATGGAGAATCCATGAGTTTTTGTTGAAACAAAGGAGTTTCATGAGATTAGGAATAATAATTATAAAAGCTAAGGATTGTGAGGTGTGGGACCGACCACGGCTCGGGCATTGCCGTCCGGATAGGTTGCCCGGTCCCGCACACCTTTCCTTATTTTATAACATTATTTCATGAATCCATGAAGTTATGGAGGATTCATGAGTTTTTTCAAAAACAAGGAAAGTTGCTAAAACCAAGGAGTTTTCATGAGTTCATGAAATAACAAAAAATAAGGAAAATAATGGAAGAGGCATGGACCGACCATGGCTAGAGGCACGGCCGGCCGGTGGGCCCCGGCCCGGGCGCTTCTTATTATTTTATTAATATTTATTGTTTTCTCTGTTTTTAGGATTCCTCATTGTTTCATATTTTTGGATGCTCGTTCGTGCATCCGGTGCTCGATCGTGCATCATTGTTGAATACACTTGCACCATTTTTGTGGGGCTTACTCAGTGATGATCCAGATGCCCGGTTATTGAGTATTTATTACTAATTTATGAAATTCAGTGGAGAATAATTCATGAAAGTGAGTAATAAAAATGAATAGTTGTTTATTATTAATTCATAGGATCAGCTGTGGATTCGACTACGAATTCAGAATAATAAAGCAAGCATTACCATCCTATGGGATCGTGGATGCGACCATAAAATCGGAGTAATTAAAATTATCTATCACCATTTCATGAGATCAACTGTGGATTCGATCATGGAATCGGAATAATGAGATAATGTAGTAGTTTATTGCCATTCTATGAGATCAAGCCGTGGATTCGATCATGGAATCAGAGCAATTGTTATTGCCATTCCATGGGATCAGGCTGTGGATTCGACCATGGAATAGGAGCAATTGTTATTGCCATTCCATGGGATCAGGCCGTGGATTCCCCATGGAATGGAGCAATAATAGATTATGCGGGAATACGAGTGGTGAATATCGCGGCACTAATTAATCTATTGTAGAAAGATATTAGCCGATTAAAGCTTCACATCTATTCAGAATGGTGCATAGTCGTGGAAGCCACGGTGTTGTTTACGACCTGAAGGCGTTAGTGCTCTCAATCTACGGAGAAACGCCTGAATCTTTACACGGTCTCTCCACATAGTCAGGGAACGGTGAGTGTCACCGACGTCCTGAAGGCGTCTGCCGCCCAACTATTCTTCTATGTGGAGGTGGTCTCTCTCCTGCAGTCGGGGGAACAGTGAGTGTCACCGACGTCCTGTAGGCGTTAAGCTCTCAATCTACGGAGAACCGCCCAATTATGTTATTCTGCATAGAGGGCATGATGAAATGCTAGGGATCGAATCGCTCAGATAGTGGTGCTTTTCGAAAACATATTCATCATGGCTTCGTAAAATATGAGTCGTTGCATGCCTGAAAGCCGTGTCGAAACATGCATCATGATTTTACGGTTTTTGCCCTTTGTTGAAAATCCACCATCAACATTAAGTCCCCTGCTTAGTGGGGAACAGTCATGTTCCGTAGTAATGTATTGAATGGTGATTTTCAGTCGATGGGATCGGTGGTTGAACTCAGTCTACAAAGGTATATTCAGAATCCTCGATTTGCTCCAATGGTGTCATGTACGAGCAAACATTCGGGTGAGGACCTTGATAGTGCGATAAAGCGTGATTCCGTGAGCACGAAGAGATGAAGCATCGCTGATTTGGTCAGTCAAAAGTCCAGTTTTGGTCGATTTAGGATTTACAGGCCCGAGCCCAAAAAGGAACCCATGTTTTATTAGGTTTTGGAAATAAAATTAATATAAAAGGGAGAGAAGCCCTAATTTTTTTTTTAAAAGTTCAGTTGTTCATGAGTTGTTCAAAACAAAATTCCATGTGTGCATGTATGTGTAAGTTTCATGAAAATTTGTTTTAGAAAACATATGCCCGTTCGTTCGTTAGTTTAAGAAACGAGCATTAATCCCTAATATGAAAGAGATACATGAATTCTTGAGTAGACATGGTCTAGTTGTAGAGAGAAAATTTTGTTGATGAGGTTTCATGAAAACCAAAATTTATTTTCAAAGCATGAACTTTCACAAATACTTTTAGGAACGTAGGTTCGTAGTAAAAGTGATAAATAATGATCCTTAGAGTTAAAGGAATTTTTGAAAAGACCTGTTGATGTGGTTTTAACAAGTTATAGTAAAGTGGTAAGAAAGATGTCGTTCTCTCGAACTTGTGAAGGATTTTCAGACTTTAAAATTAAAACAAAAATAGAAAACACACTAAAAATTATAGCAAACACTGACAAAGTTGATATCAATATTAAAAGAACACCGAGGCTAAGATTCCACTATTTTCCAAGTTCAAAGTGATTTAATCCAATATTTATATTCATGCAATTTTCTCGTTCAATTTGATTTCTAAACTATTGCAATAAGTAGATTTTCAAAAGTAATAATTGTAAATACCAAGTATGAAGCATCAAAAGTATTAAAACTAAGCATACTCCATCAAAATAGATCACAATCACTCAAATCAAAATCATATTCAATATTAGTTCAAGGCAAATAATCATATAATAACCGCAAATAAAAAGATAAAAATAGAATATACCCACTTTTTGTTGGAAAAATAGCTTCCTCTATCGCCTCAAAGCAATGGGGTTTAGCTCCTCATATTAATCATGGTCTCAAAATATGTATTTATGGCTCAAAAGATGATTAAAAGGATGAAAAACAATAAAGCAGATCGTTTGCAACCTTCTGTAATGGCGTTACAAAGTCGTTACAATGGATCATTACAAGAGCCGACTTATGCACCGTTGTTCGTGTCGTTGTATCTAAGACCGTGAAACGACCGGCCCTGAAGCCTATTGTTCTTCGTGTTCTTGACTTTACACCAAAGAACAAGATTTACGTAAACTCGTGATTTTTGTTCTCTGTGGTGTTCTAAACCTCCCTAAAGTGTTCGTAACCCTTTTTGTGACTCCTAGCAATCCTTTTATAGCCAACAAAGAACCCTAAACCTCGATATAATTCTCTTTTTCTTCGGCAGAAAGTCTCGGACTTTTCTACTTTCCAAACTCCTCTCCACGCGATTCTGAGCCGTACAGGTCACTCTAATTCCTTTATTAGATTGATATGAATCCCAGGGAAGATTATCTTGCCTCAAATCTCCCGTAACTGCCGAGAATAACTCAAACAGAGTCCCGTGAAACCTCACCTCCTCTGTTTTGCTCCACACGATCATGCAGCCAAATTTGATCGACAGAACACTTGTACCAGCCCGTTGGGCTCTAACAGTCCATTCCACCAAAAGCCGCGATTGAATCTCTCTAAATCACTGAAAACTCGATCCACAAATGCCAACGTGAAAAAATATTTCCGCCAATTTTCTCAATCTGAATGTGGAAGATGGGTAGCCCCCAACCGTAGTAGGGTGTATTTAGCAGTGTCTTTGGTGATGCCCCGGGATGCCCCTTAGTAATTTGGGTACCCCTTATCCATAGCGAGAGTCCGAATAACAAGTGACCTCTGGTGCAACTTTTCGAGCCGATTTTTCCAAAAATGTTTATTGGCCAAAAATACCTACACACACATAAAACACCATAATAAGTACAAAAATGAGCACTATCAATATATAGAATCGAGACAAATTAGACACAAAAATGTGTCTATCAAATACCCCCAAACCTATTATTTGCTAGTCCTCGAGCAAAAATAAAAATAAAATCCTAACTCTTTGCCGCAGCATCGTCGATTGCATTTAGCGTATGCAATAAGCCTTTAAACCCCTCAGTGGCCCTAGTGGCCGAGTTATAGTCTCGGGAGGGTTTACCAGAGGTGTACCCACAAAACCTTTACTCCAGCACCCTAACTATCTACGCAGTAACCTTGGAAGGCACTAAAGAATCTCCTTGGTTGGCATACTTATCGACTACGGGAGGAAGTACCCCGATGCGAAATTCCAATTCTTGTACACGAGTTTGCACTCAAGCATACTAAAATTCATATATAAGTCACAGAGCTCTACTCGGATAGTCGCACTATGGACATCAATACCCTGAGTCAAAAATAATCACATGGATAGATCAAGAAGATGGATATGAGAAAACATGATGGTTTTGATGTTTACTAAGTGATCGATGTTTCCCATATCCGTCTCAAGGCCTCCGCCAAAATGAACCTATCCTAATGGATGAGACACTAGTCCGACTAATATCAACACACCGGCATATACAAGGGAACCAAAGTGGTCGATAAACCTAACTCCAGGTCAACACAACCGGCATATACAAGGGTTCCAGTTGGTCGACTTTATTGAATTTATTAGGTTGGTCAGATGGTCTGGTCTCACTTTCTTTTTCTTTTCTTTTTTTTTTTCTTTTTTTTTTTTTTTTTTGGTATCTCAATCACTCTAATTCACCCTAGCATTGGTAACAACTTGAATCGTGGGCCCCACATAATCACTTAGAGAAACATAGTTTAAAAACAAAATAAAATAAAAACAGAAGTGAAAAGGACTCAACAAGATTGGTGAAACTATCATGTTATTTCTAACACTGAGCTGTGCTTTTATGAATAGACTCTTTAGATGTTGCCATCTAATCGATTGGTTCCTCAACTCCTACAACCAAAATGCTTCCATCCACTTAGATTGGTTAGTGCCATCCTTAATAAGCATAAATTTCTGGCTCTGAGTTTATTTATTGTAACAAAAAGGTAACAAAAGTTTGTACCCCACCCCCAAACTTAAATCTAACATTGTCCTCAATGTTTCTAATTAAAGAACAAGACTAAAAATATAAGTAACATGAGGAAATAGTAAAGAGAGAAGTCGGAAAGATAGTACCGGGGTGAAGTATAACCAAAAACCTACAAAAATAATATACAACATACAAACCGCCTTGATGGTCAATCAAGGTAAACAGAGTCCTCCAGAGGGACCTCCTCAATATCACATTGAGAGAGGAAAAGGCTCTAAAAAGGGATTCAATCACGACCGTTAACCTTTGAAGAACTACTACCATCCGGTGTCTCAATCTCAATAGCGCCATGAGGAAAAAACAAGACGGACCACAAAAGGACCGGTCCACCGAGAAAAGCAACTTCCGGGGAATAGATGCAAACGAGTGTCATACGTAAGAACTTTTTGACTCGGGAGAAAATGACTTTCAGAAAATATTCTTATCATGCACAAGTTTCATTTTGTTCTTATACTCCTTAGCACTATCGTATGCATCCCTACGAATCTCTTCCAACTCATTGAGCCGGAGCTTTCAGGAGCTCTCCGCCTTGTCAAGTGAAAAGTTTAAGTTCTTAATAGCCCAATAGGCTCTATGCTCTAACTCGACAGAAGGTGACATGCCTTGCCAAACACTAAACGATAAGGTGACATTCCAATGGGTGTCTTAAACGCTGATTGAGTAAGTTCCATAAGGCATCGAAGTTTAAATCGACCAGTCTTTCCTATTAGGATTATTTGTTTTCTCTAGAATACGCTTAATTTCCCTATTGAGAGACCTCTACCCTGACCACTAGTCTGTGGATGATATGGGGTTGCTACTTTGTGGGTAATACCATATTGTTTCATTAAAGCAAAACGGTCTATTACAAAAGTGTGAACCTCCATCACTAATTATAGCTGCGGTGTACCAAAACGTGTAAGTATGTTCTCTTTCAAAAGCTGGACTACGACCCCCGTGGTCATTTGTTTTACACTAACCGCCTCAACCCACTTAGACACATAGTCTACAACGACAAGCATGTAAAGATAACCAAAAGAATTAGGAAATGGACCCATAAAATCAATGCCCCACACATCAAAGACCTCAATCACTAAAATAGGGTTCAAAGGCATCATATTTCTACGGAAAATGGTTCCTAACTTCTGGCAACGCTCACAAGAAACACAATGACCATGGGAGTCTTTAAACAACGAAGGCCAGTAAAAACCACACTGCAATATCTTAGCAACAGTCTTCTTAGCACTAAAATGACCCCCACATGCATGTTCATGACAAAAGGAGATAGATATCGGACTGGTCACTCTCGGGTATACATCTCCTAATAATCTGTCCGGACAATACTTAAAACAGATAAGGATCGTCCCAAAAGAAATGCTTAACCTCGGCTAAAAACCTAACGATCTTGCTTACCCCAATGTTGAGGCATTCGACCGGTAACAAGATAATTCACTATATTCGATACCAAGGTGATTTGGGAAACAGAGAACAATTGTTCATCAGAAAGCTATCCCTTATAGGAAGGGAATCACTAGGGGAACTAACAACTAGCCTAGACAAGTGGTCTCACACTACATTTTCGGCACCCTTTTTGTCTCTAATGTACCGATTAATTTGTGTAAAAAGGATCCACCTAATCAATCTAGGTTTGTATCCTTCTTAGACAAAAGGTATTTCAAAGCAAAACATGATCGGTATAGATTATGATCTAGAACCTAATAGGTAGGATCTAAACTTATCCAAGGCAAACACGATGGCTAACAGTTCCTTCTCGGTAGTTGTATAGTTCATTTGGGCATCATTCGTAGTTTTGCTAGCATAGTAAATCACATGAAGTAATTTGTTTTCTCGTTGACCAAGCACAACACCTATAGCATAATCAAGCATCGCACATAATTTCAAAGGGTAGGTTCCAGTTAGGTGCCCGGACTATCGGCAAGAGTGAGTAAATTCTTAAGCTTCTCAAAAGCTTCTAAACAAGCATCATCAAAGATAAACTTAACATCTTTTGCAAGCAAATTGCAAAGAGGTCTAGAAATCAAGCTAAAATCCTTAATGAATCGACGGTAAAAACCGCATGCCCTAGGAATGACCTAACATCTTTTACGTTTTTTGGTACATGTAAAGTCTTAATAAGGTCAACTTTGGCTTTATCTACCTCTATACCCTTAGAAGAAACGATGCCCTAACACAATTCCCGATTTAACCATAAAATGGCATTTTTCCCAATTAAGCACTAAATTCTTTTCCTTACACCTAGTCAACACTAATGTCAAATGATGCAAGCACTCATCAAAAGATGAACCAAACATGAAAAATCATCCATAAAGACCTCTAGAAACCGTTCTACCATATCGAAAATATGCTCATCATACAACGCCGAAAAGTCGCGGGGCATTACATAGCCAAAAGGCATGCGTCTATACGCAAAGGTAACAAAGGACAGGTAAAAGTGGTTTTTCTCTTGGTCTTCTCGGGGCAATAACGATCCGATTATAACAGGAGTAGCCATCTAAGAAGCAATAATGACTATGTCCGGCCTAATCTCTCTAGCATTTGGTCGATAAAAGGAAGGGGAAAGTGATCCTTCCTTGTGACCTTGTTCAATTTCCTATAGTCTATCTGACACGCCATCCCGTGGTCACTCGGGTTGGGATTAACTCATTATTATCATTGGACTACGGTGATACCCGATTTCTTAGGGACAACCTGAGCAGTGGCTGACCCACTTATCGGTCGGAAATTGGGTAGATAATACCCGCATCTAACAACTTAAGCACCTCTTTTCGAACTAACTCTTTCATGTTAGGGTTGATGCCGACGTTGCATCTCCCTGAGGTTTGGAGTCTTCTTCTAAATGAATCGATGCATACACACAAGAGGGGACTTATACCCTTAATGTCTCGCTATAGTCCACCCTAAAGCTTCTTATTGTCTTGAAGTACTTTTACTAGCCTACTTTCCCGATCACTATCCAACCTAAGCTACAATCACAGTAAAGTCTCAGGATGGGCCTAAAAACACATACTTTAGAGTGTCGGGTAGTGGTTTCGGGTCCAACTTAGAGGCTCTTCAAAGAAGGAATTAAGGTATTCTCGAAAGGTAATGGTTCGAACCTAGCTTTCCATCTATCGTTGTCAACACAGGGGTAGAATCTAATAGAGCATTCACTTGTTCAATAGTGCTATCGTCATCAAAATCTAAACAAAAATGGGATAGACAACTTTCTAATGGGTCCTCGGACATTTAATGTTTGGTAATGACTCCGAACTAAGGCTTCTATCATGTTCACCTCTTCAACACATGTGTCATCTAGCTCATAGGGTAGCTTATCGACATTAAAAATGTTCATCTCCATAGTCATATTACCAAAAGATAAATTCATCACACCATTTCGACAAGCTTAATGATCGCATTAGCCGTACTAAAAATGGGCGACCTAATATCACAGTATATCGGGGTTCTCTGGGTCGGGGACGGTTGGGTATCTAGGACCACGAAATCCAATCGGATAAATAAACTTGTCGACCTCAATAAGAACATCCTCAATAACACCTCGAGGAATTTTACTGCACTATCGCCTAACCGCAATGTCATCCGAGTAGGTTTCATTTCACCAAGTCCTAGCCGTAAGTACACATGGTACGGCAAAAGAAGTTCACACTGCTCCTAAGTCAAGTAAAGCTTTTTCTACCCAGGTGTTTACCTATTGTACAAGCAATGGTAGGGGAACCTGGTCTTTGTACTTTGAGTTGTGGTGTTCAATGATTGAACTTACATGACTAGCTAAAAAGGCTTTCTTATGGATGCTAAGTTTTTCGCTTCGCGTACACATATCCTTTATGAACTTGGCATAAGGAATTTGCCTAATTGCATCTAATAAAGGAAGGTTTATGGTAACTTGCTTAAAAACCTCAATATGTCATTAAAGTTCGATTCCTTCTTTGTTGGTACTAATAGTTGGGGAAACGGGGCTCTAGGCAAGTAATCGGACCTCTCAGAACGTAATTGACATCATCAAACTTTATCGGTCCTTCAACTAGTGGTGGTCCCGAGGGGTGAGATCCCGAGGGGTGAACTACAAGATGTTCACTATCGGGCATGGTTACACGATTGTCTACTACTCTACCACTCCTAAGGGTTCTAATAGCATTCAACTGATTCGATGGTTTTGCACCTACTTCATGAACTCCTCTAGGATTGGGATTAGTCTGACTAGGGAACCTTCCGTTATCTCTCTCACTTAAGGTCTTTGATAGGTGTAGAATACACCGTATTTACTATCTAGTAGTTTATGCTTTCTTTGCTATTTTTCGTGTAAATTATGTATTTTACGCTTGTTTTGAGTTTTATAGCTACTTTGGAGTCGCACTTGAGGAAAAGAAGAAGAAATCACTCAAATTGAGCAAAAAGGGTAAAATTGTCATTTCAATGAAGGAGGGAATACTAAATAGAGCCATTGTGGTTAAGGGGTGACAACATGTTATGGGGCATCCACCGGGTATCCCTTATCCCGAAGAGTGGGGTGTCTAGATAAATCCTAAATCCACCCTTGGGTTATAACCCTAAATCGGAATTTCTCTCATTTATTATCGTTATTACAGTCCACCCAAATCAAGAAGAGAGAGAGGGCTGAGGCAGCCCATGAATTGAATTCGAGGAGAGGCAGCGATGATGATTGACGAGATCGAGAGGCAGGAATCGAGTGAAGAAGATGCTGCTACTTCTGGTGTTTCTTTGTCTCAACTGGGATGCTATGAATTAAATTGGTGATTGTGGGTATTCTGGATTCGGTTTTGAGATTGAAAGTTGGGGCGAAGAACGAAGAAATTGGTGAAGACCGATGATGGGTTTTCTGCTTATTGGGATGAATTCGAAATCGGTGAAAATGGGTTGAGTTGAATCGTGTTGGTGTTCCATCGAGATGAATCGGCAAATTGGCTGTGGGATCGAAGAAAACATGGAAGTTAGGGTTTCTCCGAAGTTGAGGTTTGACTGGAAATGCTTTGCAGATAAAGAGGAATTGAAGATGGGTTCGATTGAAGCAGTTTTGTGAAGAATCTGTGGTGAATTAAGACTTGGTTTGTCTTAAGATTGAGTTTCTGTTGGTGATTGTGGAATTGCAGTGGTGAAATGGCTTGACAGAGTGCATTGAATTGCAGGTGTAAGAAGAGAATGGCTCATGGGTTGATGCTGGAGTTTCTAAACTAATGGTTGCAGTGAGACCTGAGAAGAGCAAGTGGGTTTTGAAACAGTGAAGAATTTCTGGTGATGAGATTGGTCAGCAAGAATGGTGCGGAGTCGAAGGCCGAGTTCGGTGGAGTTGTGATCTCAGTTTGTTAATTTAAGGCTTGAGCTCAAGGGGAATAAAGGGTGCGTGAGTTAGAAGATATGAATGCGAGTTAAAGCTATGGTTATTCCGGGCAGGGGGAAGTGATGCAATGGCTAGGAAGAGTGCGGGCATGGAGCTAGGGATGCTTTCTAGCCTATCGAAATGATGGTCCAGTGGCATGATGCGGGATGCTTGCCGCTGAAGGTGTCGAGTAGCGATACTTAGAAGTCGGGCTACTGGTGAAGCAACGGTTTGCCAAGAAGCGCTCGCATTTGAGATGGAGCAAACATTTAAAGCTCGAATTGAAGTGCTTTGGGCTCGACCGGGAGAGTCTTTGGAATTGAGTAAGTAGTGCATAATGTTTGAAAGCAGTTCGAGTGGAATGATGTTAACGGGAGACTGTGATGTTGTTTTATTACCAGGGACGTGTTCGATGGCGTGTGATGTGATAAACAACTCGGGTTAGTCGATGCCATGAAAGCCGGAGATGGGATTAGCCGAGAAAATGGAAGTACAGTTTTGAGATTGTTGAGTGATTGTGTTGTCATTGGAGCTAATGGTGCTACATGTTGATGGTTTTGGCAACACTTGGAAGTTCACTGAACATATCACAAAGAAGATGCATTGGCCTTGGGCGGCTTGATGGCGTGATGATGTGATTGAGTTTTTAAAGTTGTAATGTGACGGGGATGACTCAAGTCAGATCTTTGGTGGAGTTGAATCTTTTAATGCAAATGAAGCTAATGATTGTGCTGCAGATTTTCAAATGCGGTAGTGGAATGGCTTTGAAGAGGAAGACGACCATCATCCTTGAAGAAGCACAATGATTGTGCTACAGACAAAGCATCGCCCGTGCAATGGCTCGAGCCAAAGCTAGTCACCACTCACTCTACAAGGCGTGGACCCGGCTGGTGACTCCAGACCGACTCCATCGACCCAGTATTGACTCGGTGATTGACCGAGTCGACCCGATCCAACCTGGGCTGGCTCGGCGCTGACCCGTTGACCGGTGACCGGTTTGACTTTGCCGGTCACCTGAAACACTTTCCGGCGACTTTTCCGGTGGGATTCCGGCCATAATCCCAGTTTTCCGGTGAGCCAAAAAAAATTCCAGAATTTTCTATGGACTTCTCTCATGGGTGTGAAGACTTGGGCTAGGAATTGGATGGAGAATTGGACTCAAATTTGGAAAGAGAAGGTGGAAGAGTTGAGAAAAGCTTGGAATTGGAAATTGAATTGCAAAAGGAAAAGGATTCTACTCCTTAGAAGATTTGGAGAATTTTGAAGCCTATAAATAGAGAAGTTTTCTACAACTTCTACACACCTCTACACACACATCACTTGTGTTTTTGCTTGCTTTTCTAAGATTCTTCTTTTAATTACTTGTGTGAATTTGAAAATTCTTCTTTTAATAATTATTATTTGTGTGAATTTCAAAAACATGAGTAGCTAATTTTCTTATTGATTGAGGATGAATTCCTAGTTTTTAACATGATTTGAGTTTTTGTTTTCAATTCTATCTTGAGATTTTTCACATGATTATCGATTGTTTTTACTAATAGGAGTGATCTTAAAGACATTCATGATTGATTGATAGATTGTTTGGAGTGCACGCTAAATTAATTTGTTAATTGATCTATATCTAGTATAAGTTAGGTAATACGTAATCGTTCTCGACACTTTACACAAGTAGAAAACACGAGACCTTAACGGAGGGATTCCAGTGGAGCAATTGTGTGTAGAAACAACGCTAGAAAGTGAACCAAGCTTAACCGAGTTTAACTACTAGTACTAAACCTAAATTCATAAATCTTAATGCATTCTGGGAATTACATCTTGTAAGCGGACCTCAAGGTGGTTCTTTTGAATAGAATCGATAACTAAGCGGACTGTTACTCGGTGAAATTAGGGGTTTTGGGGCTAGCTAGTTTGACTCCGCTATCCTACGGTTGGTGATAATCGTGACTAATAACAAGTAGAAAAGAACATAACTTTAATCATTGTTTCGTAACGAAGAAGGATTCCTTGATCTTGTCTCTCTTATTGCTTTCATCTTTTAACTTTCGATTTCAATTGCTTTGTTTATTTTTTTTTTATTTTGCTTTTTTACACCCCTTTCGTGACAACTTTTACAACTAAGATCTCTTGCTCCTCGTGGGAACGAACTTGACTTCCATTATATTATTTTTAATTGAGTGGAAATATTGAATTAATTTGATTGCACCTACGACACGCATCAAATTTTGGCGCCGCACCCGGGAGCAGCGGATGATTTTAGTTGTTTTTATTTTTCTTTTTGCTTTATTCTTGCTTTGTTGGATTCTATTCCGTATCTAACTTGGTTTTTGAATCTTATTTCAGGTATCGGTTTTCCATGTACGGTGGACAGAGCAAGCATATTACAACAATCAATACGGTTTTCAACCTCAACATTATGACAACTTCCAACCATCCTTAGGATACAATCAAAACCAATATTTTGGCTATGATAAATTTTCTCACAGAACCTTATGGATATTCTCATACATATCAACAACCTTATGACGGGTATGTAAGTGGACAAACACACGGATGGAAGGATAGTTATGCATCTAATAATTTGTTTTCTAGTAATGCAGACAGAGAATTTGGAATATACTCCTCTTCATCGTGTTTTTCCTTCACTTTTTCCAAAAGAGGAGATGCCGTCTAACGGTGGTAAGCGTGTGAACGTCGGGAAACTTGCACGAAATTATACAAATTGGAAGATGATGGAGACTCGGAAGAGCTTGTCGCGAGAAATTAGTAGGACTATTCATATGGAACTTAAACGACGTCGGGATAAAGGTTATGAAACCGATGAAGATTCTTATTATGGTGAGTCTGAAAGTGAAGATGATTGTGTTGAAAAGGACCAACCTTTGGAGACTTTTGATGACGCTAGTGTAGATTACTCAAGCCTTGATCTTAATAATGATCAATCACCTATTCAAGAGGTAGAGCTTGAGGAGGATGCACTTAGTGCTTGGAAAAAATTTCTTCGGGAAAGATGGGAGTCCGGAAGTGTATGAACGTTGCAACAATGAGGAAGTTATTTCAACTCAGGATCATAATAACGATCCTTCACCTATTCAAAAGGAGGAGTTTGGATATCACTTACCTATTGTTGTAAACGAAGTAACACCCTCACAAGAAGATCTTACAATTTATACCGAGGAAGATTATATGAGGGAAGAATGGCCCGATTCGATGATGAGAATGTTCAAGAGATGATACTAGAGGATGAAACCACATTCATTGATTTTGTGGAAGACCCAATTGAACTTGCTAATGATTATGATGATACGAGACTATGGTTAAGGTAGAAAACAATGAAAGAATGGTTGCAAGGTTTAATAGAGGACCACGATATACAAGAGGTAAGTAATTCACTTGAATTTTTAAGGATGAAGAGGATTCTATAATACAAGAATTTGTGAAAGGTTTGTCTAACCCTTTGCCTATTGATTCTTCTCCTTTACCTCTTATTGGTTTGAATGTATGTGCTTGAAAGTATTTTGGATGATTTTGTTTCTAAATATCCACCATTGGAAACACTTGATGCTAACACTATGCAGGTTTGCCAAGAGGAATACATGGAAGTTCAATTCTATGTTCTTTATACACTTAGAGTGTGGACGAGAATAAGTGTGGGGAAATTTCTATCGAGCGATAACATCACTATTATTTTCTTGTGCTAACATTTGTATGGAGTTAATGTTTGCAAACGGGTATTATGGGTGGATCCTCAAATTTTCAGATTGTTAGTATTGGGAATGAATCTTGCAAGAGCCAAGTCGGGCCGGGACTTTAAAACAAGCGCTTTCATGGGAGGCAACCCATCGGTTTTGTATTTCTTATCTTTTGCTTTTTGTTATTTCTTTTTCTTGTTTCTTATCATGTTAAAATTTCCCACCTTGACTTTACTAGGAGGGATTCAATTACATTGAGGACAATGTAAGGTTTAAGTGTGGGGGAGTGGTTAAGCATGTTTTTAAAACAAAAATTACAAAAAAATGAAAAAATTTTGAAAAAAAAAAAAAGTTTTACATAAAAACTTCAACTTTTAAAGATTTTAGAGTCCCTAGCATATTTCTAGGTATGTTTACATAGATATTTTGACCGACATAATTGAACTTGGAAATGTTAGAGAACTACATTCGGATTTCTTGTTTGTTAGAGTGTTAAATAATGGATTTAATCATGCCGGTGATGCGAATTTGGTGCAGGGAGAAGTGCGTTATTAGAGTTGCTGATCAATCATTAGTGGAGACTACCCGTATTCATATCATGTGAGGCACCGACCAGAAATTTTCCATCTACTAAAGAGCTTCTTGTGAGTATGTGTCACCATACGTTAATTCCGGGTAGAATGGTGAGCTACCCAACCTCCCACCAATAGAAGCACTACTCTTTGATCTCTTGAGTGCTAATTTTGTCAATCATGAGGGTGACGTCCATGGATGAAAGCTTCCTTTTTGTAGTTCGATTTGCAGGTAGCACCATTTTCTCTCTCACAACAACGGATCCATAGAAACACCATCATCATCAACAAGGAGCGACATCAAAATCTACAAGGAAAGTTGGAAAAGTTTAAGGTTTATAAGAACGGAACGAGAAAAGAGCAAATTTCAAATACAAGTAAAAGCAACATACAAAAGAGCGGATTTTTACATATATGTTGAGGACTTACAATACAATGAGGTAATTTTACATACAAGTATGAAGACTTATTCATGAAAGCGAAGAAAATTAAAAGGTGAGAATTTTTGAAGTTTATGATTTCAAGACGATACAAGTTGTGAAGAATCAAGCGGTAAAATACTTCTCCTACGGCCATGGTTTATTTTGTATTTAATTTCTCTTGTTATTATTAAAAAAAAAAAAAAAAAAAAAAAAGAGAAAAAAAAGAGAAATATTTGTTCTTATTTTTATGAGCCGTGGGAAAGGAAAATTTATAAGGAAGTTTCAAGCGACAAGGATTTCAAGGTAAAGAGTTATAAATTGTCAAGGATTTATGAAATTCAAGGGGTTATCATCAATAGTTGAAACCGAAGACGAAGACGAAGAAGATGAAGATAAGGAGCGGAAGACGTTTCTATTGGATGCCGTGAGAGTGGTGTTATCATAATTGGCGATCGGATGTGAAGGTGAGTAAGTAATCTCATCCTCGATAATAATGGTTGATTTCCTTTCTTAGAGATCGTCGAAAAATGGTTTTTCAAAATATTAAAAGATGTGGGTTTTAAAAAATATTTCGGAAGTTATCCTTCCCACCATTCAACGTGTCGCAGATTCCTCTCTTCATTCCTACACCGCACATGTGAGAACCATAAAAAAGCTGTCTTTTGAGTGCAATTATCATAAAATCCTTTTGGTGAGGCGAAGTCAAGGCGAAATGCTTATTGATCGTTTCTCAAACACGCATTCTCTCATTATGGTGTGGTTATTTCTCACTCAACATTTAAGAACGAGAATATGTTCTTTAGTATTTCTAACTTCTTATTACTAGCATGCGTAAACTCTATGTCCTCATAGCTCTTTGGATGCTTGTGACGCTTTGAACGCTTTGAAGTTGTGAGTTTTAGTTTGATTTGCTCGAGGACTAGCAAAGTCTAAGTGTGGGGAATTTGATAGGTGTAGAATACACCGTATTTACTATCTAGTAGTTTATGCTTTCTTTGCTATTTTTCGTGTAAATTATGTATTTTACGCTTGTTTTGAGTTTTATAGCTACTTTGGAGTCGCACGGAGGAAAAGAAGAAGAAATCACTCAAATTGAGCAAAAAGGGTAAAATTGTCATTTCACGAAGGAGGGGATACTAAATAGAGCCAGCTGTGGTTAAGGGGTGACAACATGTTATGGGGCATCCACTGGGGTATCCCTTATCCTGATGAGTGGGGTGTCTAGATAAATCCTAAATCCACCCTTGGGTTATAACCCTAAATCGGAATTTCTCTCATTTATTATCGTTATTATATCCACAGAAATCAGAGAGAGAGAGAGGTTTCACAGCAGCCATGAATTGAATTCCCGTGGAGAGGCAAATGATGATGATTGACGAGATCGAGAGGCGGGGGAATCGAGTGAAGAAGATGCTGCTACTTCTGGTGTTTCTTTGTCTCAATCGGGATGCTATGAATTAAATTGGTGATTGTGGGTATTCTGGATTCGGTTTTGAGATTGAAAGTTGGGGCGAAGAACGAAGAAATTGGTGAAGACCTGATGGGTTTTACTGTTTATTGTGGATGAATTCGAAATCAGTGAAAATGGGTTGAGTTGAATCTGTGTTGGTGTTCCATCGAGATGAATCGGCAAATTACAGGGGATCGAAGCAAACATGGAAGTTAGGGTTTCTCTGAGCTGAGGTTTGACTGGAAATGCTGCAGATAAAGAGGAATTGAAGATGGGTTCGATTGAAGCAGTTTTGTGAAGAATCTGTGGTGAATTAAGACTTGGTTTGTCTTAAGATTGAGTTTCTGTTGGTGATTGTGGAATTGCAGTGGTGAAATGGCTTGACAGAGTGCATTGAATTGCAGGTGTAAGAAGAGAATGGCTCATGGGTTGATCTTTGGAGTTTCTAAACTAATGGTTGCGATGAGACCGAGAAGAGCAAGTGGGTTTTGAAACAGTGAAGAATTTCTCGTGATGAGATTAAGTGGCAAGAATGAATTCATGAGTCGAGAGGGCGAGTTCAGGTGGAGTTGTGATCTCAGGCTTTGTTAATTTAAGGCTTGAGCTCAGGGGAATAAAGGGTGCGGTGAGTTAGAAGATATGAATCGAGTGGCAACTATGGTTATTATTGGCAAAGGAAGTGATGCAATGGCTAGAAGAAGAGTGCGGGCATGGAGCTAGGGATGCTTTCTAGCCTATCGAGCCGATGGGTCCACGGTGGCATGATGCAGGATGCTTGCCGATGAAGGTGTTAAGTAGCGAGATGTAGGTCGGGCTACAGGGTGAAGCTAAATGCAGATTGCCAAGAAGCGATTCGGCATTTGAGATGGAGCAAACATTTAAAGCTCGAATTGAAGTGCTGCCGTGGCTCGAAATGAGAAGTCCGGAATTGAGTAAGTAGTGCATGGCAGCCGAGCGAGTTCTGGGAATGATGTTAACCGAGATTGTGATGTTGTTTTATTACCAGGGACGTGTTCGATGGCGTGTCTTTGTGATAAACAACTCGGGTTAGTCGATGCCATGAAAGCCGAAGATGGGATTAGTGAGAAAATGGAAGTACGGGTTTTGAGATTGTTGAGTGATTGTGTTGTCATTGAGCTAATGGTGCTACATGTTGATGGTTTTGGCAATATTGGAAGTGTTCGCATTGAACATATCACAAAGAAGATGCATTGGTGCTGGCTGGCTTGATGGCAGTGATGATGTGATTGAGTTTTTAAAGTTGTAATGTGACAGGGATGACTCGAAGCTGTATGCTGGTGGAGTTCAGATGTTGCAATGCAAATGAAGCTAATGATTGTGTTTGCGGTTTTCAAAATGCGGTAGTGGAATGGTTTACAGGAAGACACCATCATGGTCGAAGAAGCACAATGATTGTGCTACACAAAGATCTCGGCTTTGTGCAATGGCCGAGCCAAAGCTAGTCACTCACTCGGCCAAGGCGTTGATCGACTCGGGGTCACTCCGATGACTCCCATCCGACCAAAGATTGACTCTAAGATTGATCGAAGTCGACCGATCCAACTTGATTGACTCTACTGCTTCGACCCGTTGACCGGTGACCGGTTTGATTTTTGCTGGTCACACCAAACACTTTCCATGACTTTTCCGGTGGATTGAAGCCATAATCGTTTTCGGTGAGCCAAAAAAAATTCGAAATTTTCTATGGACTTCTCTCATGGGTGTGAAGACTTGGGCTAGGAATTGGATGGAGAATTGGACTCAAATTTGGAAAGAGAAGGTGGAAGAGTTGAGAAAAGCTTGGAATTGGAAATTGAATTGCAAAAGGAAAAGGATTCTACTCCTTAGAAGATTTGGAGAATTTTGAAGCCTATAAATAGAGAAGTTTTCTACAACTTCTACACACCTCTCTACACACACATCACTTGTGTTTTTGCTTGCTTTTCTAAGATTCTTCTTTTAATTACTTGTGTGAATTTGAAAATTCTTCTTTTAATAATTATTATTTGTGTGAATTTCAAAAACATGAGTAGCTAATTTTCTTATTGATTGAGGATGAATTCTAGTTTTTAACATGATTTGAGTTTTTGTTTTCAATTCTATCTTGAGATTTTTTTCACATGATTATCGATTGTTTTTACTAATAGGAGTGATCTTAAAGACATTCATGATTGATTGATAGATTGTTTGGAGTGCACGCTAAATTAATTTGTTAATTGATCTATATCTAGTATAAGTTAGGTAATACGTAATCGTTTCGACACTTTACACAAGTAGAAAACACGAGACCTTGCGGAGGATTCGAGTGGAGCAATTGTGTGTAGAAACAACGCTAGAAAGTGAACCAAGCTAACCGAGTTTAACTACTAGTACTAAACCTAAATTCATAAATCTTAATGCATTCGGGAATTACATCTTGTAAGCGGACCTCAAGGTGGTTCTTTTGAATAGAATCGATAACTAGCGGACACATTACTCCGGTGAAATTAGGGTTTTGGGGCTAGCTAAGCGGACCTGCTATCCTACGGTTGGTGATAATCATGACTAATAACAAGTAGAAAAGAACATAACTTTAATCATTGTTTCGTTACGAAGAAGGATTCCTTGATCTTGTCTCTTATTGCTTTCATCTTTTAACTTTCGATTTCAATTGCTTTGTTTATTTTTTTTTATTTTGCTTTTTACCCTTTCGTGACAACTTTTACAACTAAGATCTCTTGCTCCTCGTGGGAACGAACTTGACTTCCATTATATTATTTTTAATTGAGTGGAAATATTGAATTAATTTGATTGCACCTACGACACGCATCAGTCTTAGCTATTTGGCCCACTTGAAGTTCTAACTTAGCAAGGCTCTGAGCATTAGTTTGAAAGTTCTGCTTGGTTTCCTATTGAAAACTAAGTTGGTTCTGTGCTAACATATCCTGAGTTTTTGCTAACATCTTAATAGAGTCCTCTAAGCTAGTCGTTTTATTTTCGGGGCCTGAAGAATTCTTAGTGTAACCAAAACCCGGGGGAGCATTAGAATTACTAAACCGACCTTGACTCGCCTAGACCACGAAAGTTCGGATGGTTTCTCCAACCAGATTATAGGTTTTTGAATATGGGTCAAACTTTTGACGGTTGTCAAATCTAGAGTTATTATAGAGAGCATTGGCTTGCTCTTCATTATTCGCCTTCCCAAAAGGCTCCAATCTACCACTAGTGTGACCCAGTTCTAAAGCTTCTAACCTTTTCGCTATACAGCCAATTTTGGCATCTCGATTCATAGCCTCCTTCTACCCTATTAACGTTTCCTCGCCTAGAAGAATTGTTTCTGGGGTTCCTATTATTTTCCCATTGTTGGGTCTTTTCGGCGATTTCATGCAAATATGTCATCGCCTCATCAACCGCTTGGTTTTCAAACCCACCTGTACACATAGATTCTACGTGGTTGTAGTGGAATAATCTAAACCCTCATAAAGGATCGAACTAACCTAACCTTATCGAGACCATGATGAGGACATTGGGCTAATAAATCATTGAACCTTTCCAAATACCTATACAAAGATTCTCCCTCCCTGTTGAGAAAACGTGCGACGGTCCCTAATAGACGATGTTTTGTGCCTAGGAAAAACTTGTTCAAAAGGCAGATGTAAGTTGTTCAGATGTTTCAATTGAACCAAGAAGCCAAACTATATAGCCACGATTTGGCTTTATCTTTCAAGGAAAGGGGAATAACCTGAGTTTCAAAGCATCATCATCAAGGTTTCTAATTTTCAAGGTACTACAAATTTCCTCAAAGTCCCTAACATGAAAATAGGGGTTTTCATTTTCTTTCCCTAAGAAGATTGGGAGCAGCTGTAAGATCCCAGGTTTAAGTTCATAAGTTGCTTCCGTTTCAGCTAACCTGATACACGAGGGACGAGTAGCCCTAGTCGGGTTCAACAAGGCTTTCAAAGTTGCCATTTCTGGCACTATCGGAATATTAGGGATTGTCTCCCCAGACGGACGTTCAAAAACGGACTCTTCAAAAATTTGACTTTCTAAATTAAGTTAATCGAGACGCTTAGAACTACTAGGTTTCTCTTTAACAAATCTACCTAGGGCGTCTCTTTTACGTTCAGGCATACAAAAGAATTAGGAAGGGAATTCTATGCAATCACAAATCAAGGCCGACTCAACCAAAGCAAACCTAGAGATTTCTAGCAAACAAAAAGCATGATGGCTCCACTTAGATTGTTTCTAGACCAGCTTCTAATCCTTCGAAAGGGAATTCGTTACAATTTAAGAAAACCCCTCTGGAATCAATCCGAGTCAAAGTGAGTTGAATAGAGGCGAGGGAAGCTCGGTGGAGCTTTGATACCCAAGGCCTCACCGGAATTACAATGCGGCGCAGTCACGCATTCAACTCACAGAAACCTTCATGAACTTTGAAGTGTGCTTAAAAGAGTAACCAATATTTTTCGAATAACTTTCCTATTAAGCTCGTTACCCTATCAGTCTTGTTCTAGTCAAAATTTTAAGGCTTAGGTTCGCGTAGGTTACGTGTTCCTAAGGCGGGCAAGAAGAGAACGGTGATGAAATCCGAACCCTTATCTTGTATGGCCAGGCCTTGCCCTTTACTAGAAAAATAAATGTCCGTATTCAGTCCTCAACATATAAGCATACGAAGGAAGATAGTAACTCGCTGACAGGGGATTCGCGAGTGTTCAGAATCTTACCTCCCGTTCCAGACGGGGGATGAATCGGTTGTAGTCGACTCGGGCCACTGACTCCTATGTCAGTGTACGAACCCAAGGTGCAGAGACAATATCGTAATTGTCCTCCTTCTCTGCAAACAATTTATATTTAAAGTACCCTTTCGTAGGGTAAAAATAATAATAAAGTCCAAAGTCCAAAAGTCCAAAGTCCAAAAAAAGAAAAGAAAAATTACAAAAATAATAAACCCTAATACAAAATTTTTTTCTTTTTTTTTCTAAAAATAAACAAACCCTAAAAACAAAATATCTTAAATAAAATCGTCTTCTTTCTGTTCTTTTCGCTTTAATCTTTCGCTTCAAGTCTTTACGAAATCACCAGACTCCTTGGCTCAATTTTCTTTATGATCCGGAACACCGTAGACAAAAGATAAATACCCAAAAACGTAAAAAATAACAAAAATAATAATAAAAAAAAAAAAAAAAAAAACAAATCTAAAACCCTAAAAACAAGTCCGCGGCGGCGCCAAAAATTGATGTGGTTTTAACAAGTTATAGTAAAGTGGTAAGAAAGATGTCGTTCTCTCGAACTTGTGAAGGATTTTCAGACTTTAAAATTAAAACAAAAATAGAAAACACACTAAAAATTATAGCAAACACTGACAAAGTTGATATCAATATTAAAAGAACACTGAGGCTAAGATTCACTATTTTCCAAGTTCAAAGTGATTTAATCCAATATTTATATTCATGCAATTTTCTCGTTCAATTTGATTCTAAACTATTGCAATAAGTAGATTTTCAAAAGTAATAATTGTAAATACCAAGTATGAAGCATCAAAAGTATTAAAACTAAGCATACTCCATCAAACAATCACTCAAATCAAAATCATATTCAATATTAGTTCAAGGCAAATAATCATATAATAACGCAAATAAAAAGATAAAAATAGAATATACCACTTTTTGTTGGAAAAATAGCTTCCTCTATCGCCTCAAAGAATGGGGTTTAGCTCCTCATATTAATCATGGTCTCAAAATATGTATTTATGGCTCAAAAGATGATTAAAAGGATGAAAAACAATAAAATGCACTGTTTGCAACGCTGTAATGGCGTTACAAAGTCGTTACAATGGACTGTTACAAGAGCCGACTTATGCACTGTTGCTGTGTCGTTGTATCTAAGACCCGAAAACGATTTGTCCTTGGAAGCCTATGTTCTTCGTGTTCTTCAGCTTTACACCAGCAGAAACATTTTCTGCAACTCGTGATTTTTGTTCTCTGTGGTGTTCTAAACCTCCCTAAAGTGTTCGTAACCCTTTTGTGACTCCTAGCAATCCTTTTTATAGCCAACAACAACCCTAAACCTCGATATAATTCTCTTTTTCTTCGGCAGAAAGTCTCGGACTTTTCTACTTTCCAAACTCCTCTCCACGCGATTCTGAGCCGTACAGGTCACTCTAATTCCTTTATTAGATTGATATGAATCCAGGAAGATTATCTTGCCTCAAATCTCCCGTAATCGCCGAGAATAACTCAAACAGTCCCGTGAAACCTCACCTCTCTGTTTTGCTCCACACGATCATGCAGCCAAATTTGATCGATTGTAACACTTGTACCAGGCCTATTGGGCTCTAACAGGTCCATTCCACCAAAAAGCCGCGATTGAATCTCTCTAAATCCGCTGAAAACTCGATCCACAAATCTGCCAGCGTGAAAAAAATATTTCCCGCCAATTTTCTGAATTCGAATGTGGAAGATGGGTAGCCCCCTAACCAGAGTAGGGGTGTATTTAGCAGGTGTCTTTGGTGATGCCCTGGGGATGCCCCTTAGTAATTTGGGTACCCCTTATCCATAGCGAGAGTCCGAATAACAAGTGACCTCCGGGTGCAACTTTTCTGTTTCGATTTTTCCAAAAATGTTTATTGGCCAAAAATACCTACACACACATAAAACACCATAATAAGTACAAAAATGAGCACTATCAATATATAGAATCGAGACAAATTAGACACAAAAATGTGTCTATCACCTGCACCTCATGATAAAATTTATTTGGAATATGTGGACCTTTACAAAAGTATAAAAGACCCTCATTTCATAGACGAACGCTCGTTTGAGCAAAAGTAGATTTTGTTTTTTAATTTGTGAGATTTCACAAAATGGAATAAACTCTCGTTTCAAAGACGGGTGCTCGCGAGAGGGAGCAAAAATATACATATATTTTCAAAGTTACGTGAGTTTCACATTAATTTTTTTTTTTTTTTGTAAAATCAATGTTTTGATTTTGAACAATTGTTGAAAGTAGACAATTGTACATGGTGAAATAATGTCTGTATGTGAGTTTTCACAATTGTAGAATGGACATACGTCCAAATTTTGAAAGACCGTTCACACAGTAAAGATTTACGTGGGTTGTTCACGATTTTATGAAATTTTTTTGCAAAATGATTTTAACAATTGTTAAAAGCAAACAATAATGTTTTCGTGAATTTCGTGATTTCATAGTGTATGCACACATGGTAGAAAATCAGTGAATGTTCACATGAAGGGTTATGTGAATTATTCATAATTTCGCGAAAAGTCGTGTGTCGACTTTTAAGTAATGGGTGTTGCTCGTTTTGCAGATTTGATGGAGCGAGGAAGATTTTCGGGAAATTTTACGTTATTATCACTAAGTTCGTGGAAACCGTAAATAGGCAAGAGTTGAGAGTTACCATTTTGTAGACGCTGATGTGAGCATCCTAATTATTTTTTTGTGCTTTAATTCCATCGCTTTGATGAAATCTCGCATCTACTGGATGATATCTTGAAGTAGGAATGTTGTATGGACGTCACAACAACTTTACAAGAATGACTTGGTTCCCATAATGATACTTCCAAAGATGATATCTCTACAGATGCAGCTTCAAGAAATGGTGCTTCTGGGACCTCCGCATGATGATGAGAGATCCTTCATACTGAGTTGTACTCCACGATTACTTAGTATTAGTAATGCACGGGGGAAGTCTACGATGGAGGAATATAACATCGATAAAGCAGCTCAACAAATGGGCTCTTGTTCGATTGATGTGGATTACTCACAAATAGCAATAAGTCTTTGAGTGGAGAATCCGAAATAAGGATCATAGAATGATATCGAACAATGTAAAGTCCCCATTTGTCTCTTTGGTGAGTTGTTAGCGCTCCTTATATCATGAATTTTTCTTGTCCGTGCAATTAGGATCATGAAACCAATGTTTGTTACTTTGTTTGAGTAACTTTGCTCCATCGAGCCTTGACGGTCTTCAATTCATTGATGTTGAACAAACAATTTCTGAATCGAGCGTCAAAGAAGAATTCGATGTAAGTACCTCTTCGTATGATCGTTCATGACACTCCTTGAATGAAATACCACTAATTGTTGTTGATGTATTCAAGAGGAGATTTCCATGGAACAAGGGAGTACTGATGATTCCCATTCGTCTTCGGAGGATGGTGAAGAAGAAAACCCCGTGATTTCAAACCGAGTGAAAGCAATGATGTTTCCAATGGTGATGTTGGCAATTCCGGTCCCTTGAGCACTTTAGGGACTACTCAGTAAGTACCCATTGTATATTTTCTTCATAGAAGTATGAAATTGATGATTTGTTGATGAATGAATGAATATTCTCATGAATAAGTGAAAAGTTTTACCGAAATACGTCACCAGAAAATTCAGAACTCAATCTTTAGCAAAAACGCCGTAAAATCTTTATCCGATATCAGTTTTTCGCGATCTACCCATGTATCCTTATGCCCAGGAAATTTCCAAGGTTTAATCAAAGAATATTTTTAAGTTTTGAGCACGTGTAGGGTCGAAATCGACGAAACAGTAAACTTCCAGGAGACCTTCAGAAAATTTTCAGCTGGCATGTGGTCCTATGTTTTGGCCAGAATTCTTCGCTCGTTTATCAAATTGTTGTGAATTTTGGATATGTTGTAGAGGACATCCGTATGAAGAGAATGGTATATGACCCATCCATGGATTCTTCACCAACTTCGCCGAGATCTCTGCTTTGTACGGGACAGTGTAAAATTGTCTCCGACGAGCTCGTTGTAAAACACCCATGTTGTTTCATTGGACCATTCGCTTGTGTTTTGAAGGGTTGGTGACGGATTTCAATGTCATTGATTCATTTGAGATCGGGAACCCTTGATTGATACATGAGCATGGTGCTTGCAGCCCATCTTGTTTGGTCGGATCATAGAAACATCACTTCCGAAACCCCGGTCACGGGACCATAACTGAGGTTGCTCTCAAGAGGGGGTGGTGTAATGACCATGGTTTCATGTCCCGGTGGTAGTATTCCTTTTATGATGAGAGTCTGCAGTGCCACGGGTCTTGGATTGTGAAACCGATCGTCATGATCGATGGGACTGTCGATCCCGCGCTTGTTAAATCTCCTTTCGTTTTCTCTTCTTCTAGCAAAACCTGGATAGAGGACCTAGGTAGAAAAATTGATGTAAAGACCTAGGTGGTCGAAGTTGGAGGTACCTTGATGAAGTACTTAGTGGAAAGACCCGGTGGACACTGATCGACTGTGGAAGTTATGAATCCTGTCTAAGAATTGCTGCTTGCATGTTGTACGCTACGGAAGTTTGTAGGAACCTCATACGATGTCAGAATTCGATGCTTGACCCCAAATTTTGAAGCTAAGAGATTGAGTTATCACATGAGAGAAGAATCACTCAATTTGGAGTTGTAGAGGTCAGCCAATGAAGCGTGCACATTTGTAATTTGTAATCCCGTACAAACTTTTCAGATTTCGTAGACCTGACGGTAAAGGCCGTATCTTTCAGCTCGTATGTTCGATTGATGTGACCTTTTGGTATGTTGTAGAAGAGACATAGACGAACATCTTTTGTTGAGGAAGCATTGTCACATTCATCACCCATTGGTACGTTTTTGTAAACCCATGGCCTGATGTGTGCTGTATCTCATTTGCAGAGGTGATGAAAACATCTTGTAGAAGTCTTTGGCTTGTGCCCACCAGTCGTGCAAGCTTTGGGAAGATTTTCATGTGAACATATTTTCATGTCTACACATCTTGACACGAATTATTAATGCTTGGAGAAGTCCGCTTCATCGAGCAATGCTTCAGAGAATGGTTAGTTGATGACGACTGATGTTGCACCTGAGACTGTTATTGATGCTGAGATCACGATTGAATTCTCTCCAGAAATTCTTGTTGATGCTGAGACCATGAATAGAGTTCCTTGTCGCAAATTAGTGCACACTTATGTCCTATTATTTTGGGTGGTAGTTGATATCAGTGTAAGTGGTGTATTTTATTGGTCAGAGTGGCGTAGTTGCAAGCACTATTCTTAGTGGTCGAGTAAGCTAAGCAGTTGAGTGTTGTTAGGAGTTTTAATAGGTCTTCTTTATTAACTTGTTAATTAACGTTAGCAAGTGGTGAGTTATTTTAGGAGTAAGACAAGCACTATGTGCTGTCATCGTATGTGTATAAGTAGAGTAATTTGTAATTGTAAAGCATCTCAAGTTTAATGAAATGTAGACATTAGAGTTTCTGTGTGTGTCTCCCTCTCAACTCTCCTCTATACCTGTTTTGCGACATGGTATCAGAGCTAGGGTGGAGAGAGGTAGAGAGGGTTTAGAAATTTTTTAGTGATACTGATTAAAGAGTGAATCTAAAATTGTTTCCTTAGAGAACAATGTTGAATTTGGTAGAGAAAATAAAATCAGTTTTCTAGTTCATTTGAGAAAATAAAATCGTTTTTTGAATTTGTTTCTCTCTCGTGTTAACACTTTATCTCGATCATTATTTTTCGTGAGATGGTATACGAGCTATTTTGGTGTAGTGAAAGAGTGTCTTTTCGATTGTTGCTCACAGAGTGTTTGATTTTATTACTCATATGTTACCCTTTGTGTTTACATTTATGTCTCTCTATCTCGTTCTTCATTTATGAGATTGTATACGAGAGTTAGGTTAGTGATAAAGCATGTTTTCTTTTATCGTTCACAGGGTGTTTGATTTTATTACTCGCTAAATGGTTTTGTTACGGTTTTTGTTTATTGTTTGGATGTGTTTTTCTTGAAGATTTAGAGGGATCGTTGATAGTTGGGTTACTCATAACCTGTTTATAAAAGTCCAGAAAAGGAACTTTGATTTTCCTTCCCTGTTTGGCTACATTTGATATGGGGTTCAGTTGGTGCTCTTTATTCATACTCATTATGGTTATCAAATTTTGTTTGTATTTGTTTGTAGTTTCTTTTATACAAATGTGAAAAGCATCAATGCCAGTTGTCGTCTACTCAGTTGGTGTTCCTTTCAAGAAAAAAACCCTTAAAATTGACTTAATGGCTAATATGCTTTCAATTCATTTGGTGTTGCAATTGATGCATATGAGGAAGAAAAATTTGATACGTGGGGTGTGATTTTGCAACTTGATGTTGTTTCATTTGAAGCTACTAGATTGATTTCAGATAGCTTGAAGTGGTTTAAGGGTATGGCGGCCGAAAAAGAGTTTATGTCGCGTGAGAAGCTATGGGTTTGAGTTTAGACAATGCTGGTTTGGTTCTAAAGTTCGTAGAAAGTCTAACGGAAACATGCTCGCTGATTTTCAAGTTGACGTTTGTTTTCACAAGGTGTAATACAAGGTATGGGTCTTATTCTATTTCTTTGGAAATTTATTTCAGCAGTAGTGAACTCATGTATACGAATTGATTGATTTCAAGATCAAAAGAAATGGGGCAGTTATTTTTTAGTGTTTCTAGAATTATGTCTTTGGTAAAAATTCTGTTTTGAGGGGCATAAAATTTGAGCAAAGCTGGTATTTTCATTATTTCCTCATAAGCAATTTAGTATGTTACACAGTGGCGTTGTGTAAAGATGGTGAACCTGTTACTTGATATTATTTCTTCATAGAGGTTTGAAAGTTTAAAGTTAGGGTGTTGATGGGTTTCTAATTAAGGTATTCTTCTTGGGTTTGGTGCCTTGTTTCAAGAAGAAACTTGTGTTTGGGGTGGCCTGTGTAAGGTACAAATCATTGGCGCTTAAGTTCTTTCATGGTCTTTGTTCCTTATAAGGTGTTACAAGATTCAAGAAGATACTAGTGTTAGTTTGTATTACTGCCATGTGATGGCTAAAGCTTGATTCATTAGTTTCTTTGAAGCTCAAAATGTTAGTGCTCAGTTAAGGTTGTTTGAATTGGTTGCCAAAGAATTATTGGTTTCTGTTGCTTGCGGTTTTTTTTTTTTGTTTTCCGGTCTTGGTGACTGTTTTGAAGGTGAAGTTTTGGGTGATTTGGGAAGTGCTTAGAACTGTTTGATATGTCTGAGAAGACATTTATTTGTTGCTTTGCAGCAAGTTCATTTCTTAAATTAATGAATGTATGAGAAGAATGCAGTCGAGTTGTGATGATTGGTCTAGTATTTTCGATGTTGGTACGGTGATTTTTCCTCCAAGTGTTCGCAGGGATCCTACCCAAGTTAGTAAGACGTCACAGGAGTGATAGAGGTGCTTTTGATTGTATGTTCGTTTTGTTTGGAATCGGGTATTCACCCGATGGGAAGGAACAATTTTGTGAATGTCGGTCTTTTATCTTTCCACGTATTTACATTCAATTTGTTCCGAGGGAGCAATAGTACTATGCATAAGGTTAAACGGGCCCGATATATGTTGAGGATGTCAACAACATGATGCAATTGAAACTAAAATTGAAAAGCAGCTTCCAAAGATGCACAGAGTGCTCTTGAATTGCTCTGAGGTTTCAAGTGTTTTGGAGATGCACGAAGTACTCTTAAACCATTGGAAAAATGTCTATGATGACATAGGCGTTCCTTGAAGAAATGACTTAAAGGTCGGGTGATAGCTACTTGAATTCTGTGAAGGCTTTAATGCCAGGATTTAAGATGACTTAATTGTCAGTGGCATCTCAATTTCACATTAATGCAATGGCTGGAATGTGGAACGCAATTATCATATAGTTCGAGGACATGTATCCGATGAATATCACGAGGTGAGCAATAAACAATTTTTTTGTAATGCTTACCTGAGTATGCACTAAGGGGAGTGTCGCAAATTAGTGCACACTTATGTCCTATTATTTTGGGTGGTAGTTGATATCAGTGTAAGTGGTGTATTTTATTGGTCAGAGTGGCGTAGTTGCAAGCACTATTCTTAGTGGTCGAGTAGGCTAAGCAGTTGAGTGTTATTAGGAGTTTTAATAGGTCTTCTTTATTTGTTAATTAACGTTAGCAAGTGGTGAGTTATTTTAGGAGTAAGACAAGCACTATGTGTTGTCATCGTATGTGTATAAGTAGAGTAATTTGTAATTGTAAAGCATCTCAAGTTTAATGAAATGTAGACATTAGAGTTTCTGTGTGTGTCTCCTTCTCTACTCTCCTTTATACCTGTTTTGCGACATTCCTCCACATATCCTTGTTGATGCCGATACTGGGTAGAGTTCCTCCACTGTGTGAACCTTCACGTTCACGAACTAGTTGTTGGGTTGAGCATCCCTAAGATGTAGGTGTACTGGGAGTACAACCCGAATTATCCTAATCAGTATGACTTTACCGTGAACTGGCTTCATCAATGAGTCGACGTTGTTGCGGCAGATTTATGGGTGTGATCGATGAAGAGAGAAGTTCCTTAGTTGTGCAAAGTTCGTGATGTAGAGAGATTCCGTTGATGAAGTTTTCATGGAATCGCATCAGGTTGCAATGACTTGCTATGTCTTGAATCTTGTCCAATAAGATCAAGTCCCAGTTCATGTTGAAGGAATTCGTGCCATCGATGGATGAATGATGTTGCATCCAGCTTAAGTCTTGTCATGGAGATAGTGAAGACTCGACGATTGTAGTTGGGCCACTTTGATCGTGTCGGTGGTGAATCGGTGTGTCATCGTCGAGATGTTTGTCTTGGCTTGAGGCGCCATTATCTAAGGTGTACTCTTTGATTGGGAGTAAAATTTGAAGACTTCTTAGATACTTGAGCGTTGAAGCGTCATATTATTTAAGCTTCGAATATCTTAGGCTTGATCGTCTCGACTTCGAGTATCTTCTCGTTGATTCAACATTCCTTTCCCTCATGTAGTAGGATTCAACACTTGTGCGGACATTAGAGAGCTTTCTAATTTTGTGGGACATATGGACACTCCGCAAGGCTACGAAGAACGCCCAAAGTGTTCCTTGCCATGCTTGGACATTATCTCAGTAATGAATGTCTCAATGCTCGATTCAGAGAAATGTCAGATTCAACCACTTGGTAAAATATTGATGCGTGAAGTTACCATTCATAACGTCTTGCAAAGTTGCTAGCAGATTAAGTCCCCATGCTAGGATAACATGTGAGGGAATAAATGACATAGACATGGAGGAATGAGACTTGCCCTGGAACCTCTTGATGAATGTCTATGCATCTTTTGCAGGTTCTTGCTTCAATCTCGTCAAAATTCGAAATTCCTCCAAGTGTTCTGATGATGGAACATCCGCCAAATGTTCTGGATCAAAACTTTCTTTGTTGGAGAGATGTGCAACTAAAGACGCTTTTTCAGTAGTCATCTTCTCGAATCTACGTCCGTCCGAGAATCATGTCGTATCTGGGATCTTCCTTGATTATGTGAAACTTGGTTTCTGTCCAGGTTGAGCCAACTTTCATTTTGAGAGTGTTGAAACCGTATGCATCTCTGAGCGTTCCTTCATGGTATCTGATTGATATGAGAGCATGAGTAGCTTCTTGTCGAGTGATGCCTGCGACTCTGGGGTATTTCAGTGGAGAAATGTTGATAGCAAAGCCAGCATCGACCAACGTTCTCCAATTCGTTTCCTTTGATATGGATCAGAAGGGTCCCAGTCGTGCATATCCTTGTCTGTGGATAAAGGTTTCAAGGAGTATTCTAGGATGGACAGGCGTCTGACACAATGTGATTCGGTGTTGTGAACATGTCTTTCCTTTGTTCCTTAGATGGACAGAGCAATTCACAGATATGCTCGATCAACAATTGTACTGCTTCTTTGACTGGTTGTTCGGAGAGTGTAAAGGTTCTGATCGAGAGAGGATTCTTGTGTACTCCTTCAGTCCCCTGGGATTCTCCATTTTTCTTTTGTTGGCTCTCTCCTGATGAATGACAATTTTATTGCACCATCTTGAACACAGACTTCTAGTAACTTGATCACTCCTTCATGGGAAGAGAGAAGTTTGAGCCTGTCTGATCATTTCCCCGTTCGTTGATGCTGGGTCGAGATTTATGCATTTCAGGATTGGTTATCTTTTCTTTGCTCCTTCATAGGAGCCTGGGATGTTGGAGAAGCGCTCTGATGTTGTGTCTCGACTTTATCTTCATTCCTACCAGCAACAACGTTTGTCGAAGGCTGGAGATTGCACTGATTGTTGACTAGACGTCGGCTCCTTCGAGGTTCCTCGATCTTGCAGACTTTTCTCTTTGTTGGAAAGCAGGTGCAGTAGTCGTTGATCGTTTGGCTGCTTCATGAAGCTCTGAGAAAGTCTGGAACCGGAGATTTTCCAAAGAAGGCTCAGAGAATAGGGATCATTCTATTGATGCACAAGTCCACCAGTTTTTTGTTCAAGTAACATTCGTGTCATGACAATCCAAAGATTGGACTCGAACCTCTTCACATAGTCGTCCGGATGTTCATTGTTCTTCTGAGACATTCTTCCTAAGTCGGAGAGAGTAATCTGCTCTGAGACGAAGAAGTATTTCCGGTAGAAAGCATTAACCATCTCTCCCCAACTAGCGATGCTCCTTGGTTCAATGTTGTTGTACCATGTGTATGCTCGGCCTGTCAGGGATTTCGAGAATTCCTTCAGACGGACGACGTGGTTGTGTTCGTGCTTTCCTAGTGCTTCCAGAAATCGAGAGACGCGTTCTCGAGCATTCCCTGTTCCGTTGTACATCGTGAACGTTGGAGAGATGTATCCCTTTGGGAGAGGGATCCATTGCGTAGCAGCAGGGTATGGAGGCTGGTGAGACGGCACATGACCTTTCCCTTGATCCTCCATAAAACGTTCCAGGTCTTCACGGGTGATGAAACCGGCAGGTTCAGGTTCCGCAGCTTTGCGGGTTTCATCGTCGCCAGGGACTGGAATAACTTCGGTATCCGTAGTTGGAGATGTTTCCTTGTCTTTTCCCTTCTACCGAGTTTTATCTGAAATCTTGTCAGTGAGAGTTTTGAGGTAGTTACATTGCTCCTTTTGAGTAGCAGCCATATCAGTTTGATTCTTGGCGAGAACTTCCTGAACTTTCATGAGATCGGCAATAGTCAGTGGATATTCCCTGATTTCTTCGGGAGATCGTCCGAAGAGGGGATTGCTTCTAATGTTGGCTTGAGGAGGGGTGGTACCAACAGCACCGATGTCGGAATCAGGCGTAGCTTCTGGAGTACCGCTTTTGTTGCTAGTGCTAGCGTTATTTGGGTTAGGATTGGTAACTGAACCTGACCTAAGATCAACATTTTATGAAAATGAGAGATTGCAACCGAGAGATTAATCCCCCACTGTGGTCGCCAATCTGTGGATGGGGAAAAATGGTTCGCTGGTTTTTTAGGAAAGTGAAGAGTCGAGCGTGTCGTCGAGACTCCTCGACCGAGCAAACGGATTAACCTCACACAGATGCACTGCAAAGGAAGTGCTTAGATTCGAGAGATCAATCTATAGGACTCCGGCCTAAACCAAGTCAATGGCCGTTCCCGCAGTCAATTCGGTCGCAAAGAGGGAGATGGGTTGATACGTAGGAGGGAAGCTGAGAATTGTGTGGGATCAAGGATTGTGGATGTGTTGAAGGTTTCTGCAATAATTGGTGAACTGTGGAGTTCGAATAAGTTCTGATGGATTGATGAATTCTTGAGAGTAGTTACTCGAGAAATTCTGGATGATTGCCGATAGCTAGTGATCATTCGTTGTCCTCAATCATGGATTCAGAGACTTATTTATATTGTCAGAGTTGTGAACACCTTGATCCCCCGTAAGTGTGACGGTTTCATGAGTGGAAGAGTGGGCAAGTGGAAGATCGTGGTAAAGTCAGTTCCATGTCGTGTGGATACTTGACGGATCGTGCACCCACTACTTTGCTAACTCCTTCAACCGTTTACACAACTTACGCATATTTCTCGTCGTGGATAAAATCCACGTGTTGTAGGCCGCCAGACCAAAACCCTAGTTGTTATCCCCCAATTTGACGTGATTGATGTCTCACGAATTGTGGAGTCTGCATGACAGACGTGTATTTAGTTTGTCAGTTGTTGACTGATTACACAATGAGTCTAGGTTTTGTTGAATCGAGCATGTTTGACAAATGCTCAGTGATTCATGAATGTTAATGTTTCTCGTCTGAGCAAATATTGTAAATTCGACGAGTTGTTGAATATTGATGAGTTACTGAATATATGTGGATTATTCGAGCAACTAAGCAAGTATCGCTCTATTCGACGAAATACTGATAAATTACTGAATATGGATAGTTGGATCAATATTCGAGCAACTGAGCAAGTATTGCTCAATTCGACGAATTACTGAATATCAAGAATTTGACGAGCAATTGAGCAAGTATTGCTCAATTCGACAAAATAATGAATGTTGATGTTTTGACGTACAATTGAACAAGTATCGGTCAATTCGGCAAATTACTGAATGTTGATAATTTGTCGTGCAATTGAGCAAGTATTGCTCAATTCGACAAATTACTGATAAATTACCAAATATTGATAGCTGGATATATATTTGAGCAACTGAGCAAGTATTGCTCGATTCGACGAAATATTTATTGGTGACGTGACCCAATAAAATATTAAAATATTAGTAAGCTATCAAATATTATATGATTAATTCAAATGTTGGTTGCTGAATCCAACATAAATTCATTAGTGTTTGAATAGTGCTCAGAGTGATGATTCGTTGAGCATTTATTCAAAACCCTAATTTCAGATCATAGTTGATGAATCACTGAAAATAGGTCATGAGTGATAGAGGGACCGACCACATGGGATGATGGGCGTCCACGTGGTGCCTAGTGCTCGAGTGAGCATGCACCAGGGTTCCGAGTTGAACAGTTGGTGATTTAATGATGATTAAATGTCGGTTCATCATTTATTGAAATATTGATGGGTTCAGTATTAGGTGATAAAACCTAGGTATGAAAGATGGGGACCGACCAAGAGAGCATGAGACCGACTCTTGGTAGTCACGGGACTGGTTTTTGGTCGTTTGAGCAATCCCCAGGTTGGTTGAAGAGAGTTTGGGCCCAATATGAGTAATTGAGCAAATTAGGTCAGAATTATGAAAACGCGTGGGACCGGCTTTGTGCAAGCCCTAGGAATGACTCTGGTCGGTCATGAAGGCATGCACGTGTTGATGTGGTATCCGTGTCTCCGTACTGAGAGTTTCAGTATATTCTGATGTGCGTTCGAGCAATGTTGTGAATTTTCAGAAGAGTTTCATCTTGACTGAAATTCTTGATTTTTGTTGGAATGAGCATGTATGCTCAATTGATCAATATTTTGTAAATATTAAAATAAGTGTATTTTAACATTTAAAATTTTCGTGAGAGGCTAGCCTGGTCGTGTGACTGTTGGCTTTTGGCTTTTCATGATTTGCAAAATTTGAGAAGTTATGACGAAATCATGATTTTTGCTCAAACCAAGGAGTTTCATGAATTTAGGAAAATAATAATTATAAAAGACTAGGGATTGCAAGGTGTGGGACCGGCCATGGCTAGGGCATGGACGGCCGGCTATGTTGCCCGGTCCCGCACACCTTTCCCTATTTTATAATATTATTTTTCATGAATCCTTGAAGTTATGGAGAATCCATGAGTTTTTGTTGAAACAAAGGAGTTTCATGAGATTAGGGAATAATAATTATAAAAGCTAAGGATTGTGAGGTGTGAGATGACCACGGCTCGGCATGGCCGGCCGGCTAGTTTGCCCGGGTCCCCGCACACCTTTCCTTATTTTATAACATTATTTCATGAATCCATGAAGTTATGGAGGATTCATGAGTTTTTGCAAAAACAAGGAAAGTTGCTAAAACCAAGGAGTTTTCATGAGTTCATGAAATAACAAAAAATAAGGAAAATAATGGAAGAGGCATGGACCGACCATGGCTGGGCGCCTCTTATTATTTTATTAATAGTTATTGTTTTCTCCTGTTTTGCGTAGGATTCCTCATTGTTTCATATTTTTTGGATGCTCGTTCGTGCATCCGGGTGCTCAGTCGTGCATCATTGTCGAATACACTTGCACCATTTTTGTGGGGCTTACTCAGTGATGATCCAGATGCCCGGTTATTGAGTATTTATTACTAATTTATGAAATTCAGTGGAGAATAATTCATGAAACTGAGTAATAAAAATGAATAGTTGTTTATTATCAATTCATAGGATCACTGTGGATTGACTTTAATTGAGAATAATAAAGCAAGCATTACCATCCTATGGGATCGTGGATGCGACCATAAAATCGGAGTAATTAAAATTATCTATCACCATTTCATGAGATCAACCGGGATTCGATCATGGAATCCGAATAATGAGATAATGTAGTAGTTTATTGCCATTCTATGAGATCAAGCCGTGGATTCGATCATGGAATCAGAGCAATTGTTATTGCCATTCCATGGGATCGGGCCATGGATTCGACCATGGAATAGGAGAAATTGTTATTGCCATTCCATGGGATCAGGCCGTGGATTCGACCATGGAATAGGAGCAATAATAGATTATTCTAGAATTGGTGGTGAATGTCGCGGCAGAATTAATCTATTGCGAGAAAAGATATTAGCCGAGTTAAAGCGTCACATCTATTCGAATGGTGCATAGTCATGGAGTTACGGTGTTGTTTATGACCCGAAGGCGTTAGTGCTCTCAATCTACGGAGAACCGCCTGAATCTATACACGGTCTCTCCACATAGTCAGGGAACGGTGAGTGTCACCGACGTCCTGAAGGCGTTCGCCGCCCAACTATTCTTCTATGTGGAGGTGGTCTCTATCCTGCAGTCAGGGAACAGTGAGTGTCACCGACGTTCTGAAGGCATTAAGCTATCAATCTACGGAGAACCGCCTAATTATGTTATTCTGCATAGATGGCATGATGAAATGCTAGGGATCGAATCGCTCAGCTAGCAGGGCTTTTCGAAAACATATTCATCATGGCTTCATAAAATATGAATCGTTGCATGCCTGAAAGCCGTGTCGAAACATGCATCATGATTTTACGTTTTTGCTCTTTGTTGAAAATCCACCATCAACAGTAACCTAATTAGGCAAAATCTCTTACGACCGCTCGGTTTAAAGACTTCTTTGGGATTGAGAAGCTCTATTAGTACCGTTGGTGGGACACTAGATAATTTCAGTTTATTATTAGTTTTCGATTGATTTGATTGACTAACGGTTGTTGAACTTTGATTGCACCTAGTTTGTTTATACTTAAGAATTTCCTCTTCTGATATAAGATTCACTCAAACTAGATCGAAGTTTAATGGGGGATCTTTAGATTGTTTGTAGATCTAAAGGCGTCTTGTGATAATCCATTGTTATGAGACTCCATTCTGTATGATTGATCACAAGAGATTCAAGTTGATTGTGTGCAGGTGTTTATTGAAGATCTAAGAAGATTTAAAGACGAAGAAGATTTCTGATTTGGTTTCATAATCTTTGGTGTGCACAAAACTTGATCGGCTGGAGGATCCAACTATAATCGGTTTATCTTTGTGATAGATTGGATTGATTAGTTGAGTAGATCGGCATCAATACGTTTCTTTGTGATTAAAAGTATTGATTGCATAATCTTAACAATTACTTTGGTAATTGTTGATAAGATAGATCTAAGGACCTGACAAAGGAGTTTATTGGGATAAACGGAAGAGCCTTTTGTCAAACTCTTATCACTTGATTTAAAAGAGTTGTTATCGAACAAATTTGTTGTTCCTTTACTGTTTGGAATACGAACCAAAGGAATTGTTCCAAGTGCGTGAATTATTGCAAGTTGGAGGCGCAGGGATATAGACGGAACTAGGTGAACTATAGGTTTAGTTGCTTGGTCTCAACTATATGAAGTTGGTTTAGATTTTGTATAGCGGCTTAATCCTGAGAGTATTTAATTCTGGACAAGGTCCCGGGGTTTTTCTGCATTTGTGGTTTCCTCGTTAACAAAATCTTGTTGTGTCTTTTACTTTTCTATTTCCGCAATTATGATTGGTTTATTATAATTAGAAGTAAAATACGCAAACGTTAATTCCTATTTACTTGATAGCAATCCTATTGTGTTTGGTTAATTAAGTCCGAACCATTTATCAAGTAAACATACTTCGTTGTTGTATTGTCTCGATCTTGAATCCATAGTCAATCACACAAGTTATATTGTTGTCATATTGTCTCGATCTCGTATCCATAGATGATCACACGAAGTGTGAACAGATTAGTTGTATTGTCTCGACTCAGTCTATAGACAATCACTTTCGGAGAAAGGACTTATAGGTGGAAAAGTTTTAGATTGAGGTATATTTGGGTACCCTCATCTTTTCATGTGCATAGATCTTTCAAGAATTTAGCACATGCAGGTATCTGCTTGATTTCTTCGAGAAAATGGATGTTTATATTCACTCGTTTAAATATTTCTAACATTTCATTGTATTAGATACCTTTCTTCTGTTGCACCAATCTTTGAGGAAATGGAGCAACGGGCACATGAGATGGTGCATGGATATTAACATTAGTAGAATTCTTAGAGTCACTATCATGCTCAGATTCCTTTTCTACACTAGATATTTTTTGTGGTGTTATGTGCACTGGTGAATCTGATTTAGACTCACTCGACTGTGGTACACCTATATTGTTATCAATAACCTTACCACTACGAAGAGTGGTGACAACATTCACATGATTTTATGGAGTCTCATTACAAGTTGAGGTGCTTGCCTGAAATGCACTTTTAGGATTATGTTGAGGTTGACTTGGGAGCTTGCCCTTTTCCCTCTTATTAAGTGCATCATAGATTTGACCCAATTTGAGTTCTAAACTCGCAAGCCTCTGGTCATTCAACTTCTGATATTGCAAAAGATTTTGATTCATTTGGTTCACACCATCATCAAAGCTAGGCCTTTTCTCTACAGGGTACTGTGTGTGTGACTATACTTGGGGGTTTCTAGGATATGAATATCTTTGGTTATTACTCGTTGTACCCCCTTGTACGGGCCTTTTAGACCATGAAAAGTTAGGGTGATTCCTCCACTCTGGGTTGTAGGTCTGAGAATAAGGATTGTTCTCTTTCTTATGATATAAAGCATTAGCCTGCTCTAGTCTAGACTCATGAAATGCTTGTAGGTCTGGACAACTATCCACTAGGTGGTCTGAACTGTGGCATGCGGCACAAGTGTCCATTTCAATTTGGTTACAGAGAGTAGGGGCAGTAGTTTTCACATTCTTCTGCAGCTCTAGCGCTTCTACTCTCCTAGCCAAGGATGCAACATTTGCTTTTTCTTCAAAATCGGACTCGAAACTAAGGACATTAGCTACATGGGTGGGTTTTTTGGGTTCATGGAAGGACTCCCACTGCTGAGTCTTTTCAGCGACTTCGATTAAGAAAGTCCAAGCCTCATTAGCACTTTTGTCAAGAAATGCACCATTGCACATTGACTCAACCGTGGTTCGGGTTCAGACATCTAAACCTTCATACAAAATTTGCACAAGTCTCCATTTTTCAAATCCATGGTGAGGACATTGGAGCAATAATTCATTGCATCTTTCCAGTTATTTGGCTAAGGTCTCACCATTTAGTTGCACAAAGCTATTCAGACTTTGACGAATTGTCGCAGTCTTATGGTTTGGGATTTTTTTTTTTTTGAAAAACTCTTTTGTAAGAACATCCAAGGTTGCAATGGACTGTGGTTGTAGGGCATACAACCAAGACTTGGCTTTTTCTTTCAAAGAGAAAGGAAATAGTCTCGGTTTGAGGGACTCTTGAGGCATTTGGTTGAAACGCGAGAGTCCTGATTTCTTAAATTCTCTTACATGGTGGTAAGGGTTTCAAAAGATCAACCCTCTAAACACAGGCAACATATGAATGGTACTTGCATTTAGTTCAAATTGACCAGCATCAGCTGGTAGAATGATGCAAGAGGGTTGGCTTTCCCTAGTTGGGTACATGTAGTCTCTGAGACTACGGGGTTGGTTCAGTTCCTCACCCATTGTCTCAGACTGGTCAGGGCTATCTACTTCAGAACTGGGTATGTCAACAATGTCCTCTTGATTGATTCTAACTAGTCGCTTAATTTGGTCTCTAAAGGACACAATCATAGCCTAGATAGTACACTAATCATGTTAGAACAATCATACAAGCAATCATGCACAAATCAGGGAAGTAATGAGAAACGGATTCAAGGCTGAACGCACACATACATGAGTTCTAAGAGGTGCACATCAAGATAACAAATTCAACTCTTAAACAAGTTATCCAATTTCCCAGGATTATGGATAAAGTTCTGTCAGGCAACTAGTTTATCAGGTGAACATGGCTCATCATTCAACACAGATTATCCACAATTCAGAGATTCAATTCCAAACAGTGAGGCTACAGTTTTAGCAAGCAATCATGGAAGTTATCAGAGATTTAGGGTTTGAGAACAATACCGCCAGTATAAATCGGGTTTAGTCACGATAACATGTTGCATTGTTCCTTTTTCTCATTGTCTTTGGTTTTTACAACAGCTTCACAGGTACCTGGTTTACTCAAAAGAAGTTATCAGTTACCAGAATTGTACAGGAAAGGCAAAGAAGTGCATAAAGTAGTTGTTTATCACTGATGGTTAACAACTTAGAGTTGCAGGGCAGATGATGTGAACCATACTGAAGTATTAACTGAGAACTGAGCTTTGTCCAGTTGAAAAATTTGAACAGGACAGAATGAAACAAAAAACTGTGGACATGCAAATGTAAACAGAACAGAGATGTTATGTAGAATGTTGGGATAGAAAATTATACAGGGTGATAGTGACAATGAACTACTTCATACAGTTGCAGGATTATGTAAATGGTAACTGAATGTTAAGTACATATAAATGATGCTCTTATGAGAGAACATTTTATGATTACTACAGAATGAAACGTAACGTTACTGACTAATATGTTGAGATGCAGTTTTATGAGAGTGATTGAAACTTTAAAATTACAGCTATAGTTACAGATGATAGTATCAGAAAGCTTGAAATGGAACAAGATACACTACAAAGCTAGATGCAGTTACAGATGCACAATGATGAACAATTACAGGTTATGGTTTTAACAATGAACAAACTAATAGATTTACAATATAAGCTATAGGATGCAACTAGCTATACTGAGATCGAGTAAAACTAATTTTAACAAACAGGAAGGGATATGACAGTAGTTACCATAAAGCTAAGAGAAAAAAAATGAAAGCTACATATTCAGATTATTAACTAAAACTAACACATGGTTGCAGACTATAAATAAATGGATTATATTACAAAGATATGCTACAACTACAGATTGAAATGACAAGGGGCTTTGAAGAGAACAAAATGCAAAATATATAACAGATGGACTATGCTAAGTTATACCAATGACTAAAATTTAAGCAAGTATATCTACAGCCTACGGATGCAGTTATGCAAATGACAATGGAATGATAAAAAACAAATAGTTACTACAACTAATATACTACAGAACTAAGCTACAACTACAACTAAATGAAACTGAATATGGAATGGTTGAAATTTTAAGAACTACAACTACTACTACTGAGCTAAGATGTTACTAAGTCAAAGCTACACATTTTCTAATCTAAATCTAAGTTGTCCTAAAACAATTTACAACAGCTAAAGTTACAACATGCTAAAAAAAACTACAGTATGAGATGACAGAAAGTTTTAAAAAGATGCGAGATATATGTGACGATGCAGGTGACTGAAAAATTGAAACTACAGCTAATACTAACAATAGGATGCAGAATATATAACAGATGGGTCACAACGTCACACTACAATAGCCGAAAAATAACAATCTAACACATATATACAAATAGTAAACTAACAATCAGTAAAGTTAACTACAGATCAACTACACCGCTACCGAGTCCCCGACAGTGGCGCCAAAAGCTTGGCAGGTCTCTAAACAGTACCTACAATGATTACTGCAAGTGCACAATGTCTTGATGTAACAAAAGGTAGGCACAAGTCGATCCTCAGGGACTTGGAGGGTGTAACGTTGAAGCTAAGGTCTTACTAAAACTGATTCAAGCTGAGAGTAACCAAAAGGGGTTTGTTGGGTGTCGATACGATAAGACAGTGATTGAACTATCAAAGCAAAAAGTAAAGCAAGATTTAAGAATAGATTGTAAACAATTAGATGAGAGGTACTAGGGCAGTTGAGTCCACTACTAACTTACACTAGTTATTCTGCTCATGATACTAACCTTGTCCTTACAATTGATAACAAAAGTTTTGTATATCTAAGGTGACTCTAATATGAATAATCCAATCGCAACTAAGGTATTCACCCTAAGCATTAACTATCTGTTTAAGGCACAACTAATCAAAAGATCAATATATGTGATTAAGCATGAGCTGCAGTACTACAACACAGGATTGCTCTAACTACAATGGATGCATGACATACGCTGTGAAAGTAAAGTGTTGAAGCACTAAGATTGAATGTTATTCTAAAACAGTTAAACACAACAAGGTTATTACCAGGAACATGAATAACAAAGCAGTAAACTAGGGCTTCATCTAAACCCTAGCAAAAGTATTTAGAACATGATAACAGGATGCAAACACAATTTATATTAAAACTAGATGATCCAGCTAATCTTAGATGATTTGTTACAGAGAAGAATGCCCTATTTATACAAAAAATTATCTCAAACCTTCTTCAATTCGACAATTAATAAGAACCCAACTCACCAACAATACTCTATTGACTTTCCCTGTCTTCAATTCCTCTGCAACTTCATTGAATTGATACTTTCCAGCTGTAATAACCCTAACCCTAGCTCTCTCAATTCCAGCTTCTAGGTCAATATTCTTGATAAGGTTGAAGATAAAGCTGAGAGAGATAGGGACTAGAGGTTTAATTGATGCTACTGGTGGTGGTGGTTGTGCTCAGAGAGATGGTACGATGGAGTCATTGAATGTGTTAGCTCTGTGAAATGGAGAAGAAGATGAAATAGATTTGGTTTGGTTTCGTTCGATTAGGGGAAATAATAGAGGTGGCTAGAGTGTTGAGCGGTTGTATCAAGCTTTGATGCAATGTGGATGCTGTTGGATTGAATAGTTGTATCAAATCTGACAGTTCGGGTATGGATCTTGGGTTTGGGTCTTGGGTTCTCTACCAAGCCCACTATTGGTGTAGCTCTTGCAAGCGGCTTGCGGAATGAGTGCAAACGGATTGCACAACTTTTTGCGCGATATTTCCTTTACGCTTCTTACTGCCTTTTAGCAGAGCTCTTTCTTCGTGCCTCTGGTCACCAAATTTTGTGCTCTTTTGGCTTCTCAATTCATCCAAACTTTATTCGATACCTAAAAATATAAAATTAATTAGTAAAAGTATTTATTCTTGAAAACAATGAAAACACAGAATTTGGGATAATATAGGGAGTTAAAGCACAAAAGATGAGATAAATGCCAATAATAAGATGTAGAAATATGCAATATTTGGCACTCATCAGGTACTCTCATAGATTCTTGATCCCACATAAGTCTTTAAACGACCGGTCGTAAGAGATTTCACCTAATTAGGATACTTTCCTCTCCGAATAGACGGCTCCACCAGAAACAACGAATAATGAAATTTCCCTGGCTCTTAGGATAGTTCGCTAGAAATGCAAACTTAGGTATTTATAGGCCAAGGATGTTTGGACACCAAGGAATTTCCAAAACCGAAATATACTCAAGATATGCAATGAATGCCCAAATTCGGTTTTCCTAATTCCAATAGATGCTTGTCCAACATTTCCGAAATCTCTCATAGAAAATCTCTAATTAGTAAATGCACATTACTCATTTTTATTCTCTAGAGATATGCATTAATTACTGGTAATTAAAGCATATAAAACCAAAAACCTTAATTAAAAGATTCTTAATTTATTTCGACATAGGCTCACCTTGAGTACCAAGGAATATCTTTGAACAATAAATGATAAGAGTTACTACTCGTGTTCAAAGTATGTTGACATCTTTTCACTGCAAATCCTTATTTCGTGTTTACATGGATTTTCTTCTTGGAATCGGTTCTACCACACATCCAAACAATTTTAGAATTGTTTCTACCAGTATTCCAAGACTACTATGTGATCGGTCATACCAAGTCACAATGGTTAGTTGTGATCGTTCCTTCCAAGTCACACACATGGGTTCGGATCGGTTATACCAATCACTAGGATCGGTTCTTTCTAAACATGGTACCTACTTGTGATCGGTCACACCAGTCACTAGGATCGGTGATACCAATTACAAGGATAGGTCACACAACCACTTATGATCGGTCACACCAATTACTAGAACCGATCACACCAATTACCAGGACAGGTCATACCAAATCATAAGTCGAGGTATTGTGATCGGTTATACCAAGATACATAACCTGAGTTAAGATCGGTTCTACCAATTCACACATATTGGTCATCCAAAGAATATGCAATGAATAGCCGGACCAATAAACTTATTGATTTCCCTTTCGATTCATGAAGCAAGTTCATGAATGTACTTCCTTTAAACAAATGTAAAACATTTTTTCCTAGGATGAAATCTTCACCGTTAACCCATACACATAATCATAAAACTATATACAAGATTATGTCGATGTCATATCTACGAAGTTCATAAGATAAGCGTTATAATTCGTAACATAATTCCTTAATACTATGACCATACTATTATGATCATGTCTATATACAATATGTACAGTATATACAACTTCGTATGTTATGTTTTCAATATAGCATGACTTGAAAGATATGTTAAGAATGAAACAAGTTCAAGTCAATATTACTAACCTCAAGTGGAAGGAGGATGTCGTCGTTGTAGTTCATTACTTCTTCTCATTCTTCAGGTCTTCAGAGTAATACTTGTATGTCTCAACATTCCTAGATTTTGTAGTCTAACCTAAACGAAGTTGACTCTAGTATTTAATCAAGCGACTCTAGATGAGTTCTGATACTAAAATATGACAACCAAGGTAGTTAATATCGCGTATCAGTCTCGTATCGGCCGGGTACGATACACCTATACAAAAAATAATATCGTTTTTTATCGATGATACATCATTTAATATATAATTTCAAATAATTATAAAACCATAATAAAAAATTATAAAAATAATACACATATCTCAAATTTCCAAAATACAAGGTGGTTTATTAGCCAACGTTGTGATTGTTATCCCATTAATCCGGTAAATCTTTTTTATTATCCTTCATATTTATGTTTTATATTTCTCTGCCTTGCAATCGAAATATGGTTTCCATCTTATATCCTACCATATAGTCATTGAATTTATATTATAAATATATTAGGGATTTTTACCTTCTCCAATTGGCATTGTACTTCTCAGATTAGGGATGTCAATGGGTACCCATTACCCGGACCCGGAACTGAAACTGAAACCGAGTGAAATGGGTCCGGGTCTGGGTCCAAAAATTGGACCCATTAAGCAATTTCGGGTCCTAACGGGTAGACCCGAACAGACCCGATAACAAACGGTTCAAACCGGGTCTTACCGTCTGCACGCGGTAGTCGGGTAATTAGATAATGTTAACTCGAGATGATTTAGTTCATACATGTAGTAAACCCTTCTCGATTTTATTCTTTTTAGCTCTAAAATTTTCTCTCTCTTTCTGACCTCTGGGTTTTAAAGCCGATCAAGGAGTCGCAATCAAGAGAGAAAAGAGTAGTGATGGATCTTCATCTAATAATACCAACAACGAATCGAAAAGAGCTTCACCTTGAAGGAGTTGTTGATAGTAACCAAAATAAGGTATGAATTAATACTTGTTCTTCAGAGTCAACGATAGTACAGGGATGGTTGTTGTCTCGTTATAAACGAAACCATGAAAATATAATATATGAATTTCTATTTTCTTGAATTTTTAATGGTGATTGTTTGATTGAATTTATAAATTTTAGGGTTCTTACTGAATAACCTAATCGCTGCTAAGGTGATTCGTGTAATCACTGACATATTTTGGATGTCCCAGAAAAACCTAAGTCTCACTGGTTATGTGTCTGAATTTGGTGTGGATGTGTTTATATGTCCTCATCTTAATACCAAAATTTCCTCCAAAATTTTGGGGGTTTACTAATGTTAGGTCGTGCAATTTGCAGTCTGATGTGACCAAGTCCAGTTGTTAAAGTATCAACCATAGTTTGTAAATAATTACGAAACAAATGTTAAGTGAGAAATGAGAATTGGATATCTTGTTAATGTTTGAGGCTTTATTGTACTAGTAAGTGTTACACTTACACCTCATAGTACCTCAGAAGTATTCACTGAGAAACAATTAGAGGTAGTAGTAGTAGTGAAATGTCGTGGGAGGGATGAGTTTGAATATCTTATGGATGAGTGAGAAGCTAGGAATTTTAAGAAAATTCGATGCTTGGTTTGGAATTGGTTGTTCCACTTTTTTCTGTGTTCCTTGGGTTAGACTTAGACTAAGACTTTGGGTAAAGTTTATGTGTAAAATACGTGTTAAAAACTCAAGTCTTTCTTGATGGAGAGTCATTTCAAAGTGCTAATTTCAATGCATTCCTACTATGTTCATAGTAATTTTTGGAGATGAGCAATTAGGGGTTTCCATTTTAGCTTGGATGTTATTCTTTGGATCTCATTTGTTAATTGCTTGTAACACCATTTCTATCTAATTTCCAGGTGTTGTGAGTTTCTCGCAGTGCGAAGGTAATGGGGTGAATTCTGTTGACCACTTTGACGGACTGTTTAAAGCAGGTGATTAATGTTGGCTTTGCAGGTATCCTCATTTACTTTACGAGAATAATCTTCGTGGATAACCACATTGTTTTATAGCGTATGTACCAGTTCTGGGAGAATTGGTGATGTTATGAATTTCTTATGTCTCGTTTGATCTGTTAATATTTTTGCATGGATACTACATATTTTGTTTTCTTTGTGAAGTTTTTAACTTTCTAATATGGTTGCTGGAAAGATATGTCAGGTAACATAATCTTAGCTATTAAACTTAGAATGCTTTATTGTTTTGATCTAGCTAACACCACACCTTAACTGGTGATTGTTTTGTACAATTATTCTCATTCAAACTCGTGTTTAGCTAGCTCATACCACACACTTCAATTGGTGCTACTACTCTTTGTGATTATCGTATATCAAACTTAGTTCCACTCTATGTGCATTATGTGATATATGGTTAAAAATATTATATTCTCAATCTATTTAAAATGTAACCTTTTGGGGATGCCGATGTTGCAGCTGCAGTACATGATGGTGAACTACAATACATGAAGGTGAATTACACACTGACACAAAATGAGCTTCTTTTAAGTGATACCAATGTCTTGCAGTTGCGAACTGTCTCCTTTATTTTGTTAATACTAGTGATCGAACACTCATGGATTAAGAGGGGGGGAAAGCGCGGTCAAGTCTTAGTTGTGTCAATTTATCTGACCATCTTATGCGGTGTCATGTTTGTAGCTTTCTGTCAGTCCATTCTCATTCTTCATTTTACCGACTCCTGATGTAAATTCCTCTTTTCCTCAAGTGGGGTTATAGTAATTAACCTCCAGATTTTAGATATATTTTAGAAAAGAAGTTGGAACAATTAAGCAGCTATAAATGCTATATACTTGCTTAGCATCTCAGAACTTTTGTACTTTGTAGGAAGTGTGTATGCACCGATTTGAAAGCCATGCGTATACTTGAACGAATTATAGTCGAAAACATCATTTCCAGACTTCATATGAATGTTTCACAGGAACCGATAAGTACCTAGACCCGTTGACTACCCGCTGTTCGTATAGGGTCCGGTTCTAGGCCAACAGAATTAGGAACCGGACCCGGAACCGGGAAGACCCGGACCCTACCTTAAATAACAGGGTCCGGTGCCTGTGTTCTATGGTATCCGAGAGGACCCGGACCCATTGACACCCCTTCTTCTCTGTAAAGACTAGCATGTTGATGAAAAATTTATTCATGAAACCGATATTATCGTTGTACAAGTAAAACCGATATATCGGTATGTACCGGCCTGTACAACCGATAATATCATTCCGTATTTGTATCGCCGATATATTCGATATCGTATAGGTATTTTCCGATATCCGATAAAAACCTGTAATATCGGCATGTACAACCGATATTGACTACCTATTGACAATCAAACTTGACATACCAACGCTTGGTGAGTTTGACAGAGCTATGCTCTAATACTATGTTCTCGGAACTCGGATTTTTTGGGTACGCGTACTGATTATGCGTACCTACCCTTTGTTCAGATTTCAGTAGTTCTGAAAAACTTTTTTCATGATTTAAAACATTCACAATCACCATATATATGAAATATCATTGCTTGAGCAATTTCTAAAAGATCAACTTGAATCAAAAATAGTCCTTGAACAATAAATTGTTCTTAACTAATTAAGATTGCCAAGGATTTATGAACATCCATTGCTTGAATCATATTTCGATATATTTAACAAGACAAGCTTGAATGGAAACTTCTTCTTCGAAATATTCAATGTACTAAAAATCATACTACATAGTCTCACAAAGACATAATGGTATTTCCTTGAGTAAATAGGATTGTTTAGTTTTCACATACCTCTTTGCCGACGAAGTTCTCCAAATGTCTCCGTTTGATCTTCAGTATTCAATCTTCGAGGGTTATTCAGTGATGTCTGATACTCCACTACCATACTCTAATCCTAGTCCGAGACTTTACTTTAGAAGACTATAAATCACGATATAGTTTTGTGCATCTAACATTGACAACAAGCTTGAGATAGCAAAGCTTGCGAGTTTGACCGAGCAAGTGCTCCAACGAAACTATTTTCCTTATTTTCCCAAAGACTTAAAATTTCCTATCCACTTTACACTGTGATTTTATACTTGACAAAAGGAACGAATTGTTGCATCATAAGGCATGACTGTACTGCCTCAGGCATAACGCCTAGATTATACATATTATACAAATGTATGCCTAGTTAGTAGCACGCCTAGATTTAGACATAACGCTTTATATAGACTCAGGTAGCGACCTAAATGCCAATGTCTTATTTACCTGCTTCAATTTATTGTTGGAAATTATGCTTGGGATAACCACTCAAGCGCATATCCAAATATGAATGGAAATTGTATTAAGTGGAAACATAGGGGAAATGTCTTGTCCCACATTGCTTAAAGCTTCAAGGTTTTTCTTGTATACAAGCTATGTTTAGGACCGTCGGGAACAATTGTGTGATTTAAACTTGTTAGAAATACGGGCATCAAACTCAAAACCAATTGGCAATGAGTGGAGAGGCCCTAAGAGATTATAAACCGTAGGATCTTAGATGCCCAGACAATGTGGGACTAATAATCTCAACACGCCCCCTCACGTGTAGCCTCGTTGGGTCTAACATGTGGACAATTAAAATCGGGTGACGCGGTGTAAAGGCGCGGTCAAAGACTCGTCGCAAATAGCCTGCTCTGATACCATGTTAGAATACGGGCATCCAACTCAAAACCAATTGGCAATGAGTGGAGAGGCCCTAAGAGATTATAAACCGCAGGATCTTAGATGCCCAGAAAATGTGGGACTAATAATCTCAACAAAACTACGTATCACAAGTTTTGAATTGCCAACCGTTGGGAACAGTTACAACCGTTGATAAAGTTGTTGTTTCAACATTATGTAAACTCTTTCGTATTTTTGGCGTTCATTGAAGTGGTGTTGAAGAACACTAAAAGTATTGTTGAATGCCGGAGACATACGCCATTAGCATTAAATGTAGAGTTAATTAGTGTTTGGGTCGTAGATTTTGGTACCCTTTAGTGCTTGGGTCCTAAGTTTGTCCGTTATAGTGTTTGGGTCGTAGACCCGTTAGTCAAAGCGGTCAAATGGTCAAACTATTAACGTCTGTTCTGTCAGTTAAATGATTAACTGTAACAACTTCAACTTCAGTCCTACAAGGCCGGTCAATCTCCTCTGTTCATCACCAAAATACATGGAAGCAGGTAAGGTTCTTCCATGTTTTCACAGCAACAGAACACATCAAATTTACAGCATCTATCTTAACCTATTAATTCTTTTCTAACCTGTTGAAAACACCCACTGAACCATGACTTACGTTTATCCAAAACTAATGCAGACTGGGTGGGGCAATCTGTCGAACACTTGATGGTCAGGACCTAGTAATGGCGTTGTTCGTTAAAAAATCATCTTCTGCAAATGCCAATACCAAATCCCTGCAAATTCATATCCAAAACAAACCAGACATTTCTAAACATTTACAAGTCTCAAAGAGACATCAATGGCCACCATACACTCCCCCTAACCAATCAATAGCAAATCTACTTTGATGGCAGCAATAAACTTCGAATTTTGGACCCAGATTAGGGATTTCTCTTTAATTCTGCCACCTTCTAAGGTTTTCTCTTATACTCCTGATTATTCACCATATTGATTCGACATTACAGTGACTATTGATTGAAATATTTTGAACCAAACTCCTGATTCTTCTTCTTTAGCTCTCAAATAACTCTTATTGATTTTATTGGTTTAAAACTTCCAAAAACATCTAACAACTCTAATTACATCCTTTATTTTCCTTCTCAAAATTCAAATTTTTATAGAAACTCAACTTTTCTACGGTCAACAGACTCCTAAAGAAATTTGAATCCCATCCATTCATCCATCATTCACCATCGAAAATCAACGCCGCAACTTGTCTTCTTCCCTGTTATCTCGGTTTCAGCTTCACCCCAAATCGGTGTACAACTCTTACTAATCTTCTTACATGTTCCATTACTGTCTCAGATTATAAAATCAAAGTTTACAGGGGAGCTTTTAATGGCGGTACTGAAGAAAGAAGAAGAGTAATCGAGAGACTGAAATTTAGAGCACTATGACCCAAATATCAATTCATAGCCATTCATCCAAATCATCCGTATCCACCCTACAGATTAAATCGATTTTATCACAACACGTGTCCAGTGGAAACCGTGTAAATATTATAATTAACTGATGTTAGGCATTTTTAACTGTTTGGTTACTTTGACCTCGTTGACTAACGGGTCAACGACCCAGACCCTAAATTGGACAAACTTAGGACCCAAATCCTCTACCATACCAAAACTTACAACCCAAACACTAATATACTCTTAAATGTACCAAGTAAAGAGATTACTCACCTCAATACACATTGTTTGTTTGTTTAATTTTCTTCTTTAATTTTCGTTTTAAAGATCATCTTTACAAGTTTGTAAAGATTTGGGGTTTACTAATTCTGATTTGGAATCAGTGAGTTGGTAAAATGATAGTACGATTTGAATCGGTAACAAGATTTCCAACAGTCTAGCTCTGGCTGTCCACCCCATTACAGGGCATAGGTTCCCTGGACTTCAATAGATATGAACCAACCAGATGGGGCCTGAACCTATATGTGCATAAGGTGCTTATTTCTTGGAGCCCTTTCCAAAAGAACCTAAAACATCTCCAATCATATTAGTGCCGGATCCCCATAGACTTTATGCTGATATCTGGATATTCAAGCTTTAATCATGTTAAATCATTCATTTGAGCAGCATGTAATACTTAGCATAGAAGGATTCACTCATTCATGATTTCCACGAAAAGTGAGAAAAGTACATATTAATTTTCTCCATATACATGATATAAAAGATTGTTTAACCATCTCACATCCTACTGTAAGTTGTAAGAAGAATCTTCTAAATTCATTTATAATTTAAAAGATATAAAGCAGATCAAAAGAATGGGAAAAATGAGCTTAGTACTAGCTAGCTAGTTTAAAGATAATATTACCTTTTGTTCCAGTGGTTTTTTAACAGGTTCATGCAGAAATCAATTAACAACACTTTTAGTGGGTTGTCCTCTTACTCTCAAAGTCCCATACTCCCATCCCATTGTGACAGCTCCTGTTCACCTTATTCTCCACTCACTCACACTGTTACACAACAACCAGTCTATGAATAATCAGTAGCCACTTTCTCCATTTCCATTTCCACTGCATTTCAAATCTCTATCTCTCTTCCTTCCCGTGTAAGATGCCTGACAACACAGAGGATTTTTGAGCGATCAACTATCAAGATCAACTCCAATCTTTGGACTAAGATTATGGATTGTGTTGGGTATATCAGTTGGTACAGCTTTCGTTCTTGTTCTTTTCCTAATAGCACTATGGTTAATGATCTCAAAACCCAATAAGACTACTAGTAGTACTTCAAAAGACAACAAATCTACTTCTCAAATCAGCTCTACATATCCAATGCATGAAATTCGGATTGATAAGTCGAAAGAACCAAATCACCATAAAGAAGTTAAATCTCAAATTGCATCAAATCCATTGCTAGAATCAGAGCTAGTTGGAAAAGTTGAAAACGGAGCGCTTCTGAAGGAGGATAGTAGTTTAGTTGGGGTTCGAAAGGTGCAAGTCGAGGTTTCGCACCTGGGATGGGGTCACTGGTATACTCTTAAAGAGCTTGAAGAAGCAACTAAGGGGTTCGCTGATGATAGAATGATCGGTGAAGGTGGGTATGGAATTGTTTACCTTGGCCATCTAAAGAACAACACCAAGGTTGCAATTAAGAATTTGCTTAATAACAGGTATATCAATACTTCAGCCCTGCTTTATTTGGTTAATTTCATGCTATATGCAATTAAGAAATTCCATAATTCAATAGATGTATTTACTTCTCCAGAGGACAGGCTGAGAGGGAATTTAAGGTTGAAGTTGAAGCAATTGGACGTGTTCGGCATAAGAATTTAGTAAGATTGCTCGGCTACTGTGCTGAAGGAGATCATAGGTACACTTCATGTTAACAATTAAATGGTATACTTCTGTCAGTCTATCTGAAATTCATGTATTTTGTAGGATGCTTGTTTACGAGTACATGGATAATGGGAACTTAGAGCAGTGGCTTCATGGGGAGGTAGGGCCTTATAGCCCTGTTACATGGGAGGCTAGAATGAACATTATTATAGGAACAGCAAAAGGGTACGTAACAACGTAGTTTCAATGAACTTATACCCATCCATGATATTCATTATTCAGTTTCTTGACTTGTTATTGGCAAGGAACTAACTTCATTTCTATTAAATTATAGGTTGACATATCTTCATGAAGGGCTTGAACCTAAGGTGGTTCATCGTGATGTTAAATCGAGCAATATTTTGCTCGATAAGCAGTGGACTTCGAAGGTATCTGATTTCGGTTTAGCAAAGCTATTGGGCTCAGAGAGGAGTCATGTCACAACCCGTGTTATGGGAACATTTGGGTTCGTTGGAAAATCTCTATCACTCTCTCTATTCAGATATATGAGAACTACGCTAAGCAATAAAATTGTCTCGAGTCAGCAAAAGATGGATAAGCTTAGGAAATATAACTGTGTTTCTATAAATTTGTAGATATGTAGCTCCTGAATATGCAAGTACAGGCATGTTGAACGAACAAAGCGACGTATATAGCTTTGGAATTCTTATTATGGAGATCATTTCTGGGAGAAATCCCGTGGACTTTACTCGGCCTCCAGGTGAGGTTAGTATACTTCAAATATTCCGGTCGGTACAAATATTAAAAGCTCTTCAAGTTTATTTGGGTACTATTTCTAACTGCATGAAAGGGATGTTCAGGTTAACCTTGTTGATTGGCTTAAAACAATGGTTGCAAACCGGAATGCTGAGGGAGTTTTGGATCCTAAGCTACGGGATAAACCATCTGCAAGGTCACTCAAACGCAGTCTTTTAGTTGCCATAAAGTGCGTTGATCCAGATCCTCAGAAGAGGCCAAAGATGGGTCAAGTGATACATATGCTTGAAATCGATGATTTCCCATTCCGAGAAGTATGTCTATGTTCTCACATATACTAATTCTTGCAAGTCTGTTCCACTGTTTTTCCCTCATATTTTAGTCCTTTCTTGTATTCAGGGCCGGCAAGCTGAAGGAAAGAACTGAAAACACGCTAATGATGGTATGAAATAAGAGCAAGATTCAGACATTCAGTTATTAGTAGTACCTCGTGAGACGACAGACAAGCTGGGGGCGCAAGCTGAAGAGAAATCAATGATATGAAACCGAAGTTGTAGATCAGTTGCATTTGGAGACCAAAAGAGCTGGCCAAAGGAAAAACCACTCTTTTACTCAGAAACGTACACTTTAAATTTATCACATATATCCATGTCTTATGCCTGTAAATTTGTATCATTTTGTGACTCTCTCTACATATGCATTGTGGTCAAGTTTCAACCTATTTCTGTTACGGTATAATTGTATTCAAATACGTAAGCTTATTACATAGTTCTCCTTCCTCTGAATTTTTCTGAAGAGTTACATTGCTTTTCACTAAGCCATAAAAGTTATACTGCCATTAGTCCTACAGAATCCTTTGCGCACAATGCTTTTCTATACAAAAGAGAAAAAGCTTAGATGGGTGGCCATAATTGTTATCGTTCTGCTTGTCAGTTGCCAGTACCTACAACAACTTAATTAGGTACTAAACAAAACAAACTTCATAAAGAGTGTCAGCGAATCAGTCACGGTGTCAGTATCCATTTCCAACTTTTTTTTTTGCATAACCTGTTGTCTCAAATAATTTAGCTGTTTGCGTCATCAGCTACATAATAATAATGCCTGATTGGCTTGCTTCACTTTGAAGCCACCTTTTCTCTGGTTTTCACATCTGAAAAACATAAACACACAACACCTTGAAGGTCAATGGTCAGGGTTTTCCAGTTCACCTAAATAACTATGGCTTGCTTCGGTTTTCAAGACATGTTCATGCCACCTCATGCTGAAAAACAGAAATTGCACTATGGCTGGAAAGCCGATGTTCTTTGGTCACTTTTTTTTTTCTCGTGATGGGACAACTCGCCAGTGAGATAGTTCTTTGGTCACTATGGCTGGAAAGCATAAAATTAGCCATAAAAGTTAACAATTACTAAAGATACGAGCCAAATGGTCGATGATTTTTTTATTTTATTTTTTGCTAGATGCGGTCTCTCCTTACTTGCTTGAAGATTTTAGTTAATTGCAAGCTAGATTCGTCCAGTTCTGCAGATCGTAATGACACGGACAGAATACGGTACTTGGAGAAACATATCGAAAGTGTACTTGTACCCATAAGGAAGAAATATGTCTCTTGTTGGTTTTGTTGAGGAAGGTCTCTTAAACTATCAGTGTCAGTTAATGCAGTTAGTTCGTGTTCCTGTAATAGTTTTCAATTATGTCAATTCTTTTCCCCTCCAGCCAAGTAAAACAAAGGCAAGGATCAGCTTACATCTATAGGTTTATCAATTTGCAGGAATGGATCAAATGTGAGGGGTTCCTTTGTATGGTCCTTCAAGGCTCGAAAGAGGTACCCTAGGCTGTCAGCTCATTGGTTCATCCTTTTTAAACAAGCGCGATACTGGGAGGAAGATAGTGGCATTTATTGACTAAACTAATAGATCTTCTGTACCCCAATTCTCAACAATGAATGTACTGAATTGTACAGAGGAAAAGCTAATTGTCCGTACTTCGGAAACTTGTGAATGAGACTGCAAGAAGTGCAACAGGGAAATTTGAAACTATGCCTGTTAAGCATCTAATGAATAACTTGTATAGATTTTTTTGTTAAACAAAGCTAAACCCAGCTGGGTTGTATGACTTGTATCCTTAATCTTTTCGTGAAATTAAATGGGAAAATAGTAAAGAACTCCCATAAAATTTACAGCCATGATAACAAAAGCATGCTCGATGAAACCGCTCCAAAGAACCACCGCATCTTAATAGATGTTCCATCGGAGGAAGCATTACCAGATTTCCGACTTGGTGCTGGTTCAGGTGTTTTGCCGCCTTTGGTGGAATGTCACATGTTCCAAAAGTTGCATTTACCTATATTATGACAACAGAATTTAATCAATAACCTAGTAAAAATGAAAATAAGTATGCAGTTGCAACTTGTATACTTAGCAGTACTGTACCCTGCAATAGGAAATGCTGCTGCATCCACAAAGCGGACCGTTTGCGACATCTACAGCCTCCGATGCTCCTCCTCCATCACTTCTCTGCAACATAAAGTACACCTCGTTAAAATTTATTACCGTTTGAGCTTTGATTCAGATAGACCTTCTTGATTACAGTCTATAGCAAGTTGTGTTAAAAACCACCTTGTAGAAATCAACAGCGATGAAGTTGGGCACCCGATTCCCTGCTGCCTCACCACAGGTCTTCAACATGCTAATCAGTGGAGCTGAATTGTGTTTGCATGCTTGCACTAGGTCTGGGTTATCAGGGAAATAGTTTTGTAAGACAAGTGATCTTGTTTTCGTGTTCATGGGAGATGATTCTGCACGATTTGGACAGGAACCTGCCTTCAGCCCACCATTACCATCTGCAGTTCAGCTCAAAAATTAATCATTTAGCTGCAGTTTTCAAATGATTCCTGAAAACTTAAACCAAAGGTGATCACAGAGTAAAAATAATCACATTGGTTTTCTACGACGTATCTCCACTCGTATGCTATACCCTCAGAAGCCTCCTTCGCTGATTTGGAGGTAAAGACCACTAATCGTTGATTCTTTTGAACCATGTCATCTACAGTAGGCCAATCTTCACCGTTTTTAGGCATCCTTGAAACTGGGAACCAGTATTTCCTAAGGCCAGCGGCATCGAAGACTTTAGTCAAGCCCTGAGGGGATGCAACATAATCCTCAATGAAGATGGTTATGATCTCTGAAGGATTTGCATCCAGAAAGACTTGAATCTCTTTCAGCACGTTGATAGCAGGTTGCTGGAATTTTATAAGCCAAGTATTAACGAAACAGGATTTCAAACTCAGTAATAAACCGTGCACAATCTTGAGTACAAAAGCACTTACAAATGCAGTGAAGTTATAGCATTTCCCTCCAAATGAGTGACACAACCAGATATCATTGTTGAAATCATACATATCAAGCATCAAACCTCGAACTCCATTCTGCAAAAGAGCTTACTATTTTAGCAAAATCGATCATTTAATAAGAAAACTTCTCTATTTTAAGCAACTCATATTCCCATCCTTTGTAATCATTTACAGACTTATCCAAGTTTATCCTCAGAGACATAATAAGCCAATAAGGTGAAACTATTCGCACAAAGCACCTGAGGTGAAAATGCGTCTACATTGTGGGGTCACAAGAGCATCCCCATCGCATGTACAAAACATACATTACCATGCCCATGTGACGGTGGTTGCTTTTGTACCCATACTTTTGTTACATGCTTTCAATGCCACATTTGATACTGTGGGCCTGTGGCACCTTTAGGATTCTGACATAGTTGTTGAGCTAATGCCACGTAAAATCACGTTGAGGTGAGATATCTATGTTTTTTTTCTTTAGAAAGAACCAAGACCTAGCCCCCACCAATATCAATTATTTGCGCTACACATGTCACTGTTTACTAGACTGATATAAAAACTATTTTACATTCTGGCAAAGAAAATGTCATCTAGCTCAGCTTCAAAGCAAATTTCTATCAAAATCAGTAGGTAAAAAGATGTAACCCTTTGATTACAAGCTAAGGAACATGTGGAATTCTGGTCATTCAAATTGCAAACTCAACTACTACTACTCAAGTTGTCCAGTTTATTTACCTAGACGAGTTGCTACTAGGAAACATGGGCACACGGTCACACAGCAATATGGAAAAGAAATCCTACCATTACAACAAACGACACCTGAACAGCCCCAAGACTACTCAACTATACTTCATTGACCAAGTCAAGAAAAGTCAAATGATAGGATAGCCAGTGAAAATGAGGGTCATTATGGTCCACCAAACACCCAAAAAACTAAGAACACACATAGGTTTTTGACTGTTTCCCGTTTATCTAATTTTTCAAAAGTTCAAAACTCTTCTTTTTTCTGGAAGAGAAGAAAAAGTAGCACCGCGAATTCCTGATATGGGCAATCTCTTAATGACAAAGATATCCTTATTTTTTTCCGTAGTACTCAATTATATAAGGGTGATATGGTCTTTTTAACAAACACCGGCTCTGTTCACCATGTTCTTCGGAGAAACAATCTCTTGCCGGCTGAGATAATCAGAATTTTTTTTTAAGGAAAAACAGAAAACTTACATTGAGCTGACTAGTGATGGAATCCTGTTGATTCTCCGGAGCTATAATATTCGATCCAGTTTGAGATTTTTGTCCCAGAAGTGCAAATGAATTGTGAGTTGTTAGCCATGTATACTTGTTGAATGGTAAAGCTCCTTTCACCTAAAAAATTGAAAAATTATTCAGAATTGAGAAGATGATATTCAATAATGATAAAAATCTAAGTTTATAAAATTGCAAAGACGTACTTTTGAAATGGGATTAGTAGGTTGAATTCTGGTACATCTTGGTCTAGGATGTCCATTAGCAACACAAGTTTCACAATGTAATCCTGCATCACAGTTTGAATTCTTGGCACAAGTTTGTCCAACCTAAACAAGAAAAACCATAAGGAAATGAAAGATGTTAAAAACGAAACATAAACAGAGCAGTTTTGGAATTCAGAGAGAGAATTCAACCTTGAGAGCGGAAGAAGAGATGAAGAAATGAGTTGCAAACAACAAAGTTGCAACAATGGCGATATACAAAGATTTCTGTCACAAAACAAAAATTGTCAGAATCACAGAACAAAATGGCGATAGATTAATTAAGTAAAATAAAATTAGAGAAATAAGGTTTATTTTTTGCATGCCTTCATTGATTCTGGCTGCACAGAGAGAGATAGAGAGGGAGAGGGAATTGTTGTTGGGGTTATCACTCTCAATCTCTCTCTCTCTAGGGTTTTGTTTGTTTTTGATTTTTTGTTTTTCTGATCAGAAACAAATATTAAAACAAATATTCAGTTACTAACTTTTGAAAAGGGAAGAAATAGAAAACGAATAGATTTCTGGTGCTTGTAAAACGGGACACGGTAACCCAACTCAATTTTAGGTGTAGTCTGTTTCTAGAACACAAGATTTTCCTATGGCATACCGTGACGGTTTCACCTGCTCTTTCGTGTAATAAGCTACCACTAACACGTTACATACCTGTGTTTTTAAGCCGTCTGTATCTATATGCATTTCAAAAGTGAAAAGTGTGTGATCATTGTCCGCCGGAAGCCTGGAAGGCGTGACAACCTTAATCAACACTTAAAACCGTCAGGCCAAAAAGCATAACTCGTTTAGACTTTTATTATACTCCCTCCGTCCCAAATTAGTTGAGCCATTTGTAGTTTGCACAATTCTTAAGGCAAAGAGAAAAATTGAGTATGTTTAAGTATTTTTTTACAAGCATACCACGGTTTATCTTTTAAAACTTAGAAATGTTCGAGGGGAATTTAGGAGAAGATAAAGAGTATGAGAAATGGCAAGAGGGTTCTTATTGATAGCAACAGCTGTTTACATAGAACAATATCCTATATATATACATGTAGGAAGTACACCCTAGATACTACATTGGGCCGCACATCCATGGGCTACAAGCCCTACAACACTCCCCCTTGTGCGGTCCAATAGAACTCTGTTTTTAGTGCTTCACTTATAGTGCTTCGAATGTAAGTCTTCAAATGTCGTTCTCTCCTTGATGACTTGTGCCGAAATCAATTGCCTCACTAAAACTTTGGCAAGGAAAAACCCAGTGGGATAAAAACCTTGGTACACCTCTTCACATGTAGTACTTCACATGTTTTCTCTTACCTTACATGTAGTTCATCACATGCAATACGATCTTCACAGATCGATGAGTCTAAGTTGATTGCCTCGTTAAAACTTCGCCAGGGAAACCCAGAGGGACAAAACCTGAACTAAAGAAAAAGAGTACAATATTAAGCAAACTTAGAATATAGTTGGACTCGAATATGTTGCCTCATTAAAACCTTGACAAGGAAAACCCAATGGGATAAAACCTTGACGAAGGGAAAAGGGTACAACGTGACAGATGCAAGTAAAGGTGATCCGTTGCAGATGATCACTTTGCTCCGTTGAAGTTGACTAGTTGTTTCACAACTCTTAAGGCAGAAAATCCTCGTGGGAAAGATAATAGCCTTAGTTGGGAAAATTACATTCCCGGTGTTTGTCGTTGTCTCATTAAAAACCTTGACGAGTAACAAAACCCTGTGGGAAAAAGTAACCTCGGTGAAGGAAAATAGTTCAACACACCATTAAATTCTCCCCCTGATGTCAGACAATTTTCATTAGACTAAGGCATTCAAAAGGAGTTTATCACACTTTACTTTTGTGACTTGAATGTTTATAAGACCATGTTGTTGATTCCGAAGTTACGTTGCTTATTGATTATCACATTTCATTTCTTTGATTCAGATATTTTCGGTAATATCCACGTGATCTTTATGTCTTCAACGTTCAACATACTTGATGCTTTTAGTGTTGTCTCGCTAATTACCTTGTCGAGTAACAAAACCCTTTGGGAAAAACTATTCTCGATCGAAGGGAAAAATAGTACAAAACATCTTCAATTTCAAAGTAAAATATGTCGACATCATATCCTTGGATCCTCCCCCTGATGTCGGCATCTCCCCCTGATTACTTTCAGAGTTGTTCTAGACTGTTACTTTAGTCATGTACTTTTCGAAATTGAATATCGGTAATGACCTGGAAAATAGCCTACCGTATCTCCCCCTGATTACTTTCGTTTGAGAAGAGATTATTATTCCTTCATAATCAACAACTTTTGGATTGTACTTTCATTAGCATTCCTTTTTATGTCTTTGCAGGGATAAAACAATTTTACGTCAATGGTTACTTTTAAGTACATGATTACATTCACTATACCATTCCAATGACGTTGCATTGGCGCGGAGTTATATCTAGCTAACAAGTTCCCTGAGGATGTAAAATTTAATCGAGTACATTATTATACTAAGTACAACAATGCGTCTATTGTACTTAGATATGGGAATTTGATCTCCCAACACATCTTCGTCATCTTCCTTTAGACGAAATATCCACTTACTTACATTTGAACCTCGACTAATCTTGGTGCTATTAGGATGCATGTCTTTGTTAAATTGCCTGACAACTTTAGACAAATGCAAACTGGTGGGATATACCACAAGCTCAGTATTCGGTCGAGCTTTCCCCAGATTTTTCATCTCAAATTCAGATTTCAAATAGCTTTTAAGGTCTCTTATTACCTCAAGAGTACCCATCATGTCCGTACCATCGACATAGATAGCTACAACTCCAAATCAGGAACTTTCTTGTGAATACGCAAGGAAAAATAACTTACTTTTCTATCCCCCTCCCCCCACCACCAAAATCAAATAGTCACTTAGACGGGTATACCACATCGGCTTGATTGCTTCAATCTATAAGTGAGCGTTATATCTAACTGTAAACGCACTCTGTGGTTTAGAGTCACTTGATTTGGGAAACAAAATTCTATTAAGTACTTTTGTAAATATCTACTATCTCTTGATTATTTCAGAGATACGTAACGACCACATACATATGCTGCATTTCAAGTCCTTTTGAAATTACAAGCTAACTAAGTAGTAGAACGCTATAACGTTCATTACAAGAGAACAATTCCAGGGCTTTGTGATAAACCTCGCGCCACAAGGCGAGTCTTTATCCTTTAAGACTTATTTATTCTGAATATGCTTTGTGACAAATTAATCATGTATGTCCAATAGGCTTTACACTTGGTTGGTTAGCACTACCACACCAAATACCCATTTATTTGTCAAAGAACCAAGTTCTACCTGAAATTGATTAAAATAAAGAATGGTTCTATCTCATTGTGCTTTACTTCTGGAAAAACTAGTTATGGATTATATCATCATTGTGCACGCATGATCCTTCCATTGACTCATGTGCATTCTCATAATCCGTCAGGATTTCATTGTTCTCTAGAATCATTTAAAACTTTGGAGCGTCCTCTCATTTGATTCATGGACATATTCAGAGACAATATTATGAGATGATTTCTGATGATATAAATAAGTTGTGCCTTACTCACCTACTTCCTTTCTAGGTGAGCATTGATCGAACCTGGTGGTCTCTCCATCTTCCTTTATGGAGCCACGGCCTCAACTACACTTCCACCAAGTGTAGTTGCAACACCTTAGTCTATGGTGTACCCCATACTGAGGATTTCTAACCTTGCAGGAATATTGCAGCTGGTATGTGTGATCTTGTCACTTTAGCGACGTCAGTGTACATTCTGAAAATCGATTATTCTTTGTCACTTCACGTTTACATTTGTGGAGTACTATAATCAATATGAGACACAGTGGTAACACACCACGAAAATTCCTGACGTTCCCTTAGAAAATACTTTTTCTTATCTCCCCCTAACGACGGGAAGATTGTCTCATTAAAATGACAACCCGGCAAGAGATCTCCTGCTAAAGGTTTTAAAATGCGGATAATTGTTGAGAGTAAATATCCAACAAAATTACTTAATCATTTCGTGACCCATCATAGTACGATGTGGACTCGTAATGGCACATATATAGTGCAACCAAAAAATGCGTAAAAGCACGAATGTCATGCTTAAATCCAGTTACCAACTGGTACGCAAAAAAGGTTGACTAATATTGGGTTATAAAAAAAATTAAGTAAGATGCGTGTAATATTGCATATCCCCAAAGCAATAAAGATAGGTTGGTACGCATAACCTATTCCTTAGGCACCATCTGTAACCTTTGATGGTAGCCTCTGCGAGACCATTGGGTATAAGATGCTCTGCATTCAAGGTTTTAAAAAGCGAAAGCGTGGGGCGAAGCGCTTTCATATCAAAGCGTGAAGAGTTGCAAAAGCGTAAAGCGAAAGCGAGCTTTTTAAAATATATAATAATACATATAAATAAGAAGTCTCCAACCTAATAAAAGAAAATAAGAACTTGGACATAATAAAAGGAACAATTAAACTAACTTAGCATACCGATACGCCTATTCTACTCAAGAGCTATAAAAATATACTAGCCATGAATGTTTGCATCATTCATATCATCATGTAGGCAGTCATTGTCATCATGATCATCATTCCCCATAGAAAAATCATCACCTGGACCATTCATTTTCTCGGTTTGACTAGCAGAGTAGCATTCCTATTGAGCCTCAAAGCCCAACTTTTTATCTTCTAATATGTACCAAATCACAGAGCGGCGCTCTAGAAGCGCCTATGACCTAAAGCGCAAAAAAGCGCCCAAAAGTGCGCCCCAGAAGCGCCTTTTTAAACCATGTCTGCATTGATCCTATCAAGTCCTTTTGATGTAAATTCTCTAGCATTAACAAGGGTGGTTAGCCTTTGCACTTTGCATTGTGTAATATGTGCTAGGAGTTTTCAAACGCAAATTTCTTGGGAACTATAACTAGTCCAAAATGTCAAAACATTCACCAGATCCATCGGTCACTTTAATGGTCCGCATTCTGCATGAATATTTTTCTAAAGTTCACCTTGTTTTCTTTGTAATATGGAATTTTTACCATTTGCATCTTAGGATGGTCTCGATCCTGTTTTACTGAAGACTTTGTAAAAATGAGTGATATGCTTTCTTACCTAAAAGCATAATGGGAAGGGGGGGTTGTGCATCTAGTAATTTAGAAAACACTTATTGAGAGATATGTCGTCACTTTCCATCCTGTCAATCTTTTTCCCATTTTCGTTTACTCAAATAAAGTGATATTTGTATGAGTTCTTTCAAAACAATCATCATGTCACAACCAAAGTTTCTTTATGGTTATGCCCAAATCTCGTATGAGTCAGTTTCCAACATTTCATCGTCGGAGTCAATATGATTCAATAATCCAAATATTATAGTGAATTACATTGCACTAGATTGACTCATTAGTTTCTCTAAAATATATTTCCTTCCAAATATATTAGAGACTATAAAAGATGCAATCAGTTACATCCTCATCATTTTGATGTTCCACATGATATCCATTTGCACGGGTTACTTGGAAATTTAACAAGGTGTGATTATCTCTTGGTACATCTAGAGATTTTGCGACGTCTTTGTTCTATCTTGAAAAAATAAATGAGCAAAGTCTTTGCGCTCGATAAGATAGGTAATTGGCCAGACAAAGTTCTTGTTGCCATTAAAGTTGATGTGAAAATTGGTTGTTACTATGATGCACATGCACATACACATTACATTGTATATATCAACACCTATAACTAGGTGCATTTCCAACTCTTGCATTTATGATGGAAGCTAAAATTACATTTTTAGCTTCATCCCATGTTCAATTGATACCTATACTTTGGTGTCATTACTGTTGGGAAAAAATAATAATTGTGTCATGATATATATGTCCCTTTACACATGCTTTATATGAGTCGGTACGTCTAACCCTCATTACTTTGGGGTTCTTTCCATTTTCATTTTTGCTACATTTAGCGTAATTTGAGAAATTTCTTTATCTCAATAGGCCAAGAGAATCTCACTACACATGTCAACCACTTAATTTAGGTTGAATATATCACTAAATATAATTCTCTTGTTGTCATACTTCAACATATACCGGTTCGTTAGTATTATGGATGAAGTAGAGAAATGAAAATTTTATGACTCATATCATCTTTTGTGAGTTCTTCCACAAAAGTAGGAATACATGTGATTTTATTTGTAATTCTTTAGAAACTACCGACTCTTTAATAGTCGAGCAAGTAGAATTACATTTCACGGAACATTCAAATTTTGGGAAGAAAATATCATGTACGCAATAATGGTGTTCAAGTACTTTTAAACCCAAAATAAATATATTAGAATCGGGTTGGTACAACCAATTGAACAAAAGACACCATTCAACTATAGCCAATATCATATTCAAGAGAACAAAATAACATTAAGACCAAAATTCTTAATGATCGAGATCAGCGCTCATAACTTATATTGACCGTTTATGAACTTATCTTGAGAAAAAAATTGAACTAGGTATATTCTTAAAATAAATAAATAATCCCAATAAATATTCAATATTTAAACCCACATTCACATTAGTTACGTACCTCAAGTCGAGCTTCATTCCCCACTGTACAATACATGTACAAAACCAAACTTTGGTTCCCATTTGTTCATGCACGTCCCGAGCCAAAACGGACAGGGCGGGGTCGGCAATTGGAGCTTGACTGGCAAATAAATCGGATGGACATGCTTGGTTGGACTGGACAGGCAGGAACGGGACTGGACTGGGTCTGGGATTCCTTTTACTCCTCACAACGACGGAGATTACCAACAGACGCACAAACAAACCAAAAAAAATGTGATCAGAAGTTTTTTTTTTTTTTTTCTTCTAAGCATAAGCATCACGTCAAATTGAGGTCTTAAATTGATGCTTGATAGAGGACAAAGAGGGTGATGATTCATTCGTCAATCCAAGAGTTTCCAAAAGCATTTCATGGAAATTGTGTTAACTAATTCAAAGTTCAATTCAAACGATAGCACAAAACCACGTTACATAGATTGAAAACCGTTATAATCACATTATATATGGAGAGTCGCATTCCAATTAAGGAAGATAAAAACAAATCTGTCTTTTTTTTTTTTTTTTTTCTTAATTCAATTAGATTTTTTTTTATTTGCTAAAACATACCAAAATCAAATTATACAACATATAGTAGCACAGATTGAAAATAAAATCAAATGGCTTATACAACAGATGACTTAGATTTACTAAAAAAAAAATTTAAGACGTGGATGGATGCACATCAAAAGAAGAGTATCATCATATTATCTAATTAACTTATGATACACAAATCATACATATTTGCTGATCTATTGCATACACATAACAAGTGAATTCAATCAATACGTACCTTTTAAGTCCAACTCCATCATATTTTAGATCCAGAAATATTACTGATAATGTTGCTTGAAATCGATGAAGGAGGTAAGTCCTTGCTTGTGATTGCGAAGAAACTAATATCAAGATTCCAATTTTAACTCTATGGCAGAACTCGTGCTGATGACGTGTTCAAGGGGAATTTAGGAGAAGATAAAGAGTATGAGAAATGGCAAGAGGGTTCTTATTGATAGCAACAGCTGTTTACATAGAACAATATCCTATATATATATATATACATGTAGGAAGTAAACCCTAGATACTACATTAGGCCGCACATCCATGGGCTACAAGCCCTACAACAAGAAATGATTTATCTTTTAAACTATACCACGGTTTTTCGTAAACTTTATACCGTTGAAAAGCATTTTAAAACACTTACTTACCGAATATAAACATGACTATCAAATTATACATATTTCTTATAATAACAATAATCAATTAAAAGGGTAGTTTTAGAAATATCCCCTTGATTAGTGAAATAGCTCATCTATTTGTGGGATAAAATTTAAAACCAATTGGCTCAACTAATTTGGGACGGAGGGAGTATCTAATTCGGATACAGGTACCTACCGTCCATGTACATTTATGTGTTCTCACCCTGTACAATGCCTGTTTGGACTTCGGGGAATAATTAAGTGTATGTTTTCTTTAGAAATTGAGTCTTTAATTTTTCTAGAAGGTAGACGGGGTGCATTTACTTTTCCAGTCTACAAGTCTTGAAAGTATGCGAAGATAAGGAAATCGGAATTAATGTTTTCTATTTTGATGGAATGAATGTGAAGTTCACAGTTTCACACTGATTTATTATGACTTTTACTGTTGTCCATGGAATCATCTTATGAAGTTGTTATTTGATCTAGAATGTCCTGGTAGATTTTTCTTCTCTTTTTAAATTCCGATTTGGAAGTTGAACGTTTCCGGGAAAGAACAAATGCACAGGTAAGGTGAGGTTACATGGGTGGGTTGCATGTGTTGAATAATTTAATGAATATATGTTATTTTAAGTAGATTAGTGGAAAATTATATAAGTAGTAGACTTCTATTAACAAATTGACAGTCTATATTCCTATCGTTATTATTGTTGCGCTAAAACCCTGCGGAAGCGATATGCACAGCTACAAACGGTACTCCAAATATTGCCAAGAACACAAACTAAAGAAGAAAAGAGACGAGAATTTAACGAGGTTGAATCCTCGGGAAAAATAAGTGATTTATATATTATCGCAAGGAGAATACATATAAACCCTAAGAGAGAAAGAAGAAATTTTGGTGTGTTTTCAAGGTTCTCTACTAGGCTATTTATATACACATAGGTAGGGATTAGGGTTTCATAACTTAGCTAATAAGTCCCTAAACTTTAGGATTAAGAAACCAATAAGAGTTATCAAAACTCTGATTTTGGTTTATCCAAAATCAACTCCACCAATAACACGGTTTTGGAGTTCCACAAGTTTTGGACTCTCACACAAAACCGTGTTCTACAATCCCGCCAGCATCCAACAATTCTCCACCTCGGATCATGCATTCATGCATGAGACGATCAATACACTAAATCACCATTGTCTTCCAACGTCGATTACGCCATAAGCGCCTACGTATCCTCTTCAAGGAATCAAACCGATTTGTAGTTCACTCAATGGCCTTACTAGAAGGCCTCGACTAGGTTCCTAAGAACCTCTACCCCAAAGGGTCTCACCAAACCGGAAGAATGTGGATCAATTCCGAGCAATGACGAAACTTGACCCCAGATATTACCTTCGTTAACATATCAGTTGGATTGTCTTTGGTATCGATCTTCACAAGTAGAATGTCTTCTTCTTCCAGAATTTCTCTAACAAAGTGAAATCGAACATCTATATGTTTGGTTATGGCATGATGAACTTGATTCTTAGCCAAGTAAATTGCACTAAGACTATCACAATGCACAGGCAGCTGTTCCTGCACAACACCCAAGTCATCTAGCAAACCTTGTAACCATATAGCCTCCTTAAATGCCTCAGTCCCTGCCATATACTCCGCCTCCGTAGTTGAAAGCGCCACAGTAGACTGCAAGATTGATCTCCAACTTACTGGTGCTCCTGCTATGGTAAATACATACCCTGTAGTTGAACGTCTCTTGTCCAAATCACCAGCATAGTCAGAATCCACATAACCAACACACAACTGATTGTTACTATCTTCCTTCACAAACTCCAAGCCAACATCAACAGTACCATAAAGATACCTCAAAATCCATTTCTGACTTGCCAATGTCCTTTACCAGATTATGCATATAACGGCTGATCATACTTACTTTGCATGTGAAATATCCGGCCTTGTACATACCATCGCATACATCAAGCTACCAACGAGCACTAGCATATGGGACTTGGGCCATATACTCACGCTCTTCTTGGTAGTAGGAGACATATCAGAACTCAACTTAAAATGAGGACCAAGGGGAGTACTTACCAGATTTAGTTCCTTCGCAAACACCAAATTTCGTAACACTTTCTTCAAGTATGCCTTTTGAGACAAACAAACTTTACCCTTCTCTGTCACGTTGAATCTCCATGCCAAGAATCTTCTTAGCTTCTCCTATATCTTTCATCTCGAACTCAGTTGGCAATTTCTGCTTCAAATGATCAATCTCTTTCTTGTTATTCGATGCTATCAGCATATCATCGACATACAAGAGCAAATATATGAAAGACCCATCACGTAGCTTCTTGAAGTATACACAATGGTCATAGTGACTTCTTGTGTATTTCGGCCAATCATAAACTCGATCAAATCGCTTGTACCACTGTCTTGGAGACTGCTTCAACCCATACAACGATTTTTTTCGACTTGCATACACAATCTTCTTTTCCAAAGAACTTTGAACCCACTCGGGTGAGTCATATAGATCTCTCTTCTAGATCACCATGTAAGAATGCCGTCTTGACATCTAGCTGAACTAGGTCTAAATCATATTGTGCTACCAAGGCCAACAAAATTCGGATTGATGAGTGCTTCACAACTGGAGAGAACACCTCATTGTAGTCAATCCCTTCTCTTTGGGAATAACCTTTTGAAACTAACCTTGCCTTGTAGCGTACTTGATTCACCTGAGATCCTTCTTTCTTAGCATATACCCATTTGCACCCAATGGCCTTCTTACCGTTCGGAAGCTTCGTAAGAACCCATGTGCCATTCTTGTAAAGAGGCTCAATCTCATCCTGCATAGCAGCTTCCCATTCTTGACGCTCTACACTGTGTATAGCTTCAAAATAGGTATTAGGAATGCCTTCTTCAATAACTGGTAATGCATAAGCTATAAAATCATCCATCCAACCAGGTTTCTGATTGATCTTATCAGTTTCTTTGGTTGCTATGGTCTCAGTGACCGTAGCTTCTGTATCTTCTACTGCTTCATGTTCCTCTTCATTAATATCGTCACTATCATTTGGAACTTCAGTATTTACCTTCCTTGTAGACGGCACGCCTTCGGAAGTAGTCATAACAGATACAGACTTAGCTGGAATTAGTGGAGTTGCATCAATCTCCACCTGTAAAAGGCTCACTGGTCTTGGTAGTGTTCTCCACCACCGAGAACCCCAAGACTTCACCATAGACGCTTCATCAAATGTAACGTCTCTACTCATGACTATCTTTTTTTCAACTGGATTCCAAATTTTGAACCCTTTAACTCCTTTCTTCACACCCATAAAGATCCCTTTAACAGCACGACTATCAATCTTGTTTTCACTAACATGATACCAAGCAGGGCAACCAAAGATATGAATTGAGTCATAATCATAAGCTGGTTTACCATACCACTTCTCCATCGGAGTTTTACCTTCTAACGCAACTGATGGCAACCTATTAATGAGGAAGCACGCATATGTCACTGCCTCAGCCCAAAACACTTTACCTAATCCAGCATTAGATAACATACATCGTACCTTCTCCAGCAAAGTACGATTCATGCGTTCAGCTACCCCATTTTGTTGCGGTGTCTTCTTAACTGTGAAGTGCCTCTGTATTCCCTTATCGACATACTTGCAAGAATGGATCACTTTTGTCCTCTCCACCATTGTCCGAACGTAGTACCTTGATCTTTCCGCCGAGTTTGAGTCTCGAGTTGCCTTTTTCCACCTCACAAAGACTTCTAGGACTTCATCCTTATGCCTCATGGTGTACACCCATACGCGCCTAGAATAGTCATCAATAAACGACACGAACCAATGTTTCCCTCCCAATGATGTATTCTTGGAGGGACCCCAAACATCTGAGTGAACATAATCAAAAACTCCACTAGTGTTGTGGATTGCTGTGCCAAAGCTTGTTCTTGTCTTCTTGCCTTTCACACAATGTTCACAAAAATCTAATTTGCAGGCAATAGCACCTTTCAATAAATCTTGACGAATTAAAGAATGTAACGACTTATCACTGGATGTGCAAGCCGCATATGCCATAACCGTGGTCTCCATCGCTGCAGTGTCGATGTGTTCAGAAATTGACACATCTCCGTTCTTCTGTACTCCCAGTTAAGTAGTACAAGTTATGATGCCTTGTGCCCTTCATGATTACCAACGATCCGTAAATTACCTTTAGAATGCCATTTTCGGCGACTAACTTGTAGCCCTTAGCTTCCAAAGTTCGAGCAAGATCAGATTCTTCTTCACAAGCAGAAACGAACCTTACTTCCTTGACTCCGCACCATACCATCATACATCTTGATTCGAACACTACTAATCCCAATCACCCCGGGTGTGATTATTCCCCATACGCACTTCTCCATCAAACTCTTCAAAGTTTGAGAACCATCCGATGAGGACAAATATGATAAGTAGCACCTGAATCTAATACCCCGCGTCTAGTCGATTCACGATAAAATTTGATGGTATCATAGTCGGCGAGAAATCGAAGCTTCATCCGAATCTTCACTTGCCTTAGCAATGTTCACCTCGGTGTTATCCCTTCTCGATCCTTACGCTTGGTACAATCCTTATCTCAATGGCCAAAGTCATGACACCATGCACATTCATCCTTCTGCAGACGTGCTCTTGACTTTGAACGCCCTTTCACTTTGCCACGATCACCATTCTTCTTTTTCCTGTCTGTTGAACGACCTCTTGCAAGAAGCAAGTCACTGTTAGCTTCACTTGACGGGTCTTCACGGTCCATCTTCTGAACTCCTCACTACGCAATGTCAGAGTGACCTCAGCGTATGTCATCTTATCCTTTCCGTGCATTAAAGCCTTGATCACGGGTTCATACCTTTCGGGGAAGAGAGTTTATCGGACACAGAGCTTGTTCCTCGTCGTTGATCTTCTCATCATAGTTAACCCATTTCGCAAGAAGAAGTTTATTATATGAATCTAGGTGCTCGATTAGAGAGGCACCCTTCTTCATGTTATAGCGATACAAATTTCTCTTAAGATGTATCCTATTAGCCACGTTCTTCACAAGGTACTCCTTCTCTAGCTTTTCAGAGAGATCCTTAGCTGAAGTCTCGTCTTGATAATTAACTCTTCATTGATGTTGCTAAACACCCTCGAATTGAACCAAGACATAATTTATTCATCTTGTTCCACCGCTTCGGACATCTCCTTTGGTGACCTTCTAAAGCTTCTTCTAGGTCAAGATGAACAAGAGCATCCATTAAATGCATTCTCCATAAACCAAAGTTATTGGTTAGGTGAACTTTTCAACCTTCAGTTGTGATCTATGAGAATGCGGTATTTCTTCTTTTGTTTCTTTATCTTTACTTGTGGACTCGAATGTTCTCCCTCGGGATCGTTCGGATCATCCGGGTTTATCCGTTAACCATTGTTCACAAACAACCAAATATAGATAAAAAACTAAACCTTGAGATTAGAATTACCTCAAACAACTTCAGAAGAAAAAATACCCCACTTCAATATTATGAATACCCAAAAAAAAATCCAAGAACATTACCGAGCTCTTGATTCCAATTGTTGCGCTAAAACCTGCGGAGCGGCGATATGCACAGACTACAAAACGGTACTCCAAATATTGCCAAGAACACAAACTAAAGAAGAAAAGAGACGAGAATTTAACGAGGTTGAATCCTCGGGAAAAATAAGTGATTTATATATTATCGCAAGGGAGAATACATATAAACCCTAAGAGAGAAAGGAGAAATTTTGGTGTGTTTTCAAGGTTCTCTACTAGGCTATTTATATACACATAGGTAGGGATTAGGGTTTCATAACTTAGCTAATAAGTCCCTAAACTTTAGGATTAAGAAACCAATAAGAGTTATCAAAACTCTGATTTTGGTTTATCCAAAATAAACTCCACCAATAACACGGTTTTGGAGTTCCACAAGTTTTGGACTCTCACACAAAACCGTGTTCTACAATCCCGCCAGCATCCAACAATTATTTCATACTCGGATGTGGTTGTTGAGGAAAAATAAGGAACGGAGGGAGAAAAGTGTTCTTGTCTAAATCAAAGGGTTAGATAGAATTTGAAGGCAAGACAACAACTATATCAACAACCCCTTGGCACGGGGTCCGATTAGGTATCTCTTGCCTTCCGGGAAGGTTAGCAACTTGATGTGCGACTGTTTAAATTATTTGGTTCTGCTGATAAACGTGACTCTTTTGCATGGTGAGTCAACGGAGGTTTTAGAGGATCAGATGATGCGTATTCGGGTTGCTATAACAAACCTTGCGCTCGGAACTCTCGTAATTCTTTACATGCTAAGAGGCAAGTACGTACTTTTCAAGTCCCGGTATTCTTTCGCTTGTTCCTTCATCAACAAAGATCACGCATGATGGCAAATTTTTCCTTAAAAATAGCTCTCAAGCAATATTCAAGGAAAAAGAGGCAAGATGTAGGATCAGAATATCCGCAACACCAATACTTGCGAGATTAATAAACATTTATCGTCGCGAAGGAGTCGCATGGAGGTAAATAAATGACGTAATAGATGACGACAGTCAGAACATGAGGAAAGTGTGAAGACTTGGCGAGATTTAGGAGTGTCGCGAAGACAAGCGGTTGCACATTCGCGAGACGCTTAGAAAATAAAGGATAAAGTAGAAGTTGTCATCCACTATGTAATACCTATATAAAGGGTCGAGTAAAATCATTAGGGGGGAGATTCTTTTGAATTGTTAAGCAAGTCATTAGGAGAGAAAATCAAGAGTGATTGTAATTTCTTTAGCTCTGTTCTACATTTCTTTGTAAACCTTTCAAGAAAACAATTAATAAAACACATTATTATTCATCTTCAAATGGATTGATTAAGCAAATTTGAGTGAGATTATGATAGAGTACGTACTTGGAGATCATATTATGATATGTAGTTGCAGGAAATCCTACACTACACACCTCACTCAAATTTGCTTAATCAATCCATTTGAAGATGAATAATAATGTGTTTTATTAATTGTTTTCTTGAAAGGTTTACAAAGAAATGTAGAATGAGCTAAAGAAATTACAATCACTCTTGATTTTCTCTCTCCTAATGACTTGCTTAACAATTCAAAAAGAATCTCCCCCCTCTAACAGATTTACTCGACCCTTTATATAGGGTATTACATAGTGGATGACAGCTATACCGTCCTTTATTTTCGGAAGCGTCTCGCGAATGCTCGCGAATGTGCAACTGCTTGTCTTCGCGACACTCCTAAATCTCGCCAAGTCTTCACACTTTCCTCATGTTCTGACTGTCGTCATCTATTACGTCATTTATTTACCTCCATGCGACTCCTTCGCGACGCAGTCGTTTATTAATCTCGCGAAGTATTGGTGTTGCGATATTCTGATCCTACATCTTGCCTCTTTTTCCTTGAATATTGCTTGGAGAGCTATTTTTAAGGAAAAATTTGCCACTGCGGTGATCTTTGTTGATGAAGGAACAAGCGAAAGAATACCGGACTTGAAAAGTGCGATTTGCCTCTATTCTTTTCGAAGTTCAAGCTTTGCGAAGTGAGCAAGAAGTACTATCTCTTGAAGTATGAGAAGCATGAAGTATTTATGAAATAATATAAGAAATCTCTTCAATTTCCCACAGAAATCTTCTTAATTTGACTCCTTAAATGTAGGGATAACCGTTTACACGTGTCTAAAATTACTCTTTTACCGGTATATTTAATGTTATCCGGTCACTCTTTTTTTCTTCTATTTAAAGGAAAACTTCTGTGAAAAACACTCTTTCTCTTCTTCTCTATCTTCCTCATAAATCTGCAACTATTTCTGCATTTGTTCATCTTCATCATCTTATTTTTATTATCTTTCATTATTGTTTTCATGGCATCCGTGTTCGTTAATTTCATTGATTTTGACTATTCTCTTGATTAATCTTCCTTATTGAAATTACTTCATCTTGATTCTATTCTTCTTTTGATGTTTCTTTCGCCATTTTGTTTCAGCAAGAATAAATCCAGTTCTAAGTTTACCGTGGTGAACCCTAACATCCCTACTGGTTCGCAACCAAAATCTTCTTCGCAACTGAAGTCTCTCGCTTCCAAAAAACAGCCTGCGAGTAGTAAGGTATTTTAGAAATATTTACTCCTTTAATAGCAATTTTATTGCCTCTGTTTCTCAATTGATTTATTATTCGCAGGATGATAAGAATGATGATAGATCTCCCAAAAGGTTTCGCCATAATAAACCCGAACATGCTGCTGCTCCTCTCTTGTTTCCTTTTCGGGATTCAAGCATTCTACTTTCCCTACAGTATCTTCACAAGGCAAATCTCCTACTGTAGCGACTTCTTCGCAAGATAAACCCATTTCTTCTTCTCAAGATAATGTACCATTCCCTACAATATCATCGCAGGATAAATCAATTCCTGAATTTTCTGTGAATGAAATTCTTCAGGACATGCCTCTTCCCACTTTTACTTTTATCTCGCCCCCACCTATTGATCAGGTTTCTCCAATTGGCGGTCTTATAACCATGGGTGACTCAACTTTTCCTTCTTCCTCTACTATTTCTTCTTCCTCAAAATCTATCTCTCTTAGCAAAGAAAATTTGGAAGGGATGGATATAGCTTTTAGAATTTTATCAGATACCATGAATGATGTTAAAAAAGCCTCCACTGATCCCACCAGATCTAGTGTTTTCGAATCTTTGGGTAAATATTTTGGTTTTGATACGATATCGCGAGTATCCTTAGAACAAGAAATTAAGACTTTGAAGAATAATCTTCATAATACTTTGTTGGATCGCGATAACCTTCGCAAGAAAAATGAAGAATTAAAAGGTATCTCTCCTCCCCACTTTTTTTTTTTTTTTTTTTTTTTTTTAAAAAAAAAAAAAAAACTTGGTTCGCCTCTCAAGTTTTGTAAATTCTAAACGTAAGATGGAGATATATCAACCGGAATCTATTGTAGAAGAAACTCGAATGGAAAGAGACGCTGGATGGAGCAATATAATCGTTTAGATAATCTCCATACATTTTCTATGGATCAAATAAATAATCTTTCTCAAGAAAACATCCGCTTAGTTCAAAATCAAGAATTATTAAGTAATGAAGTGTCGCGTCTCTCATATTCTTTGAATAAATCTAATTTGGAGTTGGAAACCTTATCAGATGAAAATGGAACTTTATCTCAAGAGAAGCGAGCTTTATTGGATAAGGTGGCGATATCCTGGCAACAACTTGATGCTTGTAAAAAAGCATTGAATGAGCAAGAACAGTCTATCCGCTCTTTGAAAAAATAAACTTGAAGATACTACCACTTTGAAAGAGATAAACTTATTGAGAATAGAATAAATCTAAGTGTTAAAACAAACCAACTCAAGGATGATTATACCAAGTTAAAAGAATCCCATTCTTCCCTTGCGAAGAAAAATAAGTTATTGATTTCTAACGAAAAGAGCTTGCGTTCGCGGTTAAAAGGTCTTGTTGGTGATGGTTTTGATAATGCCATGGAAAACTTGGGGAATAATTGCTTGGCCCTTACTCAATATCTTATCTCGCAGAAGGAAGGTAGTCATAAAATTTGACTGCCTTTTCCATTATTTTTCTTTTCTAATTTTATATACCACTTTCCATTTTATAATTTTAATGTTTTTCTTTACTCTTGCAGAGTCTGAGAAAAATCTTCACTCTTCTCTATCTACTTTGGAAGCGGCGCATGCTAAAATTGTAAGGAAAATGCAACCCTAGTTGCTTCCTAGCCCAATCTCGCGACCGAGCAGAAGGAGGTTTAACTACCTTAATCATCTTAAAGATATCCGAGTAGAAATCAACAGAAAGCACTTCTTCGTCAATTTCATCCCAAAGTCAAGTTTGCGTGAATGAAATTTTACTTTCTAAATCCCTTGACCCGCCGTCTGTGTTGAACCTTTGGAAGTTGAAGATGATGAAATACCCAACTCTCCCGATAGTGATTATTATTATGATAGCTGCGAAGATCTCGCTAATAATGAAGTTATCAATAATGATCCAAGCGAAAAAATCTCGATGAAAACCCTTCAACTCAGCGAGGGTGAAGGTGACAAGATTGTTGAAGAATCTTTACCATCTCCTTCTACTGAGAATATTGATATAGAGAATTAAGTTTCTTTGTAATCTTGTTGAACTTTTCTTTTGATTGTAAAAGATTAAGTCCGGTGTTGGATGAATTAGTTTCTCTTTCTTTCTTATTATAAGAACTCATTTCGCCACCTTATCAAGCAATTCCTTTATTTTCCATTAAGTCTTTTGTTGTAATCTTTCTCGCGATGAAAAGATCTCGATTGCCTATATTCAAAATGTTTAAAGATCTTTCTTGAATCTTGTTATTGCGACAAGATCGCAGGACGTCTTTACATTTTCATGTAATGACCCATTGGTCTTGCCTTATCATTATTTGTGTGGTCTTATTTTGCCTTCCTAAGTAAAGGTCTTATTTTGCCACCCCTCATTGCGACAAGATCGCAGGACGTCTTTACATTTTCATGTAATGACCCATTGACCTTGTCTTATCATTTCTTAAGTATTTTTGCCTCTGCAGACATTATATTTGCGACAATATGACAGGTTTAAACGTTCTTGCGACCATAAAATCCCGTGACATTGTCGTCTTTTGCGACGAAATCGCAGGACGTTCTTACACTTTCATGTAAAACCCATTGATCTCGTCTTACCCTCGCGTTAGTATTATTGCCTCTGCAGATCATTGCACAAATATGACAAGCCTAAATTCTCTTGCGAAAATAAAGCCTCGTGACATTTGCGTCTTTTGACACTTATCAGCTCCCTAATGGAGGGTGCCGCCCTTATCTTCTCCCTGGTTGCCCCTTCAAGGAGGAGTACATCGACCATACAAGACTAGCTCCTCCCATCCGGTCTAAACAAAGAAGCGATTGTTTTCGTGACCTCTTATCTCTTATACCTATAGGGCTTATGGTTACGAGGCTGCACCCTAAGTGGAGTTTTCTTCGGGCCGAGTGCAGCATGTGCCAAGACTTGTCAAGAGTGGTAAGGAAGTTCCATGCTCCCCGCACTCTTGACTCAACCGTGTACCTCGGCGCCTTGGTCATACACTGACTCCTTGGAAGAGACCCTCGGGTGTCCAACCAGGGTATAACCTTATATATATATATTTGGAAATCCAAGGTATCTCCCCGGATAGGCTTTCATGGGCCCCAAATCTCCATGACCCAGGTTTCAGGAACGGTGTAACCTTCCACCTGAGTCATGTTAAGAGATACCCCCTTATATGACGTACTTTAGGTCTTACATGATAGTGTAACCATGATTTTCCCATTGTAACCACCTCAAATTTGAGTGAGGTGTGTAGTGTAGGATTTCCTGCAACTACATATGCGCTAGAAACAGGGAGAATTTAGAGTAAGAGAAGAGAAATTTGATACAATTTTTAAGAATTTACCAAAAGAAAGAAATGGCTAGAAGGAGAAATGTACCAGAAGGACAAACAATCATGAGAAGAAGCGGGAGACTTGCTGGCAAAAGGAGAAATGAAAGGGGAGAATCATCAAGGATGAACATAAGAAATGATGAAGAAAATCAAATTCAATCGCCAATTCAACCGATTGCAAACACAACTACAGATTATGATAGAGTAAGTGTACACACATGGAGATCAGATTCTATGGAGGAAAGAGAGGAAGAACAACAAAGAGATAAATAATGGACAAGGAGATAGAAATCGAGAAGAGATGGGAGAAACAATTCGTGGAAATGAAGAGATCGCAACATTAGAAACATTGAGACAAACAATGTATGAAGAAAGGCGGTTAGAAGCAGAGGAACGTGCAAATTTAACAAGGCAAAATCATGAGTTGAGAATGGAAAATCTGAGATTGCAAAATAGAAGATCGAGAAGTAGTAACAGATCAAGATCAAGATCGGTCAGAGAAGATAGAAGGAGAACATTACCCGCAGAAACTATTAATGAAGAAAATTTGGAAAGAGAACCAAATCTTGGTGAAGGATGTCGCGAGAAGAGAAATAGAAGGAGATCGTTATGTTCCACGACCTGAGACTGTACAAAATGGCCAAAATAATGGAAATCAAGAAGATAGGCAACCTCAAGATCAGAATAATCCAACTGATGTAGAAAATCGAATAGAAGGAAGAAGAATATTGCATGGGAGAGAGGCACGAAGGAAACAAAAGGAGATCGAAAATGACATTGAAAAACACTATGTTGAGCAAGCACGTTTAGCTTGCGAAAGGGAAAGATTGAGGGCGAGAAATAGAAGAACGTGAATTTGAAGAGGCAATTCGACGGTAATAATCATGATAACCGAGAAAGAAGGCGTGAGCAAAATCGCAACAACGAAAATATCAATGAAGAATATGAAAGAGTGCAAAGGAGAGTCGATAGACAACCGAGAAGAGAAATTGATAGATATAATGGTGTACAAATTCGCGAAAGAAATGAGGGAGAAAGCCGCAGAGAAAGGAGAGAAGAAAGTGATGAGCCAGATAATATAAGTAGACATGAGCGCAAGAAGAAGAGAGGTGGAATTAAAAGACCAATAGATTCAAATTCCGAGGCAAACGAACAAATCTTGAGAGAATTGGCAGAGATGAAAGGAATATTGAACAGCAGAAGAGAAGGAGGAAGAAGACAGGTTAGACGAAGCCATCGCAGAAGCTGCGAAGAATCCCTTTACATTAGAGGTGCAGTTAGGAGGAATACCCCCAAAATGTAACTTACCAAAGATTAACCAAAGATTTTTGATGGGACAACTTGTGCAAGACAACACATCAAGGCATATGTAAGATGTATGTTACAATGGGAAAATCATGATGCCATATTGTGTAAATACTTTGCATCAAGTTTGACTGGAGAAGCGTTGAAGTGGTTTGAGGGTTTACTAAGAAATACTATCACGTCATTTAATCATTTGCAAGCTATATTCTTGGGGGCGTATATAAGTAACAACTCCTCGCGACTGTGTATTGAAGATGTATTTGGGTTGAAACAAAGAGTTGGTGAAAGTTTGAGACACCTAACCTATCGGATGGAAGACAATGTGCGGCGAGATGGCCGGAAGGGTAGATGAAAGATACCTCATCTTGTCATTCATAAATGCTATGTTCGCAACCAATCTATTGTATGTTCGAGTTTTTAGAGTCAAGAATACGATTACAATGACCGAATTACGAGAACTCCGTGAAGAATATATCGCTTTAGAAGAAAGACGAACGAGATGGAATCTTATCCAGTGGCGAACACAAATTCTAGCATCGCGAATGGAAGTTTATTACCTCAACTTGTACACACGGTGGCGAGCACATCGCAAGGTCAACAAGAAAGAAAAGCGGTTGATATAGAACCAAAGTTAGTAGCCATGGGAAGTCGAGATCGGGAGGAATTTGAGAAGGAAAGGAACTATTACAATCGTGGTGGGAATAATAAGATCCAGAGGCTCGATCATCCCGCAGGAAACTTACGGAGGTCGAAAGCGTAATAATAACTATCATGGAGGGCAGCGAAGTCACGAGAGTAGTGTGGGAGGAAATTAAAATGCCGCCATTGAAGGCCAGTGTGGAAAAAATATGGGAGGCAATACTTTTGATGGAAAACATACCTGCACCATGGAACATGGGAAGTGAACCACCACCTGGAGATAGAAGTCACGAGTTAAATTCTTACCATCGCTTTCATGGGCACTTAACAAATGACTGCAGAAACATCAAGAGAATTATCCTAAGAATGATTGATCAAGGAAAGCTAAATCACTTTTTAAAAGAAGAAGAGAAAGTTCAACATTTACCACCCCCACCAGCAAAAGGAAAAGAAACATTTGTTATAGAAGTTGGGGCAAAGGCTAAAAATTTGTTTTGCAACTCCATTGTACACTCATACCGCACTATTGAAGATTTTCATGACAAAGTGTACTTAGTAGAGTTTTTGCGAGGGATGCCGATGATAAAGAAGTGATGAATGTTGCGAAGACATCGCATTAAAAGAGTGGCAATTGCAGATTATTTCTTTCTCGGGTGAAGAAGTACCCAAAGGAAGAGAAACACATGATAGCCCATTAGTGGTAAACTGGAAATTAATCCAAAACCTATTGATGGCGAAGATGATGAAGCGGAAAATTGTTGGGCAATCAATAAAATATTAATTGATACCGGGCATTCGGTCAACATTCTTTTCTACCATACTTACAAAACTATGGGAGGAAGAGATGAAGATTTGATCCCTTCAACATACAAAATATATGGTTTCAATGGTACCATAAAACAAGCCCAAAGGAGAAGTGCACATGAGGATACCCTTGCAGGGGTTATCAAGCGATATTTTGTTTTGTGTAGTTGATGTGGAATCTCCCTACAATGCATTGATTGGAAGACCATGGCTTCATGAAATTCAGGTGTAGCATCGACATACCATCGTGCATAAAATTTCCACATCCTAGCGGTGTCGGAATTATAAAAGGAGATTGGATAGAGGGGCAAAAATGTTATGAGGTGGATGTAGAGAGTGCAAGAGAGAACAAAGAAAAAGAAAGGTTGGAGGAAGAATGTAAAGGATGAACAAAGAAAAGAAAGACTAATGGTAGATACCATAGAAATAAAAGAAGAAGAGATCTTTGCAAGTGAATGCACAAAAGCAACTGAATATCATGATGTAAAGGAGACATTGAAATGTTGGACTGATGCGGAGGCAGAAGGAAGTAGTAATAAAAGGTGTAAAAAATGAATAATTGCGAAAAAAGATAACAATTTAGTGGTGAAAGCGTGATAAGGATAAGAAGCAGAGATGATGGTTGCGGAAAAGTTGTGCGAGAATCTCGCCATGAAGAATGTATACAAATCTATTGAATAATGGAAATGAGATTGTGCGATAACTTCGCAGACAAATGATTGAATAAATTGATAAAATGAATGAGTGAGTGAATGGGACAAACCTTTATGGCGTACACCCTAGTTCGCGAATGATATTTTGCAAGAGGCAAATGTAAGACCTAAAGTACGTCATATAAGGGGGTATCTCTTAACATGGCTCGTGGAAGGTTACACCGCTCCGAAACCCGGGTCATGGAGATTTGGGGCCCATGAAAGCCTATCCGGGGAGATACCTTGGATTTCCAACTATATATATATAAGGTTATACCGGTTGGACACCCGAGGGTCTCTTCCAAGGAGTCGGTGTATGACCAAGGCGCCGAGGTACACGGTTGAGTCAAGAGTGCGGGGAGCATGGAACTTCCTTACCACTCTTGACAAGTCTTGGCACATGCCGCACTCGGCGGAAAAAAAATCCACTTAGGGTGCAGCCTCGTAACCATAAGCCCTATAGGTATAAGGGATAAGAGGTCGCGAAAACAACCGCTTCTTTGTTAAGACCAGGATGGGAGGAGCTAGTCTTGTATGGCCGATGTACGCCTCCTTGAAGGGGCAACCGGGGAGAAGATAAGGCGGCACCCTCCATTAGGGAGCTGATAAGTGTCAAAAGACGCAAATGTCACGAGGCTTTATTTTCGCAAGAGAATTTAGGCTTGTCATATTTGTGCAATGATCCTGCAGAGGCAATAATACTAACGCGAGGGTAAGACGAGATCAATGGGTTTTTACATGAAAGTGTAAGAACGTCCTGCGATTTCGTCGAAAAGACGACAATGTCACAGGATTTTATGGTCGCAAGAACGTTTAAACCTGTCATATTGTCGCAAATATAATGTCCTGCAGAGGCAAAAATACTTAAGAAATGATAAGACAAGGTCAATGGGTCATTACATGAAAATGTAAAGACGTCCTGCGATCTTTGTCGCAATGAGGGGTGGCAAAATAAGACCTTTACTTAGGAAGGCAAAATAAGACCACACAAATAATGATAAGGCAAGACCAATGGGTCATTACATGAAAATGTAAAGACGTCCCTGCGATCTTGTCGCAATAACAACATTCAAGAAAGATCTTTAAACATTTTGAATATAGGCAATCGAGATCTTTTCATCATGAGAAAGATTACAACAAAAGACTTGATGGAAAATAAAGGAATTGCTTGATAAGGTGGCGAAATGAGTTCTTATAATAAGAAAGAAAGAGAAACTAATTCATCCAACACCGGACTTAATCTTTTACAATCAAAAGAAAAGTTCAACAAGATTACAAAGAAACTTAATTCTCTATATCAATATTCTCACTGAAGGAGATGGTAAAGATTCTTCAACAATCTTGTCACCTTCACCCTCGCTTGATTGAAGGGTTTTCATCGAGAGATTTTTTCGCTTGGATCATTATTGATAACTTCATTATTAGCGAGATCTCGCAGCCTATCATAATAATAATCACTATCGGGAGAGTTGGGTATTTCATCATCTTCAACTTCCAAAGGTTCAACACAGACAGGTCAAGGGATTTAGAAAGTAAAATTTCATTCACGCAAACTTGACTTTGGGATGAAATTGACGAAGAAGTGCTTTTCTGTTGATTTCTACCGGGATATCTTTAAGATGATTAAGGTAGTTAAACCTCCTTCGGCTTGGCCGCGATATTGGGCAAGGGAAGCAACTAGGGTTGCATTTTCCTTACGAATTTTAGCATGCGCCGCTTCCAAAGTAGATAGAGAAGAGTGAAGATTTTTCTCAGACTCTGCAAGAGTAAAGAAAAACATTAAAATTATAAAATGGAAAGTGGTATATAAAATTAGAAAAGAAAAATAATGGAAAAGGCAGTCAAATTTTATGACTACCTTCCTTCATCGCGAGATAAGATATTGAGTAAGGTCCAAGCAATTATTCCCCAAGTTTTCCATGGCATTATCAAAACCATCACCAACAAGACCTTTTAACCGCGAACGCAAGCTCTTTTCGTTAGAAATCAATAACTTATTTTTCTTCGCAAGGGAAGAATGGGATTCTTTTTAACTTGGTATAATCATCCTTGAGTTGGTTTGTTTTAACACTTAGATTTATTCTATTCTGAATAAGTTTATCTCTTTCAGTGGTAGTATCTTCAAGTTTATTTTTCAGTAGGCAGATAGACTGTTCTTGCTCATTCAATGCTTTTTTACAAGCATCAAGTTGTTGCGAGGATATCGCCACCTTATCCAATAAAGCTCGCTTCTCTTGAGATAAAGTTCCATTTTCATCGATAAGGTTTCCAACTCCAAATTAGATTTATTCAAAGAATATGAGAGACGCGACACTTCATTACTTAATAATTCTTGATTTTGAACTAAGCGGATGTTTTCTTGAGAAAGATTATTTATTTGATCCATAGAAAATGTATGGAGATTATCTAAACGATTATATTGCTCCATCCGGGCGTCTCTTTCCATTCGAGTTTCTTCTACAATAGATTCCGGTTGATATATCTCCATCTTACGTTTCGGTGCAAAACTTGAGAGGCGAACAAGTTTTTTTTTTTTTTTTTTAAAAAAAAAAAAAAGGGGGGGGGAGAGATACCTTTTAATTCTTCATTTTTCTTGCGAAGGTTATCGCGATCCAAAGAAAAAGTATTATGAAGATTATTCTTCAAAGTCTTAATTTCTTGTTCTAAGGATACTCGCGATATCGTATCAAAACCAAAATATTTACCCAAAGATTCGAAAACACTAGATCTGGTGGGATCGGTGGAGGCTTTTTAACATCATTCATGGTATCCGATAAAATTCTAAAAGTTATATCCATCCCTTCCAAATTTTCTTTGCTAAGAGAGATAGATTTTTGAGGAAGAAGAAATAGTAGAGGAAGAAGGAAAAGTTGAGTCACCCATGGTTATAAGACCGCCAATTGGAGAAACCCGATCAATAGGTGGGGGAGAGATAAAAGTAAAAGTGGGAAGAGGCATGTCCTGAAGAATTTCATTCACGAGAAAATTCGGGGATTGATTTATCTGCGATGATATTGTAGGGAATGGTACATTATCTTGAGAAGAAGAAATGGGTTTATCTTGCGAAGAAGTCGCTACACAAGAGGGGATTTTCCTTGTGAAGATCTTTGTAGGGAAAGTAGAATGCTTGAATCCCGAAAAGGAAACTTGAGTGAGGAAGCGAGCGGAAGCATCGGGTTTATTATGGCGAAACCTTTTTGGGAGATCTATCATCATTCTCATCATCCTCGCGAATAATAAATCAATTGAGAAACAGAGGCAATAAAATTGCTATTAAAGGAGTAAATATTTCTAAAATACCTTACTACTCGCAGTTTTTTTTGGAAGCGAGAGACTTGATTGAAGAAGATTTTGGTTGCGAACAAGTAGGGATGTTAGGGTTCACCACGGTAAACTTAGAACCTGGATTTATTCTTTGAAACAAAAATGGCGAAAGAAACATCAAAAGAAGAATAGAATCAAGATGAAGTAATTTCAATAAGGAAGATTAATCAAGAGAATAGTCAAAATCAATGAAATTAACGAACTGGATGCCATGAAAACAATAACGAGAAAGATAATAAAAAGAAGATGATGAAGATGAACAGTACAGAAATAGTTGCGGGCATTTATGAGGAAGATAGAGAAGAAGAGAAAGAGTGTTTTTCACATGAAGTTTTCCTTTAAATAGAAGAAAAAGAGTGACCTGGGATAACATTAAATATACCGGTAAAAAGAGTAATTTTAGACACGTGTAAACGGTTATCCCTACATTTAAGGAGTCAAATTAAGAAGATTTCTGTGGGAAATTGAAGAGATTTCTTATATTATTTCATAAATACTTCATGCTTCGCATACTTCAAGAGATAGTACTTCTTGCTCACTTCGCAAAGCTTCGGAACTTCGCAAAAGAATAGAGTCAAGTACGTACTTTTCAAGTCCAGTATTCTTTCGCTTGTTCCTTCATCAACAAAGATCACCGCAGTGGCAAATTTTTCCTTAAAAATAGCTCTCCAAGCAATATTCAAGGAAAAAGAGGCAAGATGTAGGATCGAATATCGCAACACCAATACTTCGCGAGATTAATAAACCATCGCGTCGCGAAGGAGTCGCATGGAGGTAAATAAATGACGTAATAGATGACGACAGTCAGAACATGAGGAAAGTGTGAAGACTTGGCGAGATTTAGGAGTGTCGCGAAGACAAGCAGTTGCACATTCGCGAGCATTCGCGAGACGCTTCCGAAAATAAAGGACAGTATAGCTGTCATCCACTATGTAATACCCTATATAAAGGGTCGAGTAAATCTGTTAGAGGGGGGAGATTCTTTTGGAATTGTTAAGCAAGTCATTAGGAGAGAGAAAATCAAGAGTGATTGTAATTTCTTTAGCTCTGTTCTACATTTCTTTGTAAACCTTTCAAGAAAACAATTAATAAAACACATTATTATTCATCTTCAAATGGATTGATTAAGCAAATTTGAGTGAGGTGTGTAGTGTAGGATTTCCTGCAACTACACTCGGAAACCTCTTTTGATTAGGGGTGAGCATGAGCCGGTATGGACCGGTTTTTGCCTCATCCGCATTCAATACATCGCACTACGGATTTCAAATTTAGCATCCGCATCCAATCCAGATCCAACGGATTTGCATCCAATGGATGCACGGATAGACGGATTGGATGTGGATAATCCAATGGATTTGTTTTAGTTAAAATTTATAGTAAAGAAAATAAAGCTAACACAAATGACTCCTTATAAAACCTACATATCCTATATATGTATACAAATATAAAATTGTCATGTACAACATCCCAAGCAAACATCTTAAAAATACCTAAATGATCCATAGTATTTTCTAGAACTATATAAATGCCATTGATTTAACAGATATGAATGTCCAACAGATTTTCATGGTAGCATCCGGGCCCGATCCGTTATCCGTTGGATTTCAAAAATTCCATCCGCATCCAATCCATTAACGAACGGTCCGGGCATCCACCCGCAAAAATACGGTTGGTCCCGGTTAAATCCGCGGATTACGGGCCAAATGCTCACCCCTACTTTTGATACATAGATGTAGAAATTTACGTTTAGTCCCATTTTTAATGGGCTTTAGACACTCTAGTCCACCCATCTCAAGCCTGGTACTCTCTAATCCAAATCTACCCAATCTCAAACGAGTCGGTCCGTATTCAAGATTTAGTCCAAAACTTATTTTTTTATGACAACGTTGACCTCCTCGTAGAAACCAGAATGCGGTTATGTTTCTAATTCATTTCTTCATCGTCTGTGACGACAAAGCTCGCAACGGAAATGATTTAGGTTTAGTTATTCTTCGCTTCAGCTCGATTATTCAAGCTTTTTAACAATTTTAATTTGTATATGAGATCTAAGTTAGATCATCGAATCTCTGCACAAAATCTACTAGGATCTCAGGTAATTCCAGATCTTCTTTTTTTTTCCAGTTTTTCTGAAAATCTTAGGGTTTCGTTTGATTCTTTGAGTTTTTGTTTGATGATTCTGAGAACTAAAGATGATGATCCGATCGATTCCATCTTTCTTTCTCTGTTCTTCTACATTTCGTAAATATTTCCAAATTGCCGATTCTCTTGTTAAACAGGTTCAATATTCTTAATTCCATCGCTTAATCTCTTTGTTTAATTTGTTTGAATTTTACCAAACTATAATGATTTTTGATTCAGTAAGTGGTTATTTTATTTTTTGTTGTTAGAGATACATTGATCACTGATCATTGACGTAATAATTTATAGAGAGAAAATTTTGTGTATAATTTCTTAGACATCGATAATTAGGTGATTATTCTTAATTTTATGAAGTGAGAAATGGGACCCGTTATCATCTTTCTCCGTTTTTCGATACATTACATCGTCCACAAGTTGGCGTCAGGCCTGGCACTGTTCGTGGGTGACTAATTTTGGGTTAACATATCACTAGAGGAAATGGAAGTGGTCATTTCAAGTGATAGCTTGGATTGTATACTAAGCTTTCATACCATAGAGTACGTGGGAGATAGTGGGAATTAGCATGGACTGCTAGTGGGGTTAGCTAATCAGTGGACTTAATGGAGCTACGGGAGTGCACATTAATTCACAGTTTCGTTTATTGATATTACGACTAAGTGGAATGTTGACATTATATTATTTCTGCTATGAAAGCGCCTCGCAATCATCTTAAATTGCTTGTGGATCATGTTTTTGCTTTTAGGTGTCATTGTGTTACTAGAGATTAGTATATTAAAATGTAAAGCGTCTGCATATCATCTTAAATTGCTTTGCTAAAAAGATCACATCTACAATAGTTTCATGCGCAGGGAACCCCAGGTGATGTTGGCTTTGATTATTATGGCCTTAAAATGCCTGGATATGGAAGTGGATGCGGATCATGTTATCTCACTCTATCTCTGTCTCCCTACTTCTCTCCCTCTGTGCCTCCGCAATAAAGCTTTTGCTGTACTTTTGTAGGTTATTGAATGCATAATGGAGATTTTAATATACAAGAACCGCATGGAAAATTATTTTCCAACGAGAGCAAAGTGGTTGTCCGCAACAAGCAATATCCCTCATCAAACTAATATGAAAACCTCGGTTAGTATTTTGTATAGTATCTAATGAATATCTAGTGTTTGTTATGTTTGTGAAATGGTTATGCAACATTAATAATGATAAGGTATACATCTCTCTTTATTCGACGTTTTCATTTTATATTAAGAAAATGCAGTATAAGAATTGTTTTTGACTCTTTAGTTTAGCTTGTTATTGCCCTTTATTGAGAAACCGTGTTCAAGGATCCTTATTCCTGGTGGCACAACCTATATACATCATCATAAAATTCATTTATAAAACAGGAAGATGTTGGACTTATGTACAAGTTGGGATTTGAACATCAGGGTTGTTGAGTTGGCACTGTTGATACCTTTCTTATGGTTCCAGATAAATGATTATTCGTGCATATATTATAGAGGATGCTCATTTTCCCAGTTGTGTATCTAAGGGTGTTAGGAGTGCATTCTTTAATGAAAAAGGAATGTTTTGCATAGTGCTAGCTTCCTGTTATCTCAAAACAGTTTGTCATATTGTGCTTTATTATCGACATGGACTTTCTTCTTCCTTTTCATTGTAGTCTGCGTTATCATTATTATAGGACAATATTAACTAACAGGCTCAGGGCACTTTTTTTAGTTACCCTGTCTTTAGCAAGATTTTTTTTATCCCATGGGAAGACTATGTAAACCAACATATAATAATTTCACAAGTTTAAGTATAGCATAAGGGCTCAACATTATTTTCATGCCCTTTTAGTTAATGTGTACATAGTTGTATACATGTTGATTACTAATGTGTACATAAATGTACACATGTTTATCGTTAATGTGTACATAGTTGTACACATGTTGATTATTAATATGATTCCAATTTTATTTAGCTTCTTTAGGGTACGTTTTAATTAAAACAACCTCTATTAAATATCTTTGCTTCTATTTTGTTTCAGTATGGAACCTTTTTATCGAAAAAAACTTATATTGATGATAGTATCGGTTGCTTTCAGATGACGGGGAAAATTGGATCACGGCTACCATTTACTAGTTTGTGTACACACTATCACAGTGACCACATGACATGTGCGTGTGCAAACTAGTACACTTGTGAAAATAACGACTCCATAAGCTTATGCTCCCATAAATAACTAGGGTGATCATTAAACACTCTACATATTCATCATCTGTGTAAGGTTGCTAGTGGCGATCTCACATTCTTAATCCTTGCAAGATCTGTAAAGCATCTACAATTCCACTACTCAGTTGACACCTATACTATCTGGATTTCTTTTTCGGTTTCACCATTTGAAGCCGAGACACAGGGCGAAACATTTAAAATGTATTGATTAAGGGTCTTCATTATTCTATTTGTTTCTTCTATTTTGCATTTTTTGGTTTGTTTGTGGATAAACGGTGCATAATTATATAAAAGCAAGCTAGATTTCAGCATCATTAGCATTATCACTTTCCAATTTACCCAAACTAGAAGTCGTCGACGTGTGTCGTGTATGTGTATATAGTTGTACACATGATGAATATTAATGTGTACATAATTATACACATGTTTATTGTCAATATGTACATAGTTGTACACATGTTCATTGTTAATATGTACATAATTGTTATAATGTCACCGCTAGTACTCATTATTAACAACAAATGATGCTTACTAGGGGTTGGCATGCTTTTGGATTTGAAAAAGTTGATAATGGAATATGCTTACAATTTTATTTAGCTTCTTTAGTGGATGTTCTATTAGGTATCTTTGCTTCTACTTCGGTGTTGGACCTTTTCATCTAAAAAACTTATACTCATAATTATATTGATTGCTTTCAGGTGAAGGGGAAAATTGGATCATGACTATTGCTTATCATTGTTGCGTACCGTTTGCCTCTCACCATTGTTGCTCATCATGTCCAGATAAGGGTTCATTGAAAGAAGGCTATACATCAATAATCTTGATCAAAGAATAACCGAGTATGTGTCACTCCCTCCTTCCCTCTCTTCCCTTATACTAATACTAATAGTCGCTGAATTTGTATTCATAACTATAGCTCGGCCTTGATCAAGATGTTTTCTCCATGAAAGGATCGAGTCGGAGGATTTTTTATGGCGCACTCGTGGTCCAAAGTGAGGAGATCCATGAGGTTCCGCTTTCCTTCAGTTTAGTACCAAAGAGGTATATCATCCATTACTTTTAACTACTGTGGATCATTATAGTGTGTACATTCTTTCTAGGAAGATTATTGGAATACTTGAATATCAATGTAGTATAAAGCGAGCAGGTTCTAAACAATCACTAAGTAGTGATTGCATAAACTATAACCAGGGTGTACAATCTGGTGCATATGTGCAAAAATGACTCCATAAGCTTATTCTTGCATAAGTAACTTGGGTGTACAAATTGGTGCACATAGGGAAAAGATTGACTTGATAAGCTTATGCTGCATAGATATCTACTGGTACACGTGTAGAAAAAACGACTTTGTGAGGTTATGGTTATATGTTTAGTTAGGACACATCTTGTTTTTGAATTATTATTGTGCACATAATTATATATATATATATATATATATATATATATGTTGATTCTTAATGTGTACACAATTATACACATGCTGATTATTAATGTGTACATAATTGTACACCTGTTGATTGTTCATGTAAAAGTAGTTGTACACATGTTGATTATCATTACTGTATTATACCTTGATGCATCTTTGATATCAATCTTTTTTGTAGAGGATGTGTGAATCATAGCCAACATATCACTTGGTCGAAGTTAATGAAGACTGCTGGTGTTTGTAGGTGAAAATGGTTTCTGCTGATTTCGGTAATTGCGGGTGTGCATGTGAGAAACAATTTAAACCCTAAACAATGTACTGCAAGGGAGTACTTTAGATTCGAGAGATCAATCTGTACAAGTCTGGCCTAAACCAAGAAATGGTCGTTCTAGACTTGCTTCTTGGTCACAAAGTGGAGGAGAATGGGTTGGTTTTGGGGAGGAAGCAAGGAAAGTGGTGAGACCAGAATAGTTAATTCTGGAAGAGTAGTTGGGTTACTACGACTTGTTATCAGAAAAGTGAGAGAGCTCCGAAGGTGAGCTAGCAAGTAAGTATTTCTGAGTGTTGTATCTCCCGTATGAACTTGTTGTTCAATGGAAATAGGTAATACCTATTTATACAAGTCGGAGTAAAAACGTACCCTGGTCTCATTAAGGAGTGGGGAAGTAAATGGGAGGAGGTGGTAACCGTATGCATGGGATTGATGTTCCATAAAGTGGTTAACGCATGAAACTGGTTTTCATGAAACTGCTAACGTTATGGAATTGATGTCCCATAAAGTTGTGCTTTATGTCCCATGAACGTTTCACACATAACTTCCCATATTTACTAACCGCCTCACCCCTATGACACTTCCTTATGACGGGCGTAGTGTACGCCGCACGTTGTAAACCGCCAAACCAATACCCAAAGAGGATCCCCCGGTTTGTGTTGATGTCTCGAATGTTTTGGAAAACATGTAGCACGTTATTGTGGCTTGGCAAGTCATGCTCGAGAAACTTGCCAGCACTGGTGACCTTCGACGGTCAAGATTTTGCATCTTGAGATGAGGGGCAACCGTTGATCGTTGCACGCCTTTGTTTTGGTAGCCGCGTAGTGAGGGCCAACGTGGTGGCGCGGCTAGGTTGGCATGCCATTGGCATGGCAAGGTTTGGCGTGGCCAAACTTAGGTTTTCGGACCAAAGGTTACCATGTGTTGTCTGGTAACCTTGGATGGCTAGGATTTTCTCCTGGCATTGAAGGGTGACCATTGATTGTTGCACGCCTTCGTTTTGGTAGCCGCGTAGTGAGGGACAACAGGGTGGCGCGGCTAGGGTGTGGTTAGGCTTGGCATGTGGTGCCAAGGGTTCGCCTTGGGCGTGGCTAGCTTTGGCTAGGTTTGGTTTGGCTTGGCATGTAGGGCCAAGGGTTTGCCATGGGCGTATGGCGTGGCTAGGGCCAAGGAAAGGGCGTTTAGCTTGGCATGATGTGACTAGCATGGCTAGGGCTAAGGTAAAGTGCGTTTGGCATGGCGCGGCTAGCTTGGCTAGGTTTGGTTTGGCTTGGCATGTGGGGCCAAGGGTTCGCCTTGGGCGTGGCTAGTTTTGGCTTGGCATGTGGGGCCAAGGGTTTGCCATAGGCGTATGGCGTGGCTAGGGCCAAGGCAAGGGCGTTTGGCTTGGCATGATGTGACTAGCATGGCTAGGGCCAAGGCAAAATGCATTTGGCATGGCGCGGCTAGCTTGGCTAGGTTTGGTTTGGCTTGGCATGTGGGGCCAAGGGTTCGCCTTGGGTGTGGCTAGCTTTGGCTAGGTGCGGTTTTGGCTTGGCATGTGGGGCCAAGGGTTTGCCATAGGCGTATGGCGTGGCTAGGGCCAAGGCAAGGGTGTTTGGCTTGGCATGATGTGACTAGCATGGCTAGGGCCAAGGCAAAGTGCGTTTGGCATGGCGCGGCTAGCTTGGCTAGGTTTGGTTTGGCTTGGCATGTGGGGCCAAGGGTTTTCCTTGGGCGTGGCTAGCTTTGGCTAGGTGCGGTTTTGGCTTGGCATGTGGGGCCAAGGGTTTGCCATAAGCATATGGCGTGGCTAGGGCCAAGGCAAGGGCGTTTGGCTTGGCATGATGTGACTAGCATGGCTAGGGCCAAGGCAAAATGCGTTTGGCATGGCGCGGCTAGCTTGACTAGGTTTGGCTTGGCATGTGGGGCCAAGGGTTCGCCTTGGGTGTGGCTAGCTTTGACTAGGTGCGGTTTTGGCTTGGCATGTGGGGCCAAGGGTTTTCCATAGGCGTATGGCGTGGCTAGGGCCAAGGCAAGGGCGTTTGGCTTGGCATGATGTGACTAGCATGGCTAGGGCCAAGGCAAAGTGCGTTTGGCATGGCGCGGCTAGCTTGGCTAGGTTTGGTTTGGTTTGGCATGTGGGGCCAAGGGTTCGCCTTGGGCGTGGCTAGCTTTGGCTAGGTGCGGTTTTGGCTTGGCATGTGGGGCCAAGGGTTTGCCATAGGCACATGGCGTGACTATCTTGGGCTAGGTGCGTGAACAAGCTAGGGTTTTGGGGCAAAGGTCGTTTGGTAACCTTAGACGGCCGGATTTTCTCCACAGGATTGAAGGGCAACCGTTGATTGTTGCACGCCTTCGTTTTGATAGTCGCGTAGTGAAGGCCAATATGGTGGCGCGGCATGGGGCCATGGCGAGGTGCGTTTGGCATGGCGTAGTAGGTGTGGCTGGCATGATTTTCCATTGGCACGGAGGTGCGGCTAGCATGGCTGGCATGCTTTGGCGCGATCGGTGTGGCTGGCATGATTTGCCATTGGAACAGAGGTGCGGCTAGCATGTTTGGCATGGTTTTGGCGCTGGTCGGTGTGGGCTGGCATGATTTGCCATTGGCACAGAGGTGCGGCTAGCATGGTTGGCATGCTTTTGGCATGTCGGTGTGGTGGCATGATTTTCCATTGGCACAAAGGTGCGGCTAGCATGGTTGGCATGCTTTGGTGCGGTCGGTGTGGCTGGCATGATTTGCCATTGGCAAAGAGGTGAGGCTAGCATGGTTGGCATGCTTTGGCGTGGTCGGTGTGGCTGGCATGATTTGCCATTGGCACAGAGGTGCGGCTAGCATGGTTGGCATGCTTTTGGCGGGGTCGGTGTAGCCGACATGATTTGCCATTGGCACACGTGGGAATTAGGGTTTGGCTTGTCGTAACCCTAATTTGAAAAAGATACCCCTTGTAATTATTTTGGGACACATTAAAGGTTTTAGTAAATGTGCCTAGTAAGTGCTTGTTACTTTAAATGTTGTGACATCACCATGCGCTAGGGTTTAGTGTTTTATGATTTTAACCCTAAGCTAAAACCACCATCAACAGCTGGACATGGATACTGGCGTAGAGACGATTTCTTTTTGATTGTTCTGATTATAAATGGTGGATATCATTAGGGTAAGTTTTTTTATCTTTAAGTTTAGTATCCTTTTTTCTGGACTTTTATAGATGTGTACATAGTTGTACACCATTGTTCTTTCCCATGGATGTATGTCATGTTTAATTGTATGGATCTTGGATTTGCTAGGATTTTGTAGATGTGTACACAATTGTACGCCATTGTGACCTCATGCGCTACCTTAGCACTTATAATTGCATGCAGACATTCTTGTTCTAATAAGAAATTGATGCTCCACCCAAGTATTACAGGTTTAAGACTCATTGACTAATGTGTACATAGCTGTATACATGTTGATTAATGTGCATTCTGAATGTGTATATAATTGTACACTTGTTGATCGTTAATGTGCACATGATTACATGCATGTTGATTTCTTATGAGTGCACATGTTGATTCTTAGATTGTATATTTTATTTTGGTTCTTTATGCAAAATGCAATTAAAGGTCAGGTTTCATTTCCTTTATACTTCAGGTTCATTGGTAAATGCTTCAAATGATCATTAGTTCACCACTTGAGATTCATTTTGGTCTCAAGTTTATTGATAACTGGGACGTATGTTCCATGCTTTTTATTATTATTATAATATTAGATTGTATCAGGCTAGCAATCTGAATGTTCTAAACATATAATTGTACACGTCCTTGAGGAGATATGGGTCACTGGACTAGTTCGCTAGCAATGGCTTTGTAATACATTAAGTTTTGGTTGGATAATGTAAATGTGTACATACTTGTACACTATTATGCTATTGATGGATGTATGTATGGACTGTTTTGTGTTTACGGATGAGAAATTTGGTTATTTACTCAGTAGATGTGTACATGTTTTTGCACTAAAATGCTCTATGATGTATATATGGCCTGTCATGTGCGTATGGTTGCTAGATTTTGTTAGGTATATGGCCTGTTATGTGCGTCTGGATGCTAGATTTTGTTATGTTTATGTAGATTCGTACGTGTTTGCACACTAGTATACTCTGTGATGAACGAATGACATGTTATGTGGGTATGGACATTAGAATTTGTTAGTTTTCTGTAGAGGTGTACATGTTTGTACACTAGTATGTGTTTTTTATTTATACAACATGTACACTTTAATATACACCGTATATGTTTTTTATTATATGTTTTTGTAATATGTAAGGTATTAGCCATGTCCGAGAAGGTTGTTTATGTTATTATGAATCATGGTGAGCATTCAAGCCTATTTTGGTATATGTGTACATATTTTATACACTAAAATTATGTGATGAATGCATGAATTGTTTTGTTTGAATCAGTGCTCTTTGTTATTTTTTTATAGATGTGTGCATACTTGTACGCTGGATGAATGCGTGGCCTGTTCTGTAGGCCCAAATGGATTGGTGTCTCTTTAAGTCAGTAACTGACTAACTATTTACTTTGATCGTTTTGTTGCTTTGTTTGTTATTCGGTTTTTGGTAAAAAGTTAATCACTTCTTTTTCAACACGTGATTTCTTATGTTTTATCGTTTTGTCCTCGATAAAGGTTGACTGCTAAACCAACTTCTGCAAATCTAGCTATTATCCAACTAGAGCTTGGCGTGGTTGATATTTTTATCGTATGTGTAGACTATAGTGGCAGTCTGGATATGGATATTGGATTTTTACAGATATGTATATATGTACACCAGTGTAAATTAAAAAAAATTGAAAATGAAAATTATATAGTCATATGGGTACTCTTTTTGTAGATCTCGGAAAAAGCTTTCCAAATATATAAAGTTTGTGAATTTTGGAGGTGTGATTCGAAAGATAAACTGTTTTTTAATATATTTTTATATTATTTAAAGTTGATGACATCATCATGAGTCACTTTGGACTAAACTGCAAATATTTGGACTAAATTGTAAATCAGGAAGGTTATTTGTGTACTTTCCATAAAAAAGGACTAATTTGTACCTAGTTGAATGGGCGAGGACTAACTAGTATATTTGAATGGGATTTTGGACTAAACCGTATTTTCCCCCTACATAGATCCATATCACATGCCACGATTGCTCGGTGCTGCAATCATAAATCAACTTTTAAAACTAATCTTAGATGAAATATTACACGCCAATAATCAGGGAATCGTTTTATCTAGAAAAGGTATGCTCGCGAACAAAATCAACTCCAATATTCTATGCCCTCCTAAAACAAATTAGTTGGTCGGGCTCGGACACTCGGATGATTTTACAACTTAAAAACGGGCGGATGAAATTATGCGCAGCCCAAAAATAAATAATATTCTCGGTGTTAAGCCCAAGATTATTTTTAGTTTTCATGACAACCATAATTATATGAGATTGTGAACAATGACCGCATAAGCATAACGGGTTATGCATCCTAATTTTTAGGGGTATAATTTGCAACGCAACTTAGATATAACATATTTAAAAAACCGCGTCTTGGAATTTTAAAAATTTTATATCGTTGGAGATCTTTTAAAGAGAGATACACAACGAGTACAAACAACAATATCAAATTTTTGTTTTTCACGAAAAAATCAGAGGTGATCATCATTTTAGGAATTTTTTTCGAAAACTTGATGCATTACCATTATGCAGCCACCAAAAAACCGCATAAAACATTATGCAGACGTTAAAAAAAGATTGCATAAAACATTATGCAATCATATTTTGGTTCATGTAATTACTATTTTAGTTATGCAACCACTAAAAGGATATATACGCTTAAGGAAATAACATCACAAAATAAAAAAGACGCATAACGAATTATGCAATCATTTTCTCAACTACATAACAAGTTATGCACCCATTTCCATTGTTTTGATTAATTTTAGTTCTTACAAAAACAGTTAATGAATAATGCTTATGCAACCATGTTTTCGGATGCATATCAAGTTATGCATCCATTTCCTTTGACGCATAAAAGATTATGCATCATTTTTATTTATTTTCAAAGTGCTTACAAATAAGTGGATGCATAATGCTTTATGTGTCCATTTAGAGATAGAGAGGGAAAGGGAATTGTTTTGGGGGTTTTCACTCTCAATCTCTCTCTAGGGTTTTGTTTTTTATTTATTTTTTTTTTTTTTTTTGATCAAAAACAAATATTCAGTTACTAACTTTTGAAAAGGGAAAATAGATGGTGCTTGTAAAACGGGACACGGCAACCCAACAACAGTAGAATGTCTCAGGGGATGGTTATTTTGTTACAACTTATAATTAAGAAAAATCAATTTTAGGTCTGGTCTGTTTCTAGAACACCAGATTTTAAGGCACACCGTGACGGTTTCACCTGCTCTGTCGTGTAATACGCTCACACTAATGCATAATATACTAAGCATATATTTTTAAGCCGTCTATAATCATAAATCCGATGGTTTAGAAGTGTGTGATCATTGTTCGCCGGAAGCCTAGAATGCGTGACAACCTTAGTCAACACTTAGAATCATCAACCGAAAAAGCATGACTTGTTTATAATTCTATCTACTAGTTTTTCACCCGTGTGATGCACGGGTCTGTTTCTCACATATGAAATGTTAGGGATTCACGATGTGCAACATTTTCATGTTGCTTAAGTCTTTTTTTCCGTCTAATATGACATTTTCTTAAAAAAAATTAGGAGATAATATTTCTTTTTTCTCAAATATATTCTTGAGTAGAAGCGTAATAGAGATCCCAATACATCGTAATATCAAAAAATTCCTAATTCTGCTGCTTGATTTTCTTTTTATAAATTCCCCCATCTCGAATATTTTATGTGATTAGATTTATTAACATAAAATGAATATCAGACAGTGATATCCTTTTATAGCTTAATGGATTTTTTTTAAAGAAAGTTTCTCTACATAAATCTAAAAAAAAGTTACGTGCAAATCATTAAAAACATAAAATAAACTCAAGTTTAAAGAACATATAAAGAGAATATAATCAAACAGGAATTCGGAAAAAAATATAGAAATAATTATAAAAAACATACCTGATAACCAGTCTGACTATAAAAGGACTTGAATTTTCTTTAAGTTCATTGGAATATCTTTAAGTTCTTCAGTAAAATTGAATTTACTTAGGAATATTTTCATCATACCTGATAACCAGATTGATATAGTGTTTTCATTGATGAAGTCAATCTTGCATTTCTAGGGACACACTGATATATCCTGTTGAAAATCGAAATGTAAAGTTTGTAATGATTATTATATTTTGTTCCTTAAGCTTTTCCTTGTAATTTTTCATACCGACTCTTAAAGATAACTGCATGACTGAGTATATTACCGGATGTGTACACGGGGATTATAAGACATAAGCCCGTGAACTATATGTATTGAGTAAATCTATGCGTACACGTGAATTATGAGTCACACACGTGATTAATCTATATATACACAAACATTATGCGGTGATTAATATTTTAAGTATATTAAATGTAAATATTATAAAACGCATATCTTGATCAGGATTCTGTATTTGAAGAGAGTCCATAATTTTACATAACAATGTGTATGTGAACTCCATATATATTGAGTTAATTTAAACTCATGGATTCGTGTGAATTACTTTCTCGCATGTACTTTAAATCCGTGGATATATTGCATTCATGTCAATTATTTGTACAATATTGTATGTGTATTCAAAATTCTTATATAATAAAGTGATTGTGTGTTTCATTTATATCAAACAACACTTTTTGCCGAAGTTTAATTGGTTTATTTATTTTCGTGTTCTCTACACACTTCTAAAATAATTTTACATGGATATCCTTAAGATATTGAGATAAATTTCTAAGCCTGATACAAAAAGAAACTAATTATTAATCCTTAAGCTATATACGGGTATATAATTTAAGTTATGGCCTCAAGAGTGAATGATAAAGCATGGAAATTTGGAAGAGGAAGAAATAAAGGAAGAAAGTTATGGCCTCTAATCATTTTCGCAGTGTGTTGGTCACTTTGGAATGAGAGAAACCGAAGAGTAATGGCTCACAAGAGACCCAAGAGTGTAGCCGAGACAGTCATTGAGATTAAGAATCTCATATATATATGGGGGAACATCAAAAATAGTTCTTTGCAATATCTTTTAGAGACTTGATCATTCACTGGAAAGTCATTCTTGACTCCAGATAACAGAAAGATTTTGTAACAGAAAGAACTGGTTATGTGCCTAGAGCCTAACCATTTGTACAAACTAAAATGGGGGCCTTGTGCGTTATTACATTTTTTCTTTTATATATCAACCTTTTCGGTCAAAAAATAATAATTTAGCACATATATGCGAGCGTATCCGAGCACATTTAAGTTTCCGTGAATTATAATGTTGCGCATTTTTAAAACCAGTAAACTATGGAGTATTATTATTTCTTTGGTACTCGATTTGTGTATTTTTAAAACCCGTAAACTATCTGAGCACATGTTAATTATATAACATCAACAGTTCCATGTATTCCTGATTATAAATTATAAATTTTAGTCATTATTATTATTTCTTTGGTACTCGGTTTGTATTTGTATTTCTTTGGTACTCGGTTTGAATTTGATTTGTATCAAAAACGAATTCCCGCGCAATGGGTGCATTTTTTGCGTAGCATAATAAAATCAACGCAGTACATAATTCGATCAATTTTGGCTAAATTGTCAAACATCTTTATAGGAAAACATTACCAGTACCAAACCATATTTCCCACTTTCAAGAAAAAAACAACCAAATTCCCCACTTCCATGACCATGGTTGAAAATCTATTTAAAATTAGTAAGAGATTTCACTAATATTTAGTAGTGGTGCTGCAGTTCGCAACGTTACAGTAGAAGGAATATCCCATGGATGATCCATCGCACTACACCTAAATATTTACAATGCCGTAAATACCAAAATCTGACCAAGAACACAAATAGTAAAATATAATTCCTTATATATATGTATCTTGTAATGGCAACATATGATGTGATGACTTGTACTGGCCTACCACTAAGAAGAGCATTGGGTTGGATGACTTTGCCATGCGGCACATGCCTAGATGATTAATGAACATGAAGGTAAAATTTAAATAAATCATTGTCCAAAGGATTAGTGTATGCAGGACTGCAACCTAATAATCCACATACCCATTTTATCAAGCGGCTCCATGGTTGTGGATATTCCTGGAAATCACAAAACAATTGAAAATTATTGCATCTATATCATTTTCTCTGACTAAATTCAAAAATTTGTTAATAGTCTGGAATTTACAAAGTCTATAAATATGATATCAACAAAAACCGTAAAATGAGCAGCTATTACATTTGTTTTAAGGGACACTGCAATTCCAGTGTGGTTGTCTGGAATACTAAACAACAAAGAATATCATGTTGATTGCGTACCTTCATCCTCCATTATTTACTAATTTGTTGAGCTTTAAAATTTAACAGTGGAATGAACAACGATGTGTGGCTTCCAATGATAGCAAAGTGAACAATCAGCGGCTTCGAATCTGGTCCTTGAACAAAAACAAAAAAAGAAGCGAAGTTACTCAAGCATAATAACAAAATAAAAATACATGAACATGAACATGTATATCACAATACTGAAAAGTGACATGCCTAATCCATGTTTTTTGGTTTCGCTATAAATAATCATATATGTTTAAGCTATGACCAGCACATCTTTGTGATAAGAATTTGGTCGATCGGAAAAAAAATTTGCCCTTAATTTTCATTTCTGAAGTTGATTAATGGTTGTCCTTGCTGCAACTTTGTCCAAGCAATTACAAATCTAGTGAAATAAAAGAAACTTTAAATTTATACCACGATGAGTTGTATAACTGATTTGGGTTCACATAAGCGGTGGGGAAGCAAAAATTAAACAGTTAAATACTAACTAAAATTCAGATCCACAGTTAGATAAAAGAGGTTTTCCCAAATTAAAGAATCACATGCAAGAAAAAGCATAGACGGTTTCAAAAAAAAAAAAAAACGTATACACAAAGCTCTACCACTACCGTCTACTCATTATACGAAATAATAAAAGCAAAAACCACTGCTGGTCTGCACCCCATAACCTAAGATTTGTGTCAAATTAAAAATAACTTCAATTCAGAAAGAAAAAAATAAAAGACGAAAAGAAAAAAGACTCACTTCTAAGATATCTTTCCTTTTGCGGCGTAATTTTTTGATTTAACAAATGCAACAAAACCATAAAAAAATACAACAAAACCAGAAAATGTAGATTTATATATATAAGATCAAAAAAAAGGAATGGACACTCAAAATATAGAAGGATGAAGTTTGAACTAACCTTGAATTCACTACACCAGTAGTAGTAGTACGATCTGTTTAGAGCACCACATGCTTTTATCAATGAAAAGTCTCGATCCATCTTATCTATCAAGAAAACTACCTACCTACATCACTATCTCTTTTTTCTTTAGCCCTGCGATTCCATAGTTTTCTCGCTCAGTAAAAGATGTGAAAAACAAAAGAAAAAGAAGGGAAACAACTTTCAATCGGGTAAAATCTATCAGAGACTCTTATATACGAAGATTTTGAAGAGATGTTGATTCACCGATTTCTTCCATGCTAAAATCTATTAGAGACTCCCATTGAAATAACATTCAACGGCTTGAGAATACCTGCAAAGAAACAACAGCCCGTGAATCAAATAAAAAAATAACAAATCGGAAAAAAGAAGAAAGAAAAAATGCCGCCATTAGAAGAGAAAAGCGACGTCGAAAGATGAGGCTTGGCTTATGCTCAATGCTTTATATAAAGACAAATTACCCATAAATAAAAAGATTTATTTCGAAAAATTATTACACAATATCTAAAAGATCATCTAAGATTTTATATTTTTTGCTTGTGTATTTACCTGCCATGTTAATTTTAGAAAGCTCAAGCAATGAAAATCACGGGCTTACCTATTTTGTTAGTTTTTTACTAATGTTATTTTACCTTAAATTGGACTCCTTTCTTTTGGAACACAAACCAAATTTGCCATATTTACCTAAAAGAAAAAGGGAAAAGAATTATATTTTGATGGAACGAACATTAAGTTTACACAAATAATATTGAAAGCTCATTCACTTTTGTCGGTTACAATTTTTACTGAATTTTTTTTTTCCTTCGTTCTTAGCTTTACTTAATTTTTTTCTTGGTTCTTAGGTTTTCTTTAGTCATGTACTAACACCTCCACGATTTTATATTAATGATTTTGTATTTTGAATATTGGGCAGGATTATTAATCAACAAAAAGGACAGAAGAAGAAGCACGTTTCTGCTTGCAGGTTAGTATCCACCTTTTTTTTTCATTATGTATTTTATTTGTAAATTTTGATTATTAATTTTTTAGTTGCAATTGAATTTTAATTAGAGTTAAATTAAATATCAACAGTTTAATTATACAATATTGTAGCCGGACATTGGACATTATTATTATTATTATTATTATTATTGTTTTTTATTATTATTTTTTTCTGTGATTGATTTAATTTTATGATAAAATCATGATGAACAATACATGTTTCTTTTGATGAAATCGTGATGATGATTTTTTTTTATGGTTGAATATAGTAGATAACAGATTTTTTTATTTATTTTCGGAATGTTATAAGATTTTATCATATTTAGTTATTTTTGGTATTTATTTTGTTTGTTGTGATTGGTCGAGAAAATATATTGTGGGTAAAATATTTTCGTCGGATATTGTTGGCTAAAATATTATAATTTTACCAAAACAAAAAAGTAAGGTGGGGCCAGAATCAACCAGAAGCTCCGATTAACCACGTCGCTCGAAAAAACTCTATTTTTATATAGAGAATTATCTAAATTCAGATACAGGTACGGACACTACCGTCCATGTACATTTATGTGTTCTCGCCCTATACAATGCCTATTTGGACTTCGGGAAATAATTTGCCGAGATTGGGGTATGCCCAGAATAATTGGGGTATACCCATTTTATTCCCATCCAAATTAGTGTGCTAAGGGGTGTCTAAAAGGTATTAAAAGACCAAATTGCCCATACTAAAAAACCATGCCGACTAAACATATTTAAAAAAAAATCAAAATCTTTCTTCAAAACTCTAACCATACATGATGAGATCAAAAAAAAAAAAAAACGAAGAATCAAAACGGATCGAAAGTCGGCAAGGTTTTTTTGTCGACCTTGCCGACTAAAATATAGTCGGCAGGTTATAAGGTTGAATACCGTGCCGACTTTTCATCTCTGAAATCAGTAGTTATAGGGTCGGCACGGTATTCAACCTTATACTCTGCCGACTATATTTTAGTCGACACGATATTCATCCTTATACCTTGCCGACTATAGTTTAGTCGGTAGGTTATGAAATTAATACCTTGTCGACTAATCATTTTTATCTGTATGTCAAAAATTCTATAGTCGGCAGAGTATTTTTTATCGACCTTGCCGACTATAAGATAGCCGGCAAGGTAAGAAATCAACAAGATGCCGACTAGTGAAGTATTTACAACAGTCTCCTGTGTGTCAAAAATAATAAAGTAGGCCTCTTCTTCATTTATCGACCTTGTCCGCCATAAGTTGTCGGCATGTTCTTCATCCGCAGACCTTGCCGGCCAAAGTTAGTCGGCATGTTCTTCATTCGTCGACCCTGCCGACTTTTGATAGTTTCAAAACTGAAATTGTTGAATTCTTCTCTAATTTTGAGTATGATTGCATACCCAGCTTTGCAATCCTCTTTTTAGAAGTGTTATGCTTTCATTTCCGTTGAAAAAAATATTCTCGAAAGAAAAAAATTTCATCAAAAATCTTCCCAAATGAGTTCAATCAAAAACAAAATTTCATAAATTAAATTCATGATTTCAAAAGTTTTAATCTAAACTCAATTAATTAAGCTAATCAGATTTTTTAGTGTTAATTAAACAAGGGCGTATTAGCCATTTAGAAAATACAAGGTTAAGGGGTGGCTTGGTTTTACTTCATTATGACCAGATTTTTTCTTATTGGGTATCACAATTAGTTTGGGTATACCCCAATCTCGCCAGGATAATTAATTGTGCTTTTCTTTTTTTAGAAATTGAATCTTTAATTTGAACGCGCAATTGGGGATATCAAAACTAATTGGGGGATAGAGGAAATGGAAAAAAACCAGATCCAAATATCAAATCAGGGTCACCCTTTATCTAAGTATTTTATATAATTCCTAATCTACCCCTCACTAATCAGGTTTAGTGTTTAATTGTAATTAAGAAAAATCATAAGTATTTATGAACTGATTAGTGTGTATTTTTATTTGTATTTGGGTGAGTGGGGTGAAAGTAGAAGGAGGGAAAAAATATTTGAGAGGAAACATTTTTTTGTGAAAATGGAGGATGATTGTGAAGAGAGAATTGCTGCTAAAAGGTTGAAAATTTGTTTTTTTTCTTCTTTGAATCCACCATTTTTGCAGCTGAAAAAGATCGGTGCCGGCATGGACGTGGTATGAATACCATGCAGGAAGCAACCATACCGGCATGGTATTCATACCACGTCCATGCCAGCACCGAGCTTATCCCCCATTTTGAAATTCAAGTCCGCTATACAGGGGGTCCGGGGGGGGCGTAGCCCCTCCCGGCTGTGTTCGACCTAGAAGAGTGCGAGACAGCGTCTCGTAGAAATTTTTTCTGGTTTTGAATTCAAAACCTATTCCGTTTTGATTTTTTTTCTGGTTTTAATAAGTCCAATGCCGGCACAGTTTGTTAATTCTCGAGCATGCTGGTACTACTTCGACATAGTATTCTGCTTAATTTTCTTTGCCGTCACATGATGTAAAGTATCCAGAACATTGATTATTTTTTTTTCACTTGACTACCGGCATTGATAGATTTCTATCGAGCATGCCGGCATTTAGTTACGGCATTGAATGTTAGTTACCAAGCATGCCGGCACCATTTTCCAGCATGGTCTTCATCACTTCCGGCGATGTAAAAAAAAATTATTTAATTCATGGTCTTCATCACTTCCGGCATGGTATTCATCACTTTCAGCATGGTCTTCATCACTACCTGCATGGTGTTCATCACTACCGACATGTCTTCATCACTACCGGCATGGTCTTCATCAATTACGGCATGGTCTTCATCACTTCCAGCGTTCCGGCATGGTCTTCATCAATTCCGACATGGTCTTCATCACTTCCGAATGTTAAAAAAAAAAATCGTTTTCAAAGTGAGGAGCCGGCAGAGAAGGAGAAGAGAATTTGAAAGGAAGTGGGGAAAATTTAGAATTTGAAAGAGAATTGGGAATATTTAGGTTTCAAAGCCCTAACCCTAAAAGAGATTAATAAGAAGTTTCTGACTACACAGAGTAAATGCAGTCAGAAAATAAAAACAAATTACCAATCTTTACAGGGGAGATAATGCAAATTAGTCACAAAAAATAAAAACCATGTGTAAGTTAGTGTTGGGTCAGCTAACTTGGAATAGACGGAATTATTGACAAGATGAGGTTTTGCTAATTTTATTTTTGTAGGGGAGGTAATGCAAATTACCAATCTTTACGGGGGAGGTAACACAAATTACCCCATAATTTGGGCTGCAAAACATGTTTAAAAGCTAGGTTAGTAGGTTTAAACCCCGTGTAAAAACCTGGTTAAACCCATTATGCGGTCTCCAGTATCCATTGGGGTTGTCTTGGCATCAAGTAAAAGAAAAATTCCCCATTATCCACAAACCTTTTGGTACAAGTACAACCAACGAATGTCAACGAATGTGAGATCAACTAGGTCAACTCAATTGTTGGACACTGATAAGTGCTTATTTACATGATTTTAGTGTCCATTACATACTTTTTTTTAGCTATATTTATTGCATTCGATGTTGTATTACTTTTGTTTTCTTTCTTATTGATTTGTTTAGGTGAATCATCCAAAAGGAGTGGAAATTGCTACTAAAGTGCTAAGTAATGGAGTTTACAAATGAGTACCAAAATAAATATGTTAAAATACAAATTTTTTCACCTCTAACTTGAAGATAATTCAAATACGAAGAGAACTCAAAAAGAATGAGGTCATTCCGACATCGGACGAAGAATTTACGGGAAAAACAAGATTTGAAGTCAACAAATAGATATTCGGCTGATAATGAGTCAGCCGAACCTGCAACACAAAATCAAGTTTTCAGAAGAGCTTAAGGAGAAACGTTCGGCTAGAAGATGATCCAATGACCTAAGCCGAACCTAAGAATGAGGTTTGAGCAAAGTATCCAGGAGAATGTTCGGATAATAAGCAAAACCATGAAGAGAGCCGAACTTTGGAGCAAGTTTTGGACGAAAATACAAGAAGTTACAAGAGATTATTCGGCCGCAAAAGTGCTAGCCGAACCCAGGTTCGGCTGATAACTCTCCACCACTTTTGAGTCGAACCTGACACTCATCTGGAGCAAAAATAACTTGTCAGGTTCGGCCGATGAAGTCCATACACATTTGATCCGAACCTGACAACTTTCTGGGACACTTCTGACGCGTTTTTGACCCTGCAAAAGTGCTAGCCGAACCCAGGTTCGGCTGAACCCTTAAGGTTGGTATGGCATGGCAATTTGTGTTCACTCGCAGCAGAATAGCACGAATTTCCAAATATCAAGGATAGGTCTTTGCATAAGGTATTCAATCAGAAAGCATGTTGCTATCTGGCAATGAACTTAAAAGAACTCTGTGTCAACACATAGAATTCAATCGATTACCCTGGCTAACTTGCAAAAGTTAGGGTTTTGCGCCTGCGCAGAGATATCGAACCTTGCTTGTCGAAATTTAAGCTTAGGCAAACTAGGTAATTAATCCGCTTGCAAAAAGGGTTAGTAGACGCAAAAGCTTACCCAGAATCAGAAAACAGGGAGCCGCAGGATATGAGTAGCATAAAGGGAGGTGTGGCCATGCCTTAGGCCAACCGACGCCATTTGCCATTGGCCACGAGCCATCCTAAACCGGCCATATTTCCCTCGACCAATCAGGTCGCCTTAAACTCGCCGCGCGCACATAAGTTGTGACTGGGCCCATACTTGTCGGCCCTTTTTTCCATCGACCAATCAGGTCAATCTAAAGCCGCCACACCCACACCAGAAGTGTCTCCACGCCCATGCTTGGCCGGCCCCTCTCTTCTTACCGACCAATTAGGACACTTTGAATACGCCGCGAGCACTAGAGGTGCGGCCGCGCCTCGTGTTTGGCCGGACCCTTTTCTTGACCAATCAAGTCGCTCTAAACTCGCCAGTGTACATTAAAGGCCAAACGCACCCTGCCGCGCCACCATACTGACTGGAAAGCTAAACGCGCCCTGCCACAACAAACATATTAATCGGCATGCCACTCTGCCGCAGTAACATGCCACGAGCCACTTTAGCCTTGGCCACGCCGCCAAGCCCTAACTTTGGCCACGGAGTCAAGTCCTAGCTTTGGCCATGCCACAACGCCACAGGTGTGGCCATGCCACAACGTCACACGCACTAATTAGGGTTGCGACATGCCAAACCCTAATTTGGGAAAAATTGTTACGCCAACCAAGCCAAATAACGTTTCCCAGAGCTTTGGGATCGATGTGGCAACAGGGCCAAAGTTGCCAGAGCCATATTTGGGTCTAACACCAATATGCCAAAACAGCTGCCACGGCTACGCCACTTGCATGCCGCTATGCCACGGATACGCCACTAGCATGCAGCTATGCCACGGCTACGCCAGGCGCTACTATGCTAATGGTGCCACTTTGCTACACAACAAAAGGTAGCCATAATCAACGGCTACCCTTCTTCATGAGATGCAATCTCAGCCATTCAAGTTTGCCACCAAACCGACGGACTTGTGGCAAGTTTTTAGGCGACTGGCCAAGGCAAGCCCAATAGCATCACATGCTATTTTCCTATGGAAAGTCTCTTGACTTTGACTTTCCACACATAGCAACCTGCTACACGTTTTCCACGAAAACATTCGAGACATCAAACATGTCACAAACTGGGGGATACTCATCAGGGTATTGGTCTGGCGGTTTACAGCGTGCGGCGTGCAATACGCCCGTTATAAGAAAGCGTCATGAAGTGGGACAATTAGTGGTGATGAAAGTAACGGTGTGAACTAATTCAATTCCTTCATCATGAAAGCATAATGCCTTGGGACGGTTACACGTTACTCTATTCTTCCACCACTCAATCGTTTCCATTTCCTACGAGATCATGGTACGTTTCAATATGACTTGTATAAATAGGTTTCACCTATTTACTACAAAACAACAAGTTTTGGTCGGCAACAACACAGTATCTAGAAATCACCTAGTAGCTTTCCATCCTGCTAGCCAATTCTACTTTCAGATACAAGTCATAAACAACCACACCATCAGAATCAACGATTCTGGTCTCAATACTCTCTTCGCTTCCCTCCCTAAGACCAACCCTTCTCCTTCACTTTGTGACCTAAGCAAGCCTGGAACGGCCATTTCTTGGTTTAGGCGAGGATTGTACAGATTGATCTCTCGAATCAAAAGTACTCTCGTGTAGTGTATTGTTTAGGGTTTAGATTCGTTTCTCATCCACACACCCGAAATTACCAAAATCAGCAGAAACGGTTTTCACCCACAAACAATTGGTGACCACAGTGGAAGATTAATCTCTCGGTTGCAAATTCAACTCTCAATTCCATCATCCTACCAGTAAAATGAAATGCTTCGAAGCACATCGTCCAAGAAAAGATGGATTCAGGAGACTTACGTCTGGGGACTAGAGGTTCTCCGCCTAACCGCAGATGGACATAAAGATGTTCCACAGACAATAAAGAATGACTGGGGACTTCTCGCGGAAAGGAGGGCGTCACATAAAGACTCGGATTTACTCCCTGAAGATTCATTTTTGGTGAAAGACCCTAAAGTGAGTAAGTTTTGTCAGACAATGTTTACACGATCTATTGTTTGGGTTTTCACATTTGCAATGGAAGCCGATAACCCAATCATCCCAAGATTTCATATATTTCCTTTTCTCATGCAACATGTTTCACAATTTTCCCGAATGACTTTGCCACCTACATTCGCAATTCAGATTTTGACATATTGATTTATCAAAGGGCCATTATTCCAAAATAATCCAAAAACTCTTATAAGAAACAGTCACCTATCAACCCAAAACCCAGAAAACCAAACCATAAACTAGGCATTTCTTTTGCCTCTTAAAAAAAAAAATCTAAGAAAAGGAAGTTTAGAAAATAAAAGCATTCAAGGAAAATTGCCTAACAACGGCTTGTTCTTCTTGGAGAAAATGTCCTTCATGCTTTGAAGAGCCGCTTGTTTCAGCTTCAACTCCTGGGATAACTTCTCGACTTCTGCCTCCCGTTGATTAATCAAATCCGCGTAAGGACCATCAATCGCTTCAGCCTGCAGCCTTTCGATCTCGGAAAATACCTCACAGAACCAGGAGGCGTTAAACTCAAAGCTTACACACATATCCCGGTGAAACTTCCATCTTGAGAATACATCTCCAGAAACAGTGTGACCAGTCACGTTGCACATATCATGAATTGAAGATAATGTTTCTTCCACCCGCTTAACCAACACAAACCGGCTGGTGATCTTTTTGGTTGTTGCGATGTGACCATACCTTTCCCATATTCTGGTATACAACTCCGCATACTTAGATGGTACAATGAAGCCTCCGATCAGCACATGATCTTCATGAGGAGTCAAAAATAGAGGGTCGAAAGTGGCGCCAGAATCGATTCCGCGACAGTGAGGATTCCTTGTCAACAATTGCACCTGCAGCCATGAGAGCGTTTTTCGTCATGTGAAACACAAAGAACATCTTCAAGACGATCAATCTCCATCTCTCGGGTTGCTAGTAGGTACGACTTCCATGATTGGAGACAAAACCACATCTTCATCGCGACGAATCTCCATCTCAGGGTTATCTTCGATGGCTTCTTCCTGTGATAACACCGAATGAGTATTTATTCCGAATAAATAAATAGCCTAAAAAAAGGGGGGGTGGCAAACTCACCGAATCATTTGTGGGCCCACTGGAAGAAGACTCGTTATTGTATTTAGAAGTGCTCCTCTCGCCACCGGATCTCGAACTTTCTTCCTCCTCGGATTCTTCTTCAAGAGATTCAGTCTTGTCGTCTCTTTCCTCAAGAGGCGCTGTCTTTTGGCCGTGGGCAAGTCTGGCAAAGATATTCGAGTTTTCAAGACCCTGAGACAAAAAAAAAAAAAAGTCAATGACGAAATGGAAAAAATTGTGTAATTCAACCAAGTTGGTGAGGGAGCCATACACACATGTGTGTTGAAATAACTGAAAGTCACAAGAGCCGTCGAATCCGATTGGAAGCCACCTGCACGATTTTTCGACCTTTGCTCCTTTTTCTGGGGGCTGTCTGCATCCGAGCTAGAGGATTTTTGCTTGCCCGAAGGAAGCTGTTTCAATAATTTATGCTTTGCTAGAACCGCAGAGGAAGGTTTTCCATGTGGCTTGGTCACAACATCCTGTACGAACTGATGAATGGCGAGGAACTCATCTTGCCAGAAGATGTTATATTTGGGAGTCGTCACATGTTTTCGTTCAGAAAGCAAGAAGGGGAGACTTTTACCCGGTGCAAAAACGCTATAATCAAGAATGATGGGTAGCAATTCATCTGGAGCTGTCAGTGGGCGACGGAATGGGACTCCCTGATCAAAGCCCATATGTCGAGAAGCCCTGTCAATGTTGTAAGAGACTACTCCACAGGATCCTCTGAAAAAATATGGCACATACCCGTGTATGCGGCTTCGCAAGAACACAGTTTCTCCAATGCTTATATTCCGTCAATGAGAATGCAATATCATTTTCAGTACGGAAGCAAAAGTGTCTGGTTGAACTATAGAGGCGTGGACCGGAGCCCAGGGACGAAAGTTAATTGCATGCGCGTTGTCAAGAAAATCAATGAGCTTTGAGCCAGGCCTTGGACGCCTATCCAACTAACGGAGTATCCTACGGCCGCCATATGTATCAAGAAATGAGGTTTTCGGGTTAGGAGCGTAATGTTTGAAATGCTCCCACAACCATGCTTGGAGAAAGGCGACATGGATATACGATTCTACTTTCATGTACCCATTAAAGACATACATGTCCGCTACCAAGCGATCCAGATGGGTGTACAAAGAGTCAAGAAACAAACTAATGATGGGAAGAGCAACGCCTTTCGCTAGTTTAATAGCAAATTGATGAGCTTCTGCCTTATCTCCTTCTTGCCGAGCCATCATCAAAAATATCTCTGGATAGCCACAGAACTAAAAATGCAGCAACATGGAGTGTATCATCCATCACTTGATCCAACTCCGGCTCATCAGGGAACCACTCAGACACCCACCAGTTATAGAAGCACTTTTCCTCATAATTATTTCGAACATATCCTATTGCTTTCGTGACCAAAGAGGCATGTATTTCTTCTTCCTCAGACAAGATAACGTCAAGTTTCCCAATTATTGAAAAACTCAACAGAACGGCCACGCTTTCCAAGGAAGTAGTCATCTCACCCCATCTACATATAGTCGTGTGAGTTTCCGGACACCATCTGGAGATGAAAGTAATCAAGCCTGCAGCGTCTTTCCGGATTTGAAGTGTTGCAGAAGCCATGACAGCATTCACGATTTGCGCACCAGTTAGATTAACTCTTACATGGTCTCGTCTCATCATGAATTTCATCCATTTGTCATAAGAGCGCAATGGACTGATGCGTGTCGTAGGTGCGATCAAATTAATTAATACTTTACTACCTAATTAACAAGTAATATAGGGCAGTCAAGGTCGATCCCACGAGGAGCACGAGATTCTAGTTGTAAAAGTTGTCACGAAAGGGGGGTGTAAAAAGCAAAAGAAAATAAACAAAACAATTAAAAGGTAAAGTTGAAAGCAATAAGAGAGAGAAGACCAAGGAATCCTTCTTCGTTACGAAACAATGAATCAAGTTATGTTCTCTTCTACTTGTTATTAGTCACAAATTATCACCAACCGTAGGTAAAGCAGCTAGCTCAGTGCTAAACCCCTAAATCCCTTATATCACCGGACACGGAAGTTCTCGACTACCGGATTCTAATCACCAAGCCACCTAGAATTAGCTCAACCTAGATGTAACTTGGCTCATGCATTAGGTTTTGTGAATTTCTTAGGTTGATATTAGTAGTTAGACTCTTAGCTCAAGGTCTACTTGCTAACGTTGTTTCTACACACAATTGCTCCACGGAATCCCTCCGCAAGGTCTCGTGTTTGCTACTTATGTAAAGAGTCAAAGAACGATTACTTATCCCCTAACTTTCACTAGCTTTAGATTAAATCGACAAATCAATTTAGCGTGCACTCCAAACAATCTATCAATCAATCATGAATGTCTTTAAGATCACTCCTATTAGTAAAAACAAGCGATAATTATGTGAAAAACTTCAAGAAAGAATTGAAAACAAAAACTCAAATCATATTAAGAACTAGGAATTCATCCTCAATCAATAAATTAACTACTCATGTTAAAAGAGTTCACACAAAGAATAAGAAAAGAAAAGAATTGTGTGTGTAGAAAGGTGTGTAGAAGTTGTAGAAAACTTCTCTATTTATAGGCTTCAATATTCTCCAATTCTTCCAAGGATTAGAATCCTTTTCCTTTTGCAATTCAATTTCCAAATCAAGCTTTTCTCAACTCTTCCACCTTCTCTTTCCAAATTTGAGTCCAATTCTCCATCCAATTCCTAGCCCAAGTCTTCATACCCATGAGAGAAGTCCATAGAAAGTTACGGAATTTTGCTCGCCGGAAAATTGGGATTATAGCGGAATTTGGCCGGAAACGTCGCCTTGGAAAACTGAAAATTTTGTCGTCGGGAGAATATTCGACGGAATATTCCGTCAGTCCACCGTTAGGACTAACGGTCAAACTGGTCAACCGTCAGTCAACAGTCAAAGGGAAGAAGTGAGTCAGACTCGAGTTAGCTTCTGACTCAGCTAACTGGGCTCACTCAGCTAAGTCAGAACTGAGTCAGCTGCTTACTCGGCTGACTTAATCTAATTCAGCTAACCGAATCGTTCACTGAACTCGGTTGGGATCGGTCATCGGGATCGTCCGGATCGGCACCGAGTTAACTCGTCAGAGGGGAAAATTGGCCGAGTTTCGGCTGTTCTCTGGTGTTTCCCGGCCAAATTCAGGCCTCTTCTTCAGCTCCACTTCCCTGTTAAGAATTCCTAGCATTCATCTATTGTATTCATTCATTTCAAACTTCAGCAATTTCATAGCAGCATCAACTCTGCCCTGTAACATCAGAAATCACTTTGAGCTTCAGCACCAGACCCCAACTCTGCCAATTTCTTCAATCTCAGATGAACCCTTTCAACAGCAGAATACCACCCTCTTTCTTCCATTAAATCACCACCTTCAACTCCCATTTATCTCTGTAAATCCATCTCTTCTTCAAGCTCAATTCTGCACCGAGATTCATCAACTCTGTGTCTCAATTTCTGTTATGACAGCAGCAGTAGCTGTTCTTCTTTCTCGATTCAACACAGACCCATATCTCGATTTCAACTGTTTGCATCATTTAACACTAATTGCATAATGACTTCATCTCCAATCGCTTCTTTATTCCTCTGTTAAATCGAACCCTAGCTCAGTTAACAATTTCGATCCCCTGTATTGAATATCAGCTCAAACCGAGCTCGATTCCCTTCTTCTTCAAACCCATTCCACTGATTCAACGGCAACATCTCCCTGAACTCTATTTCTCGATCTCTCACAAACCCATTCAATCTCCTCTATTGATTGCAGCATCTCCGATTCAACCGAACCACTTTCATCGCCAACACCCTCATTTCTTTACTGAGTCGATCTCTGATTTCATCTCTGCTTCTCTGAATCATCAGATCGCCACAATACCCATCTCAAAGCACCACCAGAAACAATAACGGAAAACCCTAGCTTGAATTTATCAATTTCTCGATCCATTAACGACAGCAACCAGGTTTAATGGCAGCAGATGCGTTTCATGGCTGCGCCACCTCCTTTTTCTCTCTGTTCTTTCGGTGATGAAATGAATAAGACATTTCCTTGACCTAGGGTTAGGACGATATAGGATAGGTACACCCCACAGATAAGTGCACCCACTGGTAGGTGATAAGGGGCACCCTGATATCAACCCCCTTAACCATGATTGGGCCTGGATTTAGTACTCCTCCAATTGGGTCGCCCCTTAACCTCAACTGGGCTCCATATATCAATTGCCTGTAAAATGACCTTTTTGCCCTTTTGGCTCAAATAGAGTAATTTCTTCTTCTTTTCCTCCGTGCGACTCCAAAGTAGCTATAAAACTCAAAACAAGCGTAAAATACATAATTTACAAGAAAAATAGCAAAGAAAGCATAAACTACTAGATAGTAAATTAGGTGTATTCTACACCTATCAAATTCCCCCACACTTAGACTTTGCTAGTCCTCGAGCAAATCAAACTAAAAATTCACAACTTCAAAGCGTTCAAGCGTCCCAAGCATCCAAAAAGTTATGAAGACATAGAATTTCTGCATGCTAGTAATAAGAAGTTAGAAATACCAAAGAACATATTCTCATTCTTAAATGTTGAGTGAGAAATAACCACACCATAATGAGAGAACGCGTGTTTGAGAAACGATCAATAAGCATTTCGCCTCGACTTACGCCTCACCAAATAAGATTTTATGATAATTGCACTCAAAAAGACAGCTTTTTTATGGTTCTCACATGTGTGCAGGTAGGAATGAAGAGAGAATTCCTGCAACACGTTGAATGGTGGGAAGGACATCTTCCGAAATATTTTTTTAAAAACCCACATCTTTTAATATTTTGAAAAACCATTTTTCTGACGATCTCTACGAAAGGAAATCAACCATATTATCGAGGATGAGATTACTTACTTACCTTCACATCCGATCGCCAATTATGATGACACCACTCTCACGGCATCCAATAGAAACGTCTTCCGTTCCTCGGCTTGATCTTCTTGGTCTTCGTCTTCGGTTTCAACTATTGATGATAAACCCTTGAATTTCATAAATCCTTAACAATTCTTAACTCTTTTTACCTTAAAATCCTTGTCGCTTGAAACTACCTTATAAATTTTCCTTCCCCACGGCTTATTAACTAATAATAAGAACAAATATTTCTCTTGTTTTTCTTTCTTCTTCTTTTTTTTTTTTTTTTTTCATTTTTTTTTTTTTTTTTTTTTTTTTTTTTTGTTAAAACAAGAGAAATTAAATACAAAAATAAACCATGGCCGTGGGAGAAGTATTTTACCACTTGATTCTTCACACTTTGTATCGTCTTAAAATCATAAACTTCAAAAATTCTCACCTTTTAATTTTCTTCGCTTTCATGAATAAGTCTTCATACTTGGATATAAAATTATGCTCATTGTATTGTAAGTCCTCAACATATATGTAAACTCCGCTCTTTTGTATGTTGCTTTTACTTGAATTTGAAATTTGCTCTTTTTCTCGTTCCGTTGCTTGTAAACCTTAAACTTTTCCAACTTTCCTTGTAGATTTTGATGTCGCTCCTTGTTGATGATGAATGTGTTTCTATGGATCCGTTGTTGTCGAGAGAGAGAATGGTGCTAACGCAAATCGAACTACAAGAAGGAAGCTTTCATCCATGGACGTCACCCTCATGATTGACAAAATTAGCACTCAAGAGATCAAAGAGTAGTGCTTTTAGTGGTGGGAGGTTGGGTAGCTCACCATTCTACCCGGAATTAACTTACGGTGACACACACTCAAAAGAAGCTCTTTAGTAGGTGGAAGATTTCTGGTCGGTGCCTCTCATGATATGAATACGGGTAGTCTCCACTAATGATTGATCAGCAACTCTAATAACGCACTTCTCCCTGCACCAAATTCGCATCACCGGCATGATTAAATCCATTATTTAACACTCAAACAAACAAGAAATCCGAATGTAGTTCTCTAACATTTCCAAGTTCAATTATGTCGGTCAAAAACTCTATGTAAACATACCTAGAAGTATGCTAGTGACTCTAAAATCTTTAAAAGTTGGAATTTTTATGTAAAACTTTTTTTTTTTTTTCTCAAAATTTTTTTAATTTTTTTGTAATTTTTGTTTTAAAAACATGCTTAACCACTCCCCCACACTTAAACCTTACATTGTCCTCAATGTAATTGAATCCTCCTAGTAAAGTCAAGGTGGGAAATTTTAACATGATAAGAAACAAGAAAAAGAAATAACAAAAAGCAAAAGGATAAGAAATACAAAACCGATGGGTTGCCTCCCATTAAGCGCTTGTTTTAAAGTCGACGGCCCGACTTGGCTCTTGCATGATTCATTCCCCATATACTAACAATCTGAAAATTTGAGGATCCACCCATAATACCTGTTTTGCAAACAATAACTCCATACAAATATTAGCACAAGAAAATAATAATGAAATTATTGCTCGATAGAAATTTCCCCCACACTTATTCTCGTCCACACTCGGAAGTGTATAAAGAACATAGAAATCGGGAACTTCCATGTATTCCTCTTGGCAAACCGGCATAGTGTTAGCATCAAGTGTTTCCAATGGTGGATATCTAGAAACAAAATCATCCAAAAATACTTTCGAAGCACATACATTCAAACCAATAAGAGGTAAAGGAGAAGAATCAATAGGCAAAGGGTTAGACAAACCTTTCAAAAATTCTTGTATTATAGAATCCTCTTCATCCTTAAAAAATTCAAGTGAATTACTTACCTCTTGTATATCGTGGTCCTCTATTAAACCTTGCAACCATTCTTCGTCGTTTTCTACCTTAACCATAGTCTCGGCATCATTAAAATCATTCGCAAGTTCAATTGGGTCTTCCACAAAATCAATGAATGTGGTTTCATCCTCTAGTATCATCTCTTCAACATTCTCATCGGAATCGGGCCATTCACTAAAATGATTCTCATCGGTATAGATTATAAGATCTTCATGTGCGGGTGTTACACCGTTTATAACAATAGGTAAGTCACACCCAATCTCCTCCTTTTGAATAGGTGAAGGATCGTTATTATGATCCGGAGTTGAAATAACTTCCTCATTGTCGGAACATTCATACACTTCCGCGGACTCCCATCTTTCCTTAAGAAATTTTTGCCAAGCAATAAATGCATCTTCCTCAAGCTCGTCCTTTTGAATAGGTGATTGATCATTATTAAGATCAAGGCTTGAGTAATCTACACTAGCATCATCAAAAGTTTCTAAAGGTTGGTCCTTTTCAACACAATCATCTTCATTTTCGGACTCACCATAATAAGAATCTTCATCGGTTTCATAACCTTTATCCCGACGTCGTTTAAGTTCCATATGAATGGTCCTACTAATTTCTGCGACAAGCTCTTCCGAGTCTCCATCATCTTCCAATTTGTATAATTTCTGTGCAAGTTTCCTGACGTTCACACGCTTACCACCGTTAGATGGCATCTCCTCTTTTGGAAAAAGTGAAGGAAAAACACGATGAAGAGGAGTATATTCCAAATTCTCTGTCTGCACATTACTAGAAAACAAATTGTTAGATGCATAACTATCCTTCCATCCATGTGATTGTCCACTTACATACCCGTCATAAGGTTGTTGATATGTATGAGAATATCCATAAGGTTCTGTAGGAAATTTATCATAGCCAAAATATTGGTTTTGATTGTATCCTAAGGATGGTTGGAAGTTGTCATAGTGTTGAGGTTGAAAACCGTATTGATTGTTGTAATATGCTTGCTCTCGTCCACCATACATGGCACCTGAAATAAGATTCAAAAACTTAAGTTAGATACGGAATAGAATCCAACAAAGCAAGAATAAAGCAAAAAGAAAAATAAAAACAACTAAAATCATCCGCTGCTCCCAAGAACGGCGCCAAAATTTGATGCGTGTCGTAGGTGCAATCAAATTAATTAATACTTTACTACCTAATTAACAAGTAATATAGGGCAGTCAAGGTCGATCCCACGAGGAGCACGAGATTCTAGTTGTAAAAGTTGTCACGAAAGGGGGGTGTAAAAAGCAAAAGAAAATAAACAAAACAATTAAAAGGTAAAGTTGAAAGCAATAAGAGAGAGAAGACCAAGGAATCCTTCTTCGTTACGAAACAATGAATCAAGTTATGTTCTCTTCTACTTGTTATTAGTCACAAATTATCACCAACCGTAGGTAAAGCGGCTAGCTCAAGTGCTAAACCCCTAAATCCCTTATATCACCAGGACACGGAAGTTCTCGACTACCGGATTCTAATCACCAAGCCACCTAGAATTAGCTCAACCTAGATGTAACTTGGCTCATGCATTAGGTTTTGTGAATTTCTTAGGTTGATATTAGTAGTTAGACTCTTAGCTCAAGGTCTACTTGCTAACGTTGTTTCTACACACAATTGCTCCACGGAATCCCTCGCAAGGTCTCGTGTTTGCTACTTATGTAAAGAGTCAAAGAACGATTACTTATCCCCTAACTTTCACTAGCTTTAGATTAAATCGACAAATCAATTTAGCGTGCACTCCAAACAATCTATCAATCAATCATGAATGTCTTTAAGATCACTCCTATTAGTAAAAACAAGCGATAATTATGTGAAAAACTTCAAGAAAGAATTGAAAACAAAAACTCAAATCATATTAAGAACTAGGAATTCATCCTCAATCAATAAATTAACTACTCATGTTAAAAGAGTTCACACAAAGAATAAGAAAAGAAAAGAATTGTGTGTGTAGAAAGGTGTGTAGAAGTTGTAGAAAACTTCTCTATTTATAGGCTTCAATATTCTCCAATTCTTCCAAGGATTAGAATCCTTTTCCTTTTGCAATTCAATTTCCAAATCAAGCTTTTCTCAACTCTTCCACCTTCTCTTTCCAAATTTGAGTCCAATTCTCCATCCAATTCCTAGCCCAAGTCTTCATACCCATGAGAGAAGTCCATAGAAAGTTCTGGAATTTTGCTCGCCGGAAAATTGGGATTATGGCCGGAATTTGGCCGGAAAACGTCGCCGCCGGCAACCTGAAAATTTTGTCGTCGGGAGAATATTCGACGGAATATTCCGTCAGTCCACCGTTAGGACTAACGGTCAAACTGGTCAACCGTCAGTCAACAGTCAAAGGGAAGAAGTGAGTCAGACTCGAGTTAGCTTCTGACTCAGCTAACTGGGCTCACTCAGCTAAGTCAGAACTGAGTCAGCTGCTTACTCGGCTGACTTAATCTAATTCACTCTTAGAATCGTTCACCGAACTCGGTTGGGATCGGTCATCGGGATCGTCAGGATCGGCACCGAAGTTAACTCGTCGAGGAGGAAAATTGGCCAGAGTTTCATTTGTTCTCTGGTGTTTCCGGCCAAATTCAGGCCTCTTCTTCAGCTCCACTTCCCTGTTAAGAATTCCTAGCATTCATCTATTGTATTCATTCATTTCAAACTTCAAAGAATTTCATAGCAAAGATCAACTCGCCCGTAACATCGTAAATCACTTTGAGCTTCAAAGCACTGGACCCCAACTCGCCAATTTCTTCAATCTCAGATGAACCCTTTCAACAGCAGAATACCACCCTCTTTCTTCCATTAAATCACCACCTTCAACTCCCATTTATCTCTGTAAATCCATCTCTTCTTCAAGCTCAATTCTGCACCGAGATTCATCAACTCTGTGTCTCAATTTCTGTTATGACAGCAGCAGTAGCTGTTCTTCTTTCTCGATTCAACACAGACCCATATCTTATTTCAACTCAGCTGCATCATTTAACACTAATTGCATAACAGCTTCATCTCCAACTGCTCTTTATTCCTCTGTTAAATCGAACCCTAGCTCAGTTAACAATTTCGATCCCCTGTATTGAATATCAGCTCAAACCGAGCTCGATTCCCTTCTTCTTCAAACCCATTCCACTGATTCAACGGCAACATCTCCCTGAACTCTATTTCTCGATCTCTCACAAACCCATTCAATCTCCTCTATTGATTGTAAAGATCTCCGATTCAACCGAACCACTTTCATCGCCAACACCCTCATTTCTTTCCGAGTCGATCTCGATTTCATCTCTCGCTTCTCGAATCATCGATCGCCACAATACCCATCTCAAAGCACCACCGAAAACAATAACGGAAAACCCTAGCTTGAATTTATCAATTTCTCGATCCATTAACGACAAGAACTGAGGTTTAATGGCAAAGCAGATGCGTTTCATGGCTGCGCCATCTCCTTTTCTCTCTGTTCTTTCGGTGATGAAATGAATAAGACATTTCCTTGACCTAGGTTAGGACGATATAGGATAGGTACACCCCACAGGTAAGTGCACCCACTGGTAGGTGATAAGGGGCACCCTGATATCAACCCCCTTAACCATGATTGGGCCTGGATTTAGTACTCCTCCAATTGGGTCGCCCCTTAACCTCAACTGGGCTCCATATATCAATTGCCTGTAAAATGACCTTTTTGCCCTTTTGGCTCAAATAGAGTAATTTCTTCTTCTTTTCCTCCGTGCGACTCCAAAGTAGCTATAAAACTCAAAACAAGCGTAAAATACATAATTTACAAGAAAAATAGCAAAGAAAGCATAAACTACTAGATAGTAAATTAGGTGTATTCTACACCTATCATGGACTATGACAGATTTTGAAGTTTATGGGAGAAGCCAGATACTCTTTCTTCTGAAGGCAAAACCTCATTATACGCCCTGGATAGACTGATGGGATTTCTCCATCGTTCTCTGAATCAGTCAGAAGAATTGCCACGAATTTGGGATGGGTCCTTGTAACCGTAACAGACTTCATAAAGAACTCATCATCTGTGTTCGGTTTGGAGTTGTTAGCACTTCTAGATGCGGCGGCAGAACTGCTTTCAGGTGACATCTTAACAAAATTGCTTATGCTTTCGAGGTAACTACAACAAAGCAAAACAAAAGTTACTATTTTGAAGAAAACCATACATGGAGATTCTGTTAGAACCTGGGTACAATAATCAAGAGCCAGCAACGAATTTTCTACGGAAAAATTTTCCTTTAGCCACATGTCATGGCACTCACGGCTAAAAGGAATGGGAAATGATGCCTACTCAACGGGATACATGTGATGTCGCGGGGGATACGCTCTTGGGCGAAACGAGACAATGCCGCGGGGAACATGTAAAGCCGCGGGAAGCATACCCTCAGCCAAATTACGCTTGGCCACGGGAATTGTGCTCATGGACAAAAAGAAACCCTACATCTAGGTTTTGATGGAGAAAAGAGAAAACGAAGTCGTTCGCCCATACATGCTTACCTAACACAATAATTGGTTTCGTTGCTGTGACTAATGCTACTGCAATACTACTAACAAAGAGGAATCATTCATATTGAAGAATTTTCACAAGTTCATGGAGGTCATGCCTATGGCTAGGGTTTACACCAACACGGAAGGGCAGAAAAAGGAAAAAATGTTGGAATACATACCTGGAATATGCTCGCCTGCTTTTATTGCTACCACTCCGCCGCTAGCACCAAGAAGTGGAAACAAAGCCAATAATACGAGCTAAAGAAGATGAGTGACGCCTTTTATAGGCATAGAACTTTTTGGGAGTTCGAATGGAGGAAGGTTTCTTGTTTTGGGCTATACACGGAAAGAGGCAATCGGACCCACGCTGGCAAAGCTTCATGGCGCCAACAGGCCGCGGCAAAGCTAGCGCTAACATCCCGTATCCCAGCCGGCGACACACCTAAGCCAGCGCCAACAGTCCACGCCCTAACCAGCAGAGTCATTGATCATGCCCTAGCCAGCCAAAGTGACGCCATCTTAACCGTTCAAGCGGCGCCATTTCTTGACCAAGGAAGCGCCATCTTGGCCGTTCAAAGCTGCTCTACCCAACGTTCCACGAATCAAGAGCCAGTTGTACCATCTCTGCTTCTCCGTGATCCAGCCAGCCAAGTGGCATCCACCGCTTCACAGACCTAGCCAACATCACCGCTCCACGGACCTAGCCAGCGGCACCATTCCACGGGTGTAGCCAAGCAAGCAACGCCGTCCATCATTCAAATCCAAAGCAGCACCATCTACCTTTCCTAGATAACCAGCGCCCGTTCCGCGCACCAAGTTATAGTGCCACCTCTGTCGATCAATAGCCAAAGCTGCAGCACTGATACCAACACCCCATGGCCACGCCGAATTTATGCAAAGCCGCCAATGCAAGGATTACAAATTCTTTATGCCTCCTGACAAAGGTTAGCCAAATCTTCATAACAATCTCCTCACGACTTGCTGTTCCGATTCTATCCTCGTCTGTCACCACCTCATGCTTACCCCGTAACAATGCCACTATTCCGAGCTAAGCAGGGGACTTAATGTTGATGGTGGTTTTTAGCTTAGGGTTAAAATCGTAAAACCTTACATCTGATGTGACGTCACTCAGTGGGAAACGGAGCCATGAGTGTTAACCTCTCTATTGGCATATTTATTGAGCCGTTCAATATATTTACATGAAATTTATCCAGACTGGCGCATGTAGCAACCATCCCAGATGTTCTGTAAATTTCGGCGCCTTGCCCATATTCACTTAATATAAGTTTCTTTGAATACTTTCTATGCTATGTTCCCTGGATGAACCCTTAAGGTTGGTATGGCATGACAATTTGTGTTCACTCGCAGCAGAGTAGCACGAATTTCCAAATATCAAGGATAAGGTCTTTGCATAAGGTATTCAATCGAAAGCATATCTTTGCTCTCGGCAATGAACTTAAATGAACTCTGTGTCAACACATAGAATTCAATCGATTACCACTGGCTAACTTGCAAAAGTTAGGGTTTCGCGGCTTGCGCAGTATATCAGACTTTGCTTGTCGAAATTTAAGCCTAGGCAAACTAGGTAATTAATCCGTCATGGGTTAGTAGACACAAAATCTTACCCAGAATCGGAAAACAGGGAGCCGCGGGATAGGAGCAGCAGAATGGGAGGCGTGGCCATGCCTTAGGCCAGCCGGCGCCATTTTCCATTGGTCATGCCCCATCCTAAACCGACCATATTTCCCTCGACCAATCAGGTCGCCTTAAACTCGCCGCGCGCACATAAGTTGTGACTGGGCCCATACTTGCCATCCCCTTTTTCCATCGACCAATCAGGTCACTCTAAAGCCGCCACACTCACACTAGAAGTGTCGCCACTCCCATGCTTGGCCGGTCCCTCTCCTTCCTACCGACCAATTGGGACACTTTGAATGCGACGCGAGCACTAGAGGTGCGGCCGTGCCTCGTGTTTGGCCGACCCCTTTTCTTGACCAATCAAGTCGCTCTAAACTCGCCACCATACATTAAAGGCCAAACGCACCCTGCCACGCCACCATACTAACTGGCAAGCCAAACGCGCCTTGCCACAACAAACATATTAATCGGCATGCCACTCTGCCACAGTAACATGCCACGAGCCACTTTAGCCTTGGCCACGCCACCAAGCCCTAACTTTGGCCACGGTGCCAAATCCTAGCCTTGGACATGCCGCCAAGCCCTAACTTTGGCCACGGAGTCAAGTCCTAGCTTTGGCCATGCCACAACACCACAGGTGGTCATGCCACAACGCCACACGTACTAATTAGGGTTGCGACATGCCAAACCCTAATTTGGGCAAAATTGCTACGCCAACCAAGCCAAATAACGTTTCCCGGAGCGTTGGGATCGATGTGGCAACATGGACAATGTTGCTGAGCCATATTTGGGTCTAACACCAATATGCCAAAACAGCTGCCATGGCTACGCCACTGGCATGCCGCTATGCCACGGCTACGCCAGGCGCCACTATGCTAATGGCGCCACTTTTCTACACAACCGAAGGTATCCATAATGAACGGCTACCCTTCTTCATGAGATGCAATCTCAGCCATTCAAGTTCGCCACCAAACCGACGGACTTTTGGCAAATTTTAGAAGCTACTGGCCAAGGCAAGCCCAATAGCATCACATGCTATTTTCCTATGGCAAGTCTCTTGACTTTGACTTGCCACATATACCAACCTGCTTCACATTTTCCACGGAAATATTCGAGACATCAAACATGTCACAAACTAGGGATACTCATCGGGGTATTGGTCAGGCGGTTTACAGCGTGCGGCGTGCAATACGCTTGTTATAAGAAAGTGTCATGAAGTAGGACAATTAGTGGTGATCAAAGTAACGGTGTGAACTAATTCACTTCCTTCATCATGAAAGCATAATGCCTGACGGTTACACGTTACTCTATTCTTCCACCACTCAATCGTTTCCATTTCCTACGAAATCATGGTACGTTTCAATATGACTTGTATAAATAGGTTTCACTTATTTACCACAAAACAACAAGTTTTGGTCGGCAACAACACAGAATCTAGAAATCACCTGGTAGCTTTCCATCCTGCTAGCCAGATCTACTTTTAGATACAAGTCATAAACAACTACACCATCAGAATCAACGATACTGGTCTCAACACTCTCTTCGCTTCCCTTCCTAAGACCAACCCTTGTCCTTCACTTTGTGGATCAAGCAAGCCCGGAGCGGCCATTTCTTGGTTTAGGCCAGATTGTGCAGTTAATCTCTCGAATCAAAATTACTCCCGTGTAGTGTATTGTTTAGGGTTTAGATTCGTTTCTCATCTACACACCGAAATTACCAAAATTAGCGAAACGGTTTCACCCACAAACCAACCCAATTGATTGAGGATGAATTACGAAGTTCTAGACTTGATGTGATTTAATATATGCACCTGTTTTTATTTTTTTCATATGATTATCGTTTGCTTCTAATGAATGTTTATAATTGATTTCTCTAGGTGGCCAACTATAGTAGTTTCTTGATTGATTTAATGCAAGTAAATGGTCAGGATATCCATGTAATTGTTGAATAACCCATACACAAGTAAAAAATGTGAGACCCTGCAGAGGTATTCTGTGGAGCAATAGCGTGTAGAAACAACACTAAAAAGTGAACCTTGCGCTAAGAGTCTAACTACTAGAATTGGCGTAAGTTACAAAACTTAAAGCATTAGACCAAGTTACATATTGAGTGCGCTATTACTTGGTGGCTTGGACGAATATAATTTGATATTCGAGCGCTTCAAAGAACGATGATCAAAGGACTTTAGAGGATATCACTGCTCTAACTTCTTTCCTACGGTTGACGATAATCTATGATTAATGAATTGATGAATATATTAACTCATTGGCGGTTTAGTAACAAAGAAGGATTCTTCGATCATATCTCTCTATTGCTTACAACCCAATATTTTATTTGCTTTGTTTTTTTACTTTGAAAATCTCAAAAAAAGCCCCCTTTGTGACCTCTTGAACAACTACATCTCACTACTCTTCGTGGGAACGAACTTGACTTTCATTAAATTACTTTTTAACTGAGTAAAATACAGATCACTAATTTAATTGCACCCACGACATGCATTGACCACTTACAATACGTCCGTCTCGATAATCGAATTGCCAAACATGTAAACATGTCCTAAAGGGCCTAATTAAACTCCAAGTGCAAGGGATATGGGAAGAGAACTCTCACTCAAAGTGAAACATCTTGTTAAAAATGATTAAATTAATTAGGAGTTACTGTAGATAGTGAAGAAATCTACTTTCACCCAAACTCATTCATACACTCCTTCGGGATAAGGTATGTGTCACAATGGAAGATGCTGAAAATCAAACGCTTATAAGAAAATTTTCCTTTAGTGGTTGATCATTAGCCTCTCAAGCACGAATATAATTTGAAATTATTTTATTTAATTCAACAAAAATATACACATGAACATTCTCTTTTCAGACGACTGATTGCTCAATATCTTAATTAATCTCCTAATCTCACTCTCCACGGGCTAAAAACTCTAGTCACTCGTTGGATTTGAAAATAGATTACTGTTAAAACGGTCATTCCATAGCCCTTGCTCTAAGTAACATCATTTTATTTTATTTCTGGATTTGACTCGTGTACATCTTACTGAAATCACCTGATGACTCAAAAATATGTGAGTTAGTGGTTCGGTCCATGAATCAAGGGTATATTGTTCTCAGACTCAAACGGATTTGAGTCGAATTAGATCCTTTGAGCCAAGTGGAAAGTCAAATCTGACTCAAAATAAAAATTAAACGGGCCGATATCTGACTCGTGCCGAATCAAGGGTCGAGTCAGATCCAGACGCCGACAACAACAAAAATGTAACCCCTAATGAGTTAGGAAGTCAGTAAATATAATGACCGCAGTAATGATAATTTCTTTCTTTTTTCTTTTCACTTTACTCTTTTCTTCTCTACAACTGTCGGTTAAGTCCTCGTCATTCCTCTCTTTTCTTCTTCTTTTCAGACTCTCAATAATTATACAAAGAGAGGGAAAAAACAGAGAGATAATGGATCGGAAGATAGATTATGTATTCAAAATAGTGTTAATAGGAGATTCAGCAGTTGGGAAATCACAGATACTCTCAAGATTTGCTAGGAATGAGTTCAGTTTAGATTCTAAAGCAACTATTGGTGTTGAATTCCATCCCAAAACCCTTGTTACAACTACTTTGGGATAAAAAATAGGTTTTAAGTTTAATTGGACCACTGGATCTTGAGTTTTTAAGTAAAGATCTTAGGTTACAAAACTATTTTAGAATCTTATTTAGGGCTTAATTAATTGTGGGGGTTTGTTTATTTGTGAAATTAATGTTGGTTTATGAATCTAGAGTCGGCAATTTTGTTACTGAGATTATGATGATTGAAATAGTGAAAAATTCTTACTTGGGTTTGTTTGTATAATGGAGAGTGTAACTTATCTAAATTACATTGATTGATTATATAGAGTTATCTGCTAAGTTTATGTTTTTTTTTAGTTTTTGTGATGATGTCGGTGATTACTGTTGGGGGCATGTACATTAAGAGCTGTCGTTCGCTACAGAATTACCTGATTTCCATGTTATTTCGGTGCGACATTTAGTTTTTCATTACGAAAACAATCAAATGATGCGTGTTTGGGATTCTGTCAGGATTTTACAACTAGACTTTGTATTTCCTTTTGTTGGTTTCGTTTGATTAATTGGCTTATGCAAATGACTGGATTTAGTTATGCTGACTTCACGTATGATGTAGGTTGTTCATTTAGTTTCCTAGATTTCTTAATAAGTGAAAGTTGATTCCTTCTTAAATGGGATTATGCTCACCGTGGACCGTTAGAGGCTTCATACTCTAGTGGCTTGCATTGAGGTTAATACCCAAGAACTTCAATGTGGTCTCGACCGTGACAAAGGGTGCTATAATACTGCACTAATAGTTAGGTTCTGAGGAATGTGTTCTCGACAGGGAAAAAGGGTACTTGATGCACGAGCATATCGTATTTTTATTTAGAGTGATTTCTTTTAGGAATAAAACTGCTAGCATATATTCTGTAGGGGTGTTTCTGTCCTTAGTTTAGGGTTCTCTTTAGAGTTTTCGTTTGCTAGAATAAATATGCCTCTAACCTTTTCTTAGAAGGCAGAATTTGAATATATTTTCCATATGAATAATCTATTGATTATTGAGAGAGTTAGGTTTTAACCTAAACCTCAAGTGTTCGATTGCTTCAATCTCTATATGTTCTTTAGTTATCATTGCTTGTCTATCTTTATTTACTGTTTTACTTTCTAGTATCCTATCAATTGGCTCTAGAAACAAAACAAACCCAAACCCAAACCCTAGCTAACTACTATGGCAGGAAGAGTTAGACTTCAAGGTAGAGTATAGGTAGAAAGTGTAGTTGAGCTCAATACTCCATGGAGATCATCATACGAAGACGAAGAACTACTCAAGGAACCAGTGGAACTTCATCAACTAAAACGTATGTGGAGACTTGAACTTATATATCACTCGAAAGTCTATCTACTCTATCTCCTATCTTGATACAAAATTCGTTTTGTTATATAGACTTTGATTATACACATTTGCTATTTCGAGTCGAGTTTATCTCGCTTATCTATTTCTCGAAATATGTGTTGGTAAGCTTTCGCTTTGGCCAAGCTCATCTTTACTAGTGACGAAAGTCATGTTAAGTTTCAATTACTTGAAAATTGCTTTGACGAAAAATGGTTTGTGAATAACAACTATATAACGTCCTCTAAGAATATTTCAATGATTGAAATAAGAGTTTGGATTATATAACCATTGGTGGATATAAGAATTGTGTGGTAACTCATACATGTATAAGTCCATATTCCTTGAACCAAAGTATGCGTACTTTGCTGCTCAGAAAAAGATGAACAAGAGTCCATGAATCATCGGAGGTTCTCGGGCCCCGAGAAAATCTCTTGGAGTTTGTGAATTGAAAACAAACTTATTCCGGGTACTTAAGTCCGCGAATTTAAGTTGATTATTTTCTAAAAATGATATTCGTGAACTTAAACTTATATAAACTAAGGAATGCAAGTTTGCAAACCATGGCTATAAAGTTCATGAATCGATTTGAGTGAATCAAATCGTTTTTGCTTCGATTGTGTCTTGTATACTTCTATAAGATCTAAGCAATTGAACAACTCTCTAACTAGTTAATTTGAGTCATTTGAACTAGTTGTGGTAAAGAAGAACAAGGTTGATATAAAAGTGCTCATATGGCTAACCATTTGGTTAACTGCTGTTGAACCAACTAGATGTACATGTTTGGGTACGGTTACACAAACCCACATAAACGTGCATTTTATTTGTGTGTAACAAGCTAAGTTTCGATCTAACGGTTGAAAGATATTAGCTTGAATCTAATCTGGTTTTCATCTAACGGTGAATATCGAATGCTTTGTTATTAAGCTAACATTGATTGCAAACCCTGATTTGAAAGACTATATAAGGGAGAACTCTAGCAACTGGGAAACCTAATCCCCACACCTCCTGTGTGATAATAGTTGTATTAGCTAGAGTCAATTCTCCTTTAAAATTAGGTTTTCCTAAACCTTGTAGGTTAACGACTTGAAGACTTCATTGATTTTGTGAAGCCATATCGATACTACTTTCTTGTAGTTGTGTGATCTGATCTTGCATCTTCTATCGTAAAAGCACAATTATAATAATTGGCTTGAGATTAATTTCTCCGATAGGCAAGATATAAAAGTAATCACAAACATCTTCGTCTCATTGTTTGTGATTCCGCAATATCTTATTTCGCTAGTCAATTAAGATTATTGTGAGGTGATTGATAATACTAGGTTGTTCTTCGGGAATATAAGTCCGGGTTATCGATTGGTTCCTATTCACCTTGATTTATCAAAAGGCAGAACAAAACTTGTAGGTATTTTCGTGGGAGACAGATTTATCTATTACCGTAGACTTTTTCGTGTGATCTGATTTGTTTATTAAATTCTTCGACTTTGGGTCGTAGCAACTCTTAGTTGTGGGTGAGATCAGCTAAGGGAATCAAGTGCGTAGTATCTTGCTGGGATCAGAGACGTAAGGAGCGCAACTGTACCTTAGATCAGTGTGAGATTGATTGGGGTTCAATTACAGTCCAGAACCTGATTTAGTTTATAGTAGGCTAGAGTCTGTAGCGGCTTAATACAGTGTGTGTTCAATCTAGACTAGGTCCCGGGGTATTTTCTGCATTTGCGGTTTCCTCGTTAACAAAATTTCTGGTGTCTCTGTGTTATTTCTTTTCCGCATTATATTTTGTTATATAATTAAAATATCACAGGTTGTGCGTTGAATCGATCAATTGTGAAATCTAACCGTTGGTTGTTGATTGGAAATTGATTGATCCTTGGATATTGGTTTTTGGTACCATCCAAGTTTATATCTCTTGTATTTGATAAGGACTCGCATATTTCTATTTGCTTGAGTATAGATTAAATCAACAGATTGAGATATTAACTCTTTGATATACTTTTATTAAGATTGAGTCTGACTGTTTAGTTGATTCTCTTAAAAGTATATTGGAGTTACTCCATACAGATTGCTAATCGAAATATTGGGTGAGGTTGTTAGACCCCCGCTTTTTCAATTGGTATCAGAGCATGCAAACACGTTTAAAGACCTTATCAGTCTATGTTTGTAGCAATCTGAATCTGTGGACAGAACATACGCATACCATAATGCCTTCCAAAGCTTTTAATTATGTCAAATGTCTTGGAGTCACCTCAAAGGATTACTACTTCGCTGATTCTTCTGAATCCCGAGGTAAAAAAGGGGATCTATCAAATGTTGATATCTGGTCCTCTAGAGAGACAGATGACACTATCACAAAAGCTGAAAAGGAGCTCACCAGAATCTCAAAAAATTCGACTGAGTCTGTTGATTTTCAGAATCTTGATCAGCTCATTGATAAATTTGAAAAGTCTCTTGGTCGAGAACGTGAACTCTATAATATCCTTGAATCCTTCTCTAACAATATCGAAAAACTTCTTCAAGAAACTTCTAAACAGCGTGAAAATATTAGTGTTCTTGAGGATATTGTTAAGGAAGATTCAATTAGAGAAAAACGTTTGATCATGGCGCATTCCTTAGAAATAAACAACTATCGTGTTGAAAAAGAGAAACTTGTTGCATCACTGCAACCTGCCCAAGAACAGTGTAACGCCTTGAAAAAGGAAAACTCTGTTTTGATGGCTAAGTCATCCTCTGCACCTTCTCCTGATTCTCACAAGGTTTTACCTCGTGTAAAGAAAAATTCCTATAAAAAAGTACCTGTCTGAGAATTACTTGCAAAATGAGCATGTGAAGGATGAAGGGTTGGATCAAGGTAATCATGTCTCAATTTCACGATGTTGTTCATTCTGTGGGAAAAAGAATCACTATGCTATTCATTGTTTTGCTAGGAGGAAACAAATTTCTAATCTTCATAATTTGCTTCTTTCTACTGTCAATGAAGTAAATCGTCTGAGGACATATATAGTGAATCTCTTGCCGACATAAAACCATAAATCTTATAAAAATGATCTCTTTTCAAGAAATCATCACAGGTTGAGTGTTCCTCATTACGATATAAACTCTTGTGCTATTAATGAAGGCCTTCCCTGTGTTCATAAGAACAAGTCTGTTAAGTCTAGATCAAGAAAATTAAAAACCTCCAAACTCCCTTTTCTGGAACCTATCTCTAGAGGTCCTAGACTCAGTCCTCAGAAAAATCCTTCAGATGGATTTTTGAAAGGGTTAATGACTAATTCCTCTGGAATACGTCATAATCAATGGAAAATGGGAAATATACAAGAAAAAACGATCGAAGAACCTGTACAACCCTCTTCCCATGTTTGGTAGTGAGATCACTTCTCACTGCTTTACCTAACCTTAGGTAATCTCATCCTTGAAATCTATCTTGAGAGGTACAAGGATGGTGACTATGGAAGTCTCAAGATTTGTTGTATGTCTTTATGTGTCGTTTTCCTTTGTCAATCAATCAAAGTCATGAAATACTATTTTATGACTCAGGCTATAATTCTAATGATTTTTTGAGCAATAATTGACAAACTTTGTGTTTTTCCTTTTACTGGATTTAGTTCAAATCCATCTTTCTCTCTCATGCGTACGGTCCATGAACGTTCGTGTCCTCTCCCGTGAGTTCATAGGGTTTCCAAAAAACAAGAGTTCCTTCTCCTGTTTACAAAAACATATATACTCTTTATTGTGTTATTCCATCCCTATTAAAAAAAATGGAGAACTCTGCAAAATCTCAAGAGATAGTGCATATTGATATGGAGGAAGACACTCAAGGATGTGAGTCAATTCAAGAGCTGGTTCTAAAGAAGATGCTTGAAAGAATGGATCACAACTCCTGGATTGATGATTCAGTCAAGGATTTAACTCGTTTTCAGAACGATTCAAAGGTCGAGTTTTCGAATCTTCAATTGCAAATAAACCAACTCTTAGATGGTCAGGCCAGAATCCTTGCAAATCAGAATATTCTGATACGGAGTCAAAATAAGCTCATCATGGACTGTGTCAAGGCTAGACAACTTGCTCGGGTTGTTGATCGTAAAGTTAGTGTTCTAACTCATGAACATGGTATGTCTACGGTCAAGAGAGTAAAGGAAATCAGTGATACCTTCTTTGACGGATTCATTGAAAGGTATGAAGTTCTCAATGAACTGTGATTTTATCTTATCTAGTAAATCTTCTTATGAGAATTTTATTCTTGTGTATTTAGGAAGAATAACTAGAGTTTGGAATAGCCATTATTGTGATTACACATAGCTATGTCCAATATTTTCATCTTCATGTTTTTAGATTTATTTTTATAAATTCCAAAAAGATTATTTGGAAGATGATTTTTGCAGTATTAATCTTTATGGTTTTATATATTGCAATTTATTATGGGATATGTGTGTTTGCGTCCGTGAACTATGATTGTCCCATACCTTGTCAAAAGTTATCTCTAATTCAGGATGACACTAACCAGTATAAGTGGATGGAAACATCTTGATTGTAGGAGTTGAGGAACCCAATAACTTAGTCGTAACTCAAGTAGTTGCAGGAAATCCCACAATACACCCCTCACTATATTTTGTTAAACTAATCCATTCAAAAGATAATAGAAGAACAATTATGAATGTTTATTAATAACTTTCTTGAATCTTTACACGGAAAATGAGATTACACTTAAGAACTTACAAATGTTTCTCTCTTTCTCTCTCCTAATGACTTACTCTCAATCCAAAAAAAACCTCTCCCCGACAGATCCACTCATCCCTTTATATAGGGTAGTACATAGTGAATGACGACTAAGCTGTCCCCTTATTTTCGGAAATGTCTTGCGAAGCGTCGCGAGCTTACAAATATTCATATTCGCGACACTTCTTAACTTTCGCCAGATTTCATATCTTCTATCGTCATCCGGTCGTCATTTTCATTTAATCCTCTGCAGTGATTCGCAGTGTTGTTATTCGTTGTCTTCGCGAATTGTTGTTGTGGCGATATTATGATCCTACATCTTGCCTCTTCTCATGTCTTCTCTGCGAAGGAGAGAATGTCATGAGAATCGATATTTTTAAACCCGCCTTTGTTTTTTTTGTACTTATTTGAGTTTCATCTTTCCATACGGACTTTATTACGAGATGTCTATTCCTCCATTCTATTTCGACACGTTTCTTTCATTCGTTTATTCGACCATTCACGTCCCTTCTCACATTAAATGTTCTCGCTTCCCCAAGGATGTTTCTCTCTATATATATTTTTCATATCTTTCTCTTCTCCTCTTTCGTTTTCTCTCTGCAATTTTTCTTTTATCTTCTTCTTCCGCAAATCGCGCTTCTATTCTTGCAAATCTTTGATCTCTTGTCATATCTTAGTCTTCGACTCTTTATTCATTCCCATATTTGATAATGGCTTCACTTAGTCGTATGTATAAACCTCGCTTTATTGAGATCCAGAAAAAGTTGCAAGATGAAGGTTTCACCCTTTCTACTATTCGATCAAGGAGGTTCATCTATACTCTTTGCCAAGCTTTTTCGATCATAAGTGTGATGATCACAAGATTATTGTTTCGTTAGGTCAACTTCTCGCGGGACTTCCCATTCCTTTGTATGATCTGAGATGCCACTCTTTTATGAAATCCTTTCCCATCAGAGCTTCTCATGTTTGTCTATCAACTATGCGGCGATTGTATTCGCCTAATGCTCGAGTTTGCCGGTCGTGGTCTTTGGCAAAGGATCTCTATACCCTAACGGTGTCGGACATCCAGAATATGTAAATTTAGAAATAATCCCTGAGAAATACACTTGTGGAAAACTTCTTTGAAAATTATGAAGTAATAGGCATGAGAAATAAGAAATCTCACTGGGGCGATCGGTTGAAGAGAAGAGATAATATCCACGAGGATAAATTACTTATGCAAGATATCGTGGCATTCGGGTAAGAACACTACTCCTCGCCACTCTAAAGATGAGAGGTGGTGGGTTGTTCCTTTGCTCTTAAGTGGACCTTACATAGCGAGGTTCGCATGTACTCCTGCAAATCTCATGAGGCTATCATCCTTGGGAATTTAAGTGGCCCAAGAAGGCAAAAGAGGTATGTCTCCATAGTTTGCTTTTGCAATCCCTCTTTCCTCTTGTATTCATTGATTTTGTAAATTTCTGATTGCCAAAGCGAGGAAAAGTTACAAGGCAAATCCTTGGCTAGCACCTTGGCAATACTTCGATCGCTTACGGATGAAGTAAGAAATATTCTTTTTGTATTACTTTACAATATTGTTGCCTCTATTTCTTATCTTCATTTGTATGCGAAGGTTAATCTTTGAGGAAGCAATAGGCTGCGAAAGTTAAAGGCAAAACTAAAGCCACTTTGCACGCAAGGACAAATCTTACGCTCCACCATCTAAGAAGCGAAAAGCTCAGCCCTCCTCTCATCTCGGCTCAAGTTAAGAGTCTTCCGGTGAAGATGATAATGATAATGATAATGTTTTGGATTCAACTTTCCAAAATGAAGCTCAACCATCCAATTCTCCTATGGATCAATTGTTGACATCTTCTCGGATTCTCTTCAAGGACTTGGAGATACCCATCGACTTCTATATGCGAGAGCCTCGCCACCGTATGCAATGCTACACTCTTTGGATGGCAACGACTCTTTCAAAGGAGTTTCTAGATCTGTATCCCCTAGCTTCTTAAATGCACTTAATTCGTTGGTATGTACTTATTTGGTTCTCTAGCTTCTAGATCTCACGTTTCCTTTCCAATTTCATTTTCTAATTTGTACCTTAATAACCTTTGTATCTTTCTTGCAGAAGTGGAAAAACCTCTTTTGTGGTTGCCTCAGATCTTGAGAGGAGGTATAATATTCAATTGAAAAAGAATACTCAATCTTGCATAAGGATCAAAGAATTAGAAGTTGAGTCTGCGGGATATCGCGAAAAGATCCAACAATTGGAGGCGGGTTTTACGCGAGAAAGACAAAGTTACCACTCTCAGAATGCTAATCGCTGACTTTATGGTATAAAATTTTTTTCCCTCTTATTATTTTATTTTATCAATTTCCGTTGCTACTGACTTATCACTTTCATGAGATGTATATAATCTCTCCGAAGAAGCTATTCTTCTCCATTCATTTCTGAGCCTATGGATAATGATACTCTTCTCGCTCATCTCAACAACTCCTTAAGTAGTTCGTCGAGCAGAATTAATACTCTTTCATTAAGCGAACTCCAAACCAAGTACCGCCTCTTAATAATTGAGCACGAGATCTAGTTTAAGTACAGACCAACCAGTTTAAACAAATGTATCTCGAATCTCATGAGGAAATCAAAATTTTAAGGAAGAAAATTAGTGACCATATAGATGACAAAGATCGCATTGCTAATAATGGTGCCCAGGCATTAGCAACATTTCAAAAGTCCCTTCTTGAAGTGCAAATGGAGCGAGATGAATTGCTTCGTCGAGAATTCTTTACTCTTTGAGCGAGAAAACCAAATTCGTTCACTTCTTATTATAAATAATGACGACGAATTCGCTTGGGCCGCGAAAATCTTAGATAATGCCGGGAATAATTTAGGTGTTGATGTTAGTCTTCATCAGAGCATACTTCCTTGGTTAAAGATATAATATCGACGAGAGAAGGTTACTTATTATACCTTCTTGTTTCTTACCTCTGCAATATTCTTTGTTGAGTTGTTAACTTATCGTTGTCTATTTGCGAGTCAGAAAAAAAGATTTCAAGCAAGAATTGAAGAACTTGAATGCGAGAAAGCACGGCTCGCAAAGAATCTCAACCTTCGCGAGAATAAGTATTCCAAGTTGAAGAATCAATTCCAAACTACGGTGGCGAATTTTAATAATGATGCCGTTCGTTTTGTAATGAAGCCATGAAGTATGTTTGTAAAGATCATAAAATTCCTCTTTCTTTATATCCTTGGCTTTAGAAGAAGTTCTGAGAATTTGCCTATCTCAGACATTTCTGATAGTGAAGCCAGCGAAGAAGAAAATTCTGGCGGCGAGAATAATAGAATTGAAGGATCAGATAGAGGAGAAGAATCGCCAAAGAGATAGTTCTTTTTGTTTCTTTTTCTTTGCGTGTAATATCTTGTGCATTTTGTGTCTTTTTGTAAACTTCTTGGGTTTGTTGTCCATAAATTCCATCTTCATTCCCTTTTCTTGGCAATTTTTCTCTTGTAATATAATTGGCTAACATTATTAATGTATAACTCTTTCATGGGAAGATGGATAACAACATTTCATCTTTTCCATCCCACATTTGCCTCTGTTATTCATCTTCGGATGAAAGAATGAAAATTTTGAGATCCGCACGTTCTTCTTTTGATCAGGAATGATGTTTTAAATTTATAATTGCGATGGAATCGCAAGAACTTTCATTAAAGAAGAGATTGTTTGGTCTCGCCTTATCATTTGTGGTGGACTTCTAAGCTTGACCTTCCTAAGTAAAGGTCTTACTCTGCCACCCTTTATTGCGACAAGACCGCAGGACGTCTTTACACTTGCATGTAAAAACCCATTGATCTTGTCTTATCATTATTCAAGTATTTTTGCCTCTGCAGGATATTTTGTTTGCGACAATATGACAGGCCTAAATTCTCTTGCGAAAGTAAAGCCCCATGACATTGTCGTCTTGCGACGAAATCGCGGGACGTCTTTACACTTTCATGTAAGGACCCATTGATCTCGTCTTACCCTCGCGTTAGTATTATTGCCTCTGCGGGATCATTGCACAAATATGACAAGCCTAAGTTTCCTTGCGAAACAAAGCCTCGTGACATTTGCGTCTTTGGCACTTATCGGCTCCCTAATGGAGGGTTCCGCCCTTATCACCTCCCCGGTTGCCCCTTCAAGGAGGCGTACATCGGCCATACAAGGCTAGCTCCTCCCATCCGGTCTTAACAACAACTGGTTGTTTTCGTGACCTCTTATCCCTTATACCTATAGAGTTTATGGTTACAAGGCTGCACCCTAAGTGGAGTTTTCTTGGTAGAGTGCGGCGTGCGCCAAGACTTGTCAAGAGTGGTAAGGAAGTTCCATGCTCCCGCACTCTTGACTCAGCCGGGTACCTCGGCGCCTTGATCATACGGCGACTCCTTGAAAGAGACCCTCGGTCGCCCAACCAGTATAACCTACATATATAGTTGGGAATCCAAGGTATCTCCTCAGGATAGGCTTTCATGGGCCCCAAATCTGCATGACTCGGGTTCCGGGGCGGTGTAACCTTTTCCACTGAGCCATGTTAAGAGATACCCCCTTATATGACGCACTTTAGGTCTTACATTTGCCTCTTACGAAATTTTGATTCGCGAACTAGGGTGTACGCCATAAAGGTTCGTCCCATTCATTTATTCATTCATTGTTGTTAAATCATTCAATCATTCATATTTAATTCTTTGAGTGATATTTAATTTGCGAAGACATCGCACAATGTTGTTCATTCATTTTTGCCTCGGATTCTTCTCTTTGTCGAAATTCTCATATATCATTTCTTCTTAGTCTTGCCTTTGATATATCTTTGTCGATTACTTATCGCGAGATCATTCGACTTACTTTTTATGCCTTTTGTTCATTGCACTCTTTGCCTTAGTGTTATCCCCACCCTTGAAGGACTCCTTTCCATCGTAACGTTCGCTTTGCTTCCATGCATTCTCTGCGGCACTTCGCGATGTTTCTCTGACGCCGTGATGAACTACAACCAATTATCTTTGCGGCATCGTAACATTCGCCTATTACTGCGACACTTCGCGATGCTTCTTCATTTCTTATTTCGATAGTATCCACCATCGACTTCTCTTTTCTCTGTTCATCTTTGATATTTTGTTTCAGTCTTTCCTTTTAGCATTTCTCTCTTCACAACTCTCTACGTCAACCTCATAACATTTCGACCTTCCTTCCAATCTCCTTTATAATGCCAATACCATTTGGATGTGGAAATTTTATACATTGATGGTATGTTGATGCTACTCCCAAGATTTCGTGTAGCCACGGTCGCCCAATTAATGCGTTATAAGGAGATTCCACGTCAACCACGCGAGAATAAAATGTTAGGTGATAATCCTTGTAAAGGTATCCTCATGTGAATCTCTCCTTTAGGTTTGTTATTTGTTAAGTTAAAACCATAAATTTTATATGTTGAAGGAATCAAATTTTCATCCTCTCCACCCATGGTCTTATAAGTATGGTAAAGCAGAATATTCATAGAACTTCCGGTATCGATTAGGATTCTATTGATTGCCCAACAATTTTACGCCGTCATCTTCTCCATCAATTGGTCTTGGATTAATGTCCAATCGCACCACCAACGGGCTATCATGTGCTTCTCTTCCTTTTGGTATTTAAATCTGCGAGAGAAAGAAATAGTTTTTAAGCGCCAATCTTGCAATTGCGACTTTCTCGCGGAGGTTCATCACCTCTTTGTTATGAAAATCTCTTGCATATACTCTACTAAGCACGTTATCGTGAAAGTCTTCGATTATACGATATGAATGAACGATAGAATTGCAAAATAGATTTTTGGCCTTTGTTCCCACTTCTATTACGAGTGCTTCTTTTCCCTTCTTTGAAATTTGTTCTTTGCACTTCTGATGGTGATGTTGTTAGTACTTGCTTCCCTTTCTCTTCATTTTTTAGAAAGTGAGCCAACTTCCCATGATCAATCATTCGGAGAATGATTCTCTTTATGTTTCTGCAATCATTTGTTAAATGTCCATGAAAGCGATGGTAAGAACAATATTCATGACTTACGTCGCTTGGTGGTGGTTCACTGCCTGCATTCCATGGTGGTGGTATGTCCTCCATTACAAGTATAGCTTCCCAAATTTTCTCAACACTAGCATTTAGTGGTGGCATTCTTATCTCTTCCCATACCACTCTACGATTTCTTGACCTTCCATAGTTATTACGCCTTTGTCCTCCATAAGTTTCTTGCATATGATCTAATCTCTGAATTTTATTATTGTTGCCGCGGTTGTAGTAGTTCCTTTCTCTATCAAACTCCTCGATCTCGGCTTCCCATAGCTACTATTTTCTGCTTTGTCCATCATCAATCCCGTTTTCCGGTTGCCCTTGCGAAGTGGTCGCCACTTTGAGTTTAAAAATTTTGGTAATAAACTTGCATTCGCAGCATTTGAACTTGTATTATGGCAGCTGGGTATGATTCCATTTCATTTTGTCTTTCTTCCAAAGCAATGTATTCTTCTTGAAGTTCATGACTCGGCCATCGTAATCGTATTTTTAATTCTGAATATTTGAATGTATAACAAACTTGTTGCGAACAGAGCATTTACAAATGATAAAATGAGATATCTTTCCTCTACCCTTAGGCCATTTCTTTTTTGCACATTGTTCTCCATCTCATTGTCGGATGTCTTAAGCTCTCGCCCACTCTTTGTTTCAATCCGAATACATCTTCAATTCTGGTCGCGTGGAATTGTTACTTATATACGCTCCCAAGAAAATAGTTTGTAAATGGTTGAATGATGAGATTGTGTTTCTCGGTAATCCTTCAAACCATTTCGGTGCTTCTCCAATTAAGCTTGATGCGAAGTATTTGCACAATATGGCATCATGATTCTCCCATTGTAACATACATCTCATATAAGCCTTGATGTGTTGTATCGCACAGGTTGTTCCATCGAAAATGTTGGTTAATGCAGGCAGATTGCACTTAGGTGGTATCCCTCCCATTTGTACTTCTATTGTGAAAGGAGTCTTCGCAGCTTCTGCGATGGCTTCATCCAACTGTCTTCTTCCTCCTTCCTTCCCTCTTTGTTTAACAATTTTCTCATTTCTGCTAGTTCTTTCAAGATTTGCTCATTTTCCTCGGGATTTGATTCTGCTTTGGTCTTTTTAGCTCTGCCTCTCGCCTTTGCGATCATGTCATTTTGACCTTCTTGTTCATTATTTTCTTCTCTCCTTTCTCTGCGATTGTCTCCTTCGTCTCTTTCATCAATTCGCACACCATTATATATATCGTTCTCTCTTCTTGGTTCTCTATCAACTCTCCTCTGCATCCTCTCGTATTCTCCATTGACACGATTTTGTGCTCGCCTCCTTTCTCTGTTGTCGTGATTATTTTGTCGGATTGCTTCTTCGAATTCTTGGTTTTCCACTTCTGCTCTTCTCTCTCTCTCTCTCGCGGGCTAAGCGTGCTTGTTCAGCATAATGTTTCTCAATGTCGTCCACGATCTCTTGTTGCCTTCTCAATGCTTCTCTTCCATGCAGTATTGCTCTTCCTTCCGCAATTTGGATCATCGGTCCCCTGAAATCGCCTAGTTCCACTGATTTTCTTCATTCTGCTCATCTTGGAAATTCTCGGGATGGGGAATATAACGATCTTCTGCGTCCTCTCTTCTTTCATGATGTTACGATCGAGATTTTGTGCTTCCGTTGGTTTTCTACCTCTGTAACCACAATGGTAAAGCTCTCCTTCTTTCTTCCCTAGTCGATCTTGAACTCGATCTCGCAGTGCTTCTCGATCTTCTATTTTGCAATCTTATATTTTCCATCCTTAATTCATGATTCTGTCTCGTCAAGTTTGCTCGTTCCTCTGCCTCTAGTCGCCTCTCTTCATGTATCGTTTGTCTCAATGTTTCCAATCTTTGTGAGTTCTTCATTTCTGGATTCATTTCTCCATTCATTCTTTGATCTTCTTCTCCTTGTCCATTGTTTACCAATTGTTGCTCTTCTTCCCTTTCATCCTCGAATCCGTCCTCCAAGTGTGCACACTTACTCTATCGTAATCCACGGTTTCATTTATTTAGGTGGAATTAAAGCTTGGACATGATTCTCTTCATCATTCCTCATATTCATCCTTGACGATTCTCCTCTTTCAATTCTCCTTTCTCCAGCCAAGTCTTCCACTTCTTCTCATAGGTTGTTCAAGTACATTTCTTCTTCTAGCCATTTCTCTTTTGGTAACTTCTTTGAAAATTATCTCAAATTTCTTTCTTATTAATTCTCTTCTTTTAATCTTTGTTCAAAGCCTGTTTCTAGCGCCAATATGTAGTTGCGGGAAATCCCACAATACACCCCTCACTATATTTTGTTAAACTAATCCATTCAAAAGATAATAGAAGAACAATTATGAATGTTTATTAATAACTTTCTTGAATCTTTACACAGGAAAATGAGATTACACTTAAGAACTTACAAATGTTTCTCTCTTTCTCTCTCCTAATGACTTACTCTCCAATCCAAAGAAAAAAACCTCTCCCACGACAGATCCACTCATCCCTTTATATAGGGTAGTACATAGTGAATGATGACTAAATTTGTCCCCTTATTTTCGGAAATGTCTTGCGAAGCGTCGCAGGCTTACAAATATTCATATTCGCGACACTTCTTAACTTTCGCCAGATTTCATATCTTCCTATCGTCATCCAGTGCGTCATTTTCATTTAATCCTCTGCGAATGACTCGCGGTGTTGTTATTCGTTGTCTTCGCGAATTGTTGTTGTGGCGATATTATGATCCTACATAGGATAGGATTCATATTGGCAAAGTGGCCTTGAGCATTGCATTCGGAAACACTGTTCACCTTAGTCAACATCTTTTTAAATAATAAATCTTTATATTCTATTCATGTGATTTGTGTGACCCGATTATTGATGTCCATTGTGTGACTATCTAAGTAGATCTCTGTCACCTATAAATGAATATGATTCGCATCGGTACTTTCTCATGTAATCAATGAGAGTATGCCAACCAAGGAGATTCATTAGTGTCGTTTCCTTAATTATGCGCAGTAGCTAGGGTGCTGAGTAAAGGTTTTGTGGGTACACCTCTTGTAAACCCTCCCGAGACTATAATTCGGCCACTATAGCTACATAGGGGTTTAAAGTCTTGTTGCACACGCTAAGTGCAACCGCGATTCCTGCGACAGTGAGTTAGGATTTTATTTTTTTAGATTAGATTTGCTCGGGACTAGCAAATAATAAGTTTGGGGGTATTTGATAGACGCATTTATGTGTCCGAATTCTCCACAATTTTGTATATTGTTAGTGCTCATTTTTGTACTTATTATGGTGTTTTTATGTCTTTGTAGGTATTTTTGGAGAAATAAGCTTTTGCGGGCAATTGGTCCAGAAATTATTATTTCCACCCCATGAATGGATAAGGGGCACCATGATTGATATCGACACCCCAGCAACTCGGATAAAGGGCAACCGGTTATCTTCAACTTCGTATAGGTTAGATTGAAAGTATTAGGATATGAGACATTACAAGTATTACGTGAAGACTTGAAGAAGTGAAGAAGCAATGAGCTACAACGACGACATCATCCTTCCTCTTGAGGTTAGTAATATTTAACTTGAACTGTTTCATTGCCTAACGTATCTTTTAAGTCGTGCATATTGAAAACATAACTACAAAGCATGAATGATTATACTCTAGTTAGACATAGCATTAAGGAATACAATACAAAGTATAACGCTTATCTTTTGAACTTCGTATATAAGACATCCACATAATCGTATGAATGCTATTGTGATTATGTGTATGGGTAAAGGTGAAGATTTCATCCTAGGAAACAATGTTTTACATTCATTTGAAGGAAGTAAGTTCATAAACTTATTTTGTGAATCGAAAGGGAAATCGCTTGGCTTATTGGTATTCGTTATTCATTGCAAATCTTTGGATTACCAAAATGTGTGATTAGTATAACCGCTCATGACTTGTTTATGTTCTTGGTAAAACTATTCAAAAGGCTTGACTTTTGTATTGGTATGACTTTTATTAGTGAAACCAATCTTAAGTAATCACCTGAGATGGTATGATCGATTTGTTGTTATTGGTATGACCAACTCTAGACATTGGGGAACCGATCCTATGAAGAGGTGCAACCGATCACAAAGGGGGAATCGATACTTGTAAGAGGTGCAAGAAGTTTCTAGATATTGGGAACCGATCCTTAGAACATGTGCAACACGTTTTTAGATATTGGAAACCGATCTTATGGACATGTGCACCAAATACAAGTTAGATACCATATATATGTGGGAACCGATCCTAGTACATAGTCAACCGAATTTTGGAAAGCTAGTGTGAGTAAGTCGGTACTCACATGGAGGTAGAAGCAGAAACTTGTTTTGGTAGAACCGTGAAAACCCATGATTGGTGATTGAGTGTTCTAGGAAGTCAGATGAACCAATTCTAAAATTGTTTGGAAGTGTGGAAAATCGGTTCCAAGATTGTAAATATGAAAAAAGGATTTACAAAGTAAAGATGTCGACATACTTTGAACTAGTGCAGTAATTCTTACCTTTTATTGTTAAAAGATATTCCTTAATAGCTAAAGGAGAATCCCGGATCGAAATAAATTGAGAATCTTTTAATTAAGGTTTCTAGTTTTATATGCTTTTATTTTCCAGCAAATAAATGTGCATTTACTAATTGAATATTTTCTACTGAGATTTCAGTCAATATTTGGACAAAGCATTTCCGGGAATAATAAAAACCGAATCGGGCGTTAATGCATATCTTGAGAATATTTTCGGTTTTGGAAATTCCTTGGTGTCCAAACTTCCTTGGTCTATAAATATCAAAGTTTGCATTTCAAGCAAACTAATCCTCGAGAGCTTGACAAAACTAACTAGTTGTGTTATTCTTGGTGGAGCCGCCTATTCGGAGAGTTAAGTAGCCTAATTAGGGAAATCTCTTGGCCGCTCGGTTTAAAGACTTCTTTGGGATTGATAAGCTCTATTAGTACCGTTGGTGGGAAACTAGATAATTGCGGTTTATTATTAGTTTTCGATTGATTTGATTGACTAACGGTGGTTGAACTTTGATTCTGTTCTATGTGTGATTTATCACAAGAGATTCAAGTTGATTGTGTGCAGGTGTGTATTGAAGATCTAAGAAGATTTAAAGACAAAAAGACTTTGAAGATTTCGATTTGGGTTCATAATCTTTGGTGTGCACAATACTTGTTTGGTTGAAAAGGATCCAACTATAATCGGTTTATCCTTGTGATAGATTGGATAGATTAGTTGAGTAGATCGCATCAATATCATTCTTTGGATTTAGAATATTGATTGCAAAATCTCTAACGATTAATTAGGTAACTGTTAATTGATAGATCTAAGGACCTGACAAAGGAGTTTATTGGGATAAACGGAAGAGCCTTTTTCGAACTCATATCACTTGATTGAAAAGAGTTTTTACCGAATTGCATTTGTTGTTCCTTTCTTGTTTGGAATACTAGCCAAAGGAATTTTTCTAAGTACGTGACTTATTGCAAGTTGGAGGCGTGGGAATACAGACGGAACTAGGTGAACTATAGGTTTAGTTGCTTGGTCTGAATTATACGAAGTTGTTTATTTTGTATAGCGTCTTAATACTGAGAGTATTCAATTCTGGACAAGGTCTCGGGGTTTTTCTGCATTTGCGGTTTCCTCGTTAACAAAATCTTGTTGTGCCGTTTACTTTATATTTCCGCATTATGATTTTTTTGTTATAATTAAAGTAAATTTCACTTTGTACGTTAACAGGGCACTTGATAGTAATCCTATTGGTTTCGGTTATTACTGTACCTTTATCAAGTGAACACTTTGTTGTTGTATTGTCTCGATTCATATCCATAGACGATCACACAAAGTGTATTGGATTTCTCAACTTGTCTGATGTAATTATTCACGTGTTAGGCCAGTCCGGACTAACCCTATTTCAAGTGGACATTGTGTTGAAATATTCCTTGAGTGATTGTTGCTCCAAGAGGTTTATACACAGTGGGTCTTGTATGATCAAAAGTTTAAGATTGTATTTGGGTACCCTCGTCTTTTCAATTGGTATCAGAGCAGGCAAACAAGTAAAGATCTAACAATCTGTGTTTGGTACGATCCAACCTATAAAAATGAATCTGATGAGTGATTCAGCTAACGTACCACCAAGATTCAATGGGACAAATTACCCATTATGGAAATCGGATATGAAAGCTTTTCTTCAATCCCGAGATTTTAATATGTGGTTATTAATCGAAGATGGATATCAACGACCGATGGATTATTCGGAGACAGAGTTCAAACGCTTAGCGTTCTATATTCATAAAGAAAGAGTTCTTGCAAAACATAATTCTGATGGTTTGAATGCCATGATACATGCAGTTAGTCATGATCTTCTACATCATGTGCTATCATTTACGACTTCTAGAGAAGCATGGGATATTCTTGAGACTATATTTGAGGGAAATAATTATGAAAAAGAAGCACGACTTCTTTCTCTTTCAGCAGAATGGGAACTCCTCAAAATGGATGATAATGATACCTTCGAGGGGTTTAACTCTAAACTTTCCGAGATTGTTAATGCATCTTTCTTCCTTAGAAAGGCTATACTTTAAAAATAAATAGTATGCAAAATTCTCAGATCGTTACCATCCAGATACGAGTCTAAGAAACATGCCATAATAGAAGGAAATGATCTTTCATACTTTCTCAAGCTCTCTTGTAGGAAAGTTAAAGATCTTTGATAGAAAAATTTTTTGAAAAATCAAAGAGAAACGTTGCCAAGAGAACTAGGTACCTGTTGAAAAAGAGCTTGACTCAACTATTGTGCTTCTAGCGCAAAATAATTAAGGACATCTTATCTATTGATAAACGTGCTCTCGATACATTATCGTTTTGCCATAAAAATGGTAATGATGAAGTACAATGCTTCAAGTGCCGTAGATTCGGACATATGGCAAAACATTGTCCCGGTAGAAGAATTCAGAAGTGCAACAAGGCGTATGTCTCCAGTACTCTTGATGATATTCCGTGGGAAGAATCCAATGAAAAAATATCTAATTGTAATGCACTTCTTGCCAACTCTAACAGTGATGAAACCTGTGAGTCTAATCAACTACTAGAAAAACTTGAGTTGGGAATTAAGGAAAATGAAATGTTAAGCCTGGTACTTGAAAACCTTTTGAAATTCCTATCAGATAAAACCTGCAAGGTAAAATCTGAACAAGTAAAATTGGGTGAAAAACCAAAAGGGTCAGAAACTAGTTTTTCTGATAAGACACTAAGTTTTTCATTTAGAGGAAATAACCACTGCAATTCCCCGTGGAAACCTTCCAGAAAAATAAATTTATCAAGGCACTTCGTAAAGGGATAAATATTTTGAAGGCTGATAAGTTTATTGGATCTCATGAGGAAATTGCAAACTCTTGCAATTATAAGAGAAAGGAACAACGTAAGGAAACACAGTCTATTGTGTTCATAAGTCATCCTAAGGATGTCTTTGTTACCTATGGTGAGAATAATTCTCACCTCAACATACTCTGATTGTGTTGAAGAATGCATCCTCACTTGTTGCCCAAAATTTCTGATTGTGAGGAAGCATTAATCTGGGCAGTGAAAATAATATCTTTTACTTCTGGAAAAGGTATATTCGGTTTCCATAAATCAAATTATCCGTTGATTTTCTCCCATCTTATATATTTTCTTCTTGCCCAAAAGAAGACTATCTTGTTTCAATGGAGAAATCGGCAAAAGAAAGGTCATCTCTAGATGATTTAGCACTTTGTACATCAGTTATGAATGAAACTCATGATGTCTCACCACATGATAAGCCTCGTGTTTTTCAGAGAAGACAGATCCTTACTGTTAAACATTGTATTAGACATCATGAGCTAATATTAAAGGATTCAAAAGAAGTACTAGTTGATCTCCATTCTCAACTGCTTGAGATGAACAAATCATCTTCTGAAAAAGTAAGTGCTCAGAAGAATTTGAATCCTGTTATCGAAAGTAATCTTCACAAGACTTGCGATTACAAAGGAAGATGGAAAATACACATTAGTTTTTATTTCTTTCAATAAAGTCTATTTTTAAATAAAACTATCTTATTTATGAATAAAATTATTGTTTTATAATTTTTGTTGTGATAGTTTTTGATTACATAGCATGTGCTTGAATGCTTTATCTTATTGCTATGTATGTGTATGTGATGTTTGATTTCGGTTTTCTAACCTTGTTATTCGATCTCATATGTTGTGAACCCTTATGGTTTGGGTGACTTTTTGGTTCAACGGGATTGAGTTCTAGCCCATGTTGGTAGGCTTTATCAAAGGATAATAAGGGGTTCCGATTGAAACAATATGTGGAAAAGTCACAATATGTTGAATCGTCTTGGTTTAGCATAAAGGCATATGTGTTTCGGGGTTTTCAACTTTTTCTTTACACTAGTTAAAAAATGGTTTTCAACCTTTCTCTGGTAAAGGTTGGTTGTTGTTGTTCTTTTGTCTTTTAAGAGGATAACAACATGATGGTGATTCTCCTTGGAAAAATGCGAATTGGAGAAGAGGATGCAAAATTGAGGTAACGACTTTGTTAGTTAATCGTTTTCCTGTTTAAGAAAAGCCTGATTTTATTGCTTATATCTATTGCTTTTGCTTAACAAAATTTCGGTACAATTGACGTTTATTCCATTATGTGCGTATGTATGTGTGTGTGTGAATCAATTGTTTTCGGTTGTCATGCTTTATTATTTGGTATCAATTGTTTAGGCTTATGAAATTTACGGTGCAATTGCGGTGCTTTAATGTCTATGTTGTTTCAATTGCTTTTGGTTGAGATAAATAATTATGCAAGTTGATTTATTTGGTTTGTATGAATTGTTTATGGCTTAAAAAAAGTGTTTCGGGATGAATTGTTTAGTCCAATTCGATTATGGATAAGAGAAACTAAGTTAATTTCGATCTTAGTTAGACTTATCAAAGTGTAGGATTCGGTTATTCAAGTCTAATCGAATGCCTTAACAAGAAATGCTAGTTAACTAACCTAGTACTTGTCTTGTTTAAAGTGAAAGGTCTAAGTTATTGAGTCGAAAACTTAAAACCTGATGAGAAAAATAAAGTTAATTCTGATCTTTATTTTTGTCTTATCGAATAAGCGATTGTATTTGTGCAATCGGTTTAGCAAAGGAACTAAGGTGCTTAGTCGATTTTTGGTTTGCTAAACTATTAGGGAAAATTTCTTCGGGCAATTGTTTCCTTGGTAACATATCAAAACTTAGTTTCAGTTTTGATATTGGTTATCAAAAATGGTGTGTGTAACCTCGTGCTTAACTCTTATAGGTTTGCAAGTCTATTTGAGATTTGTAAGATCCTTTCGGTTTATCCTTTATTTGCTCGTACCTTTGTCATTTTGTGACAAAAAATGGGAGAAATATTTGGAATAAATAATTGATATTGGTAATTGGTATCACTAAAGGAAAGGACAATGGTGCTTAAACGTTATATCTAACTAAAGAGTAAACATAGACTAAGGGGGAGTAGCATATCATATTGATTTGGAAAATAACAAAGACGTGCGTATTGAAAATATACCTATCTTACCTTTAGGGGAGTATTAGCTTTGTTATTATAATGTCAACAGCGGCATTTAAGGATTGAATGTATACAGCATTATTGTGATGTTGAATTTGGGAATCAAGCGTATGTATAATGAATTGTTGTAATTTGTTTACCCATAAGATGTAAGATTTTTGTCACTAAAATTGACAAAGGGGGATTGTTAGAGCATTGCTCGGTCGAACTCGCATGCATTGCTATCTCAAGCATGTTTGTCAATGTTAGTGATCAAAACTATAAATCTTGATTTCTAGTCTACTCATAGCTAAAGTCTCGGACTAGGATAGAAAGTGTAGTTAAGCTCAAGACTCCATTGCGATCATCATACGAAGATTAAGAACTACTCAAGGAACCGGTGGAACTTCATCGACTAAAAGGCATGTGGAAACTTGAACTTATCTATCACTCAAAAGTATATCTACTCTATCTCCTATCTTGAGACAAAAGTCGTTTTGCTATGTAGACTATGATTATACACATTTGCTATTTCGAGTCGAGTTTATCTCGCTTATCTATTTCTCAAAATATGTGTTGGTTTGGCCAAGTTCATCTTTACCTAGTGACGAAAGTCATGTTAAGTTTCAATGACTTGAAAATGGGTTTGACGAAAAATGGTTTGTGAACAACAACTATATAACGTCCTCTAATAATGTTTCAATGATTGAAATGAGAGTTTAGATTATATAACCATTGGTGGGTATAAGCATTATGTGGTAACTCATGCATGTATAAGTCCATATTCCTTGAACCAAAGTATGCGTACTTTGCTGCTCAGGAAAACCGAAACAAGGAGTCTGCGAACAAAGTCCGCGAACTGTCGGAGATTCTCGTCCCGAGAAAATCTGCTGGAGTTTGAGAACTCATTTTGGGTACTTAAGTCCGCGAACTCAGTCCGCGAACTTAAGTTGGTTATATCTAAAAACGATATTCGTGAACTTCAACTTATACAAACTAAGGAATGAAGTTTGCAAACCGTGGCTATAAAGTTCATGAATCGATTCAAATGAATCAAATCGTTTTTGCTTCGACTGTGTCTTGTATACATCTATAAGATCTAAGCAACTGAACAACTCTCTTACTAGTTCATTTGAGTCATTTGAACTAGTTATGGTGAAGAAGAATATGGTTGATATGAAAGTGCTCATAAGGCTAACCATTTGGTTAACTACTATTGAACCAACTCGATGCACATGTTTGGGTATGGTTACACAAACCCACATAAACGTGCATTTTATTTGTGTGTAACAAGCTAAGTTTCGATCTAACAGTTGAAAGATATTAACTTGAATCTAATCAGGTTTTCATCTAACGGGAATATTGAATGCTTTGTTACTAAGCTAACATTGATTGCAAACCCTGATTTGAAAGACTATATAAGGGAGAACTCTAGCAACTGGGAAACCTAATCCCCACACCTCCTATGAGATACTAGTTGTATTAGCTAGAGTCGATTCTCCTTTAACCTTAGGTTTTCCTAAACCTTGTAGGTTAACGACTTGAAGACTTCATTGGGATTGTGAAGCCAGACCGATACTACTTTCTTGTAGTTGTGTGATCTGATCTTGCATCTTCTATCGTACAAGCACAATTGTAATAATTGGCTTGAGATTAATTTCTCTGATAGGCAAGATATAAAAGTAATCACAAACATCTTCGTCTCATCGTTTGTGATTCCACAATATCTTCTTTCGCCGCGTCGATTAAGATTAATGTGAGGTGAATGATAATACTAGGCTGTTCTTCTGGAATATAAGTCCGGGTTATCAATTGGTTACTGTTCACCTTGATTTATCAAAAGACGGAACAAAACTTGTAGGTATATCTGTGGGAGACAGATTTATCTATTATCGTAGATTTTTCTGTATGATACAGATTTGTTTATTAAATTCTTCGACTTTGGGTCGTAGCAACTCTTAGTTGTGGGTGAGATCAGCTAAGGGAATCAAGTGCGTAGTATGCTGCTGGGATCAGAGACGTAAGGAGCGTAACTGTACCTTGGATCAGTGTGATATTGGTTGGGTTCCACTACAGTCCAGACCGGAGTTAATTTGTAGTAGGCTAGAGTCTGTAGCGGCTTAATACAGTGTGTATTCATTCTGGACTAGGTCCCAGGGTTTTTCTGCATTTGCGGTTTCCTCGTCAACAAAACTTCTGGTGTCTGTGTTATTTCTTTTCCGCATTATATTTTGTTGTATAATTGAAATATCACAGGTTGTGCGTTAAGATCAATCAATTAGAATATCCAACCTTTGGTTGTTGATTTACATTGATTAATGATGTAGTTTTAATTGTGGTAAGTAGAGTATCGTTCGCTCGGACTCGTTGAGGTTGATTTTAAGACTTACTTAAATAAAATACTGGAAACAAAGAAAAGATTTTAACAATGTTGAGAGATACTGGGACTTCGGATTCCACCAAACTTCTTTTTCTGTGGTTCAATTATTAATTCTTAGACAATAACAGCTCCGAAAACAATAACTATTGACTCTAAATCTTTGCCAAGGTAGATTTTATAAAACATTAATTGTAAATGGTAAGCATGGATTATCAAAACACCTAAGCTAAGCATAACCCATCAAACTAAATCACAACTAATTAATTTAAAATCATAATTCAAATTATATTAATGCAAAAGTCGTAAAAAGAATTAAATAAAGTTACCATGTGATGAGAATTGGCTTCCTCCGTCATCCCAATGATGGGGTTTAGCTCTTCATATCAAAACACGCACAAAATAATAATCCATAGCTCAAATAGGTGTTTTATTGAAGAAATTGTATAAAAGTGAGATTTGTAACGCTTTATTGGTGTTACAAGCGCCATCATTACAAGAGAATAAGATGTGAAAGAGAACGATAGTTGATTGACACTGTCGTTGAATTTAAGATCGCTGTCGCGAGTCTGTTTCTTCGTGTTCTTGTAACGACACTTCAAGTGTCGTACCCGCAACTCTCTTCTTCTCCTTCTCTGCTGCTGCTGCAACAACTCCTCTGCAGCGTTTCTGAAGCCTCAAATCGCCCCCAAACTCTCCGTCTACCTTGCTCGACCTCCCAGAAGCCTATATATATACAACAGGTCGATAAAATCTCTCCAGTTTTGCTTCAATTATCGTCCCTTTGTTTTCTCTTCAAGTCACGGCTTTTCTTCCCTCCAAATCTTCTATACACGGCAACTGAGTTCTCTGTTTCCTTTTCAAAGATAAAACTTTGTTATTCGATAGCACCAAATCTAGCAGAGGAGATATTCTTCATTTTTATCATGCCTAACTTCCAAATATACAGCCGAATACCGTAACTTGTCAATGCCCTGGAAACCTTCATTTTTTCTTAATTTCGAACCAACTACCAATCCTGTTTTACGTTAACAGGCCAATACCAGTCCATACCCATCGAAGAAACCCGAGATAGCTCATCCAAATATTCTCCCAAAAACTCTCGCAGGTAAATTCTTCCCTGATTTATCGTGATATACACGGAAACTTCTTTTTCTTTGATTCAAAGCCAACTGCCAACCTTGTTAACTCATAACAAGCCCAAACCAATCGAACCCAACAAAAACTCTCACAAAATCACGTCGAACATTTCCTTAAAAGTCTGTAGTTTTGAACTAAATTTTCCTTGATTTCTATCTTTTAAACCGTGAAGATGGAATGCCTCCTATCGTCCGATGGGGTGCCAATAGCAAGTGGTGGTGAATAGTAAAGAGGATAGCCCTTATAAATTGGGTGCCCCTTAGTAATTTGGGTACCCCTTATCCAAAATGAGGGTCCGTATAGTAATTTTCTCCCACGAGCGCAAAAACCACTTTTCGACAATTTCGCCGCAAAAGCTTATTTCTCCAAAAACACCTACAAAGACATAAAATACCAAAATAAATGCAAAATCGAGTACTAACATTACAGAGAATTGAGACTAAAATAGACACATAAATGCATCCATCAAATACCCCCAAACTTATTATTTGCTAGTCCCGAGCAAATCAAATCAAAATAAAATCCTAACTCCTTTGTGCAGCATCGTCGATTGCATTTAGCGTATGCAATAAGCCTTTAAACCCCTAGGTGGCCCTAGTGGCCGAGTTATAGTCTCGGGAGGGTTTACCAGAGGTGTACCCACAAAACCTTACTCCAGACCCTAGCTATCTAGGCAGAACCTTGGAAGGCACTAAAGAATCTCCTTGGTTGGCATACTTATTGACTACAGGAGGAAGTACCCTGATGCGAAATTCCAATTGATGTACACGAGTTTGCACTCAAGCATACTAAAATTGATATATAAGTCACAGAGCTCTACTCAGATAGTTTCTGGACATCATAACCGGAGTCGACAAATCACATGGATAGAGTAAGAAATGGATAGAGAAAAACGTAGATGATTTTGATGTTGTCTAGTGAACGGTGTTTCTCATATCTGTCTGAAGGCCACTGCCAAAACGAACCTATCCTAATGGACTGAGATACTGGTCTGGACTAATATCAACACACTGGCATATACAAGGGAACCAATGGTCGATAATCCTAACTTTAGGTCAACTCAGCTGGAATATACAAGGGTTCCGGTGGTCGACTTTATTGAATTTATTAGGTTGGTCGGATGGTGCGGTCTCTTTTTTTTTTTTTTTTTTTTTTTTTTTATCTCAATCACTCTATTTCACCTAGCAGTGGTAACAACTTGAATCGTGAGCCCCACCTAATCACTTAGACAAACATATTTTGAAGAAAACAAACAAAAAATAGAAGTGAAAAGGATTCAACGAGATATGGCGAAACTACCATGTTTTTTTTTTCTTTAATTCTAACACCTGAGCTCGTGCTTTTATGAATAGACTCTTTAGATGTTTCCATCTAATCGATTGGTTCCTCAACTCCTACAACCAAAATGCTTCCATCCACTTAGATTGGTTAGTGCCATCCTTAATAAACATAAATTTCTAGGCTCGGAGTTTATTTCTTGCAATCGAAAAGTTTCTCCCATACCCCCAAACTTAAATCTAACATTGTCCTCAATGTTCTAAAGATGAAATTAAAAGCATGAACAAGGAGAAACGCTACCATTTGAAGCAAAAGAGTTAAGGAAAGATATTACCGTGTTGCATGAGCATGGGTTACCTCCCAAGCAAGCTAAGTTTAAAGTCTTGACCAGGACGTAAGAAAGAATTAATCACTTCATATCATAAAGCAATAAAGAAACAATTGTGGATCATCTCAAGCATCAAAAAGTGTTAACACGAGATAAAAGGAAATCGCAACAAACCAAGAATGAACATAGCACACCCTTGCCTAGTTTCCTGTTTAAGACAACTACATCTAGTTGTGGTTCAGGTTCAGGTTCTATAAAGGGGTCTAAATAAAATATTCTCATGGGATGCACCTCCTCATAAGTAAGATCCGAAATATCAGGTTCTAAGGTCTGGAAAAATTTAGAAGCACACAATAATAACCTGAATAATTGAGGATCCTCTAAGTCAATCCATTTGACTTACACGGTTGACCATAATGAGAGTGGTGGTCATTCTTAAGAAAATGTGTCAATTCTATTTTCCTAAAATAATTAGGTTTAGTCTCAGAACTTAATAATTGACACATCTGAAACATATACGTTCCTACAATTGGTTGAAAAATATTTGGTGGGAAAACAAAATCAATCTTGGTATCATAGCCTGGGTAAACCACATCAACCAGAGGATGGGTTTCTAACAACTGAACTTCTTCTTGGACATTATTAGGTTCTGGAGAACTAGTATGAAGGCAATCTGGAATAATGGTTGAGGCACATATATCAAGTCCCAAGTGAGGGATCTCTACAAGAGCTAAAGGTAAAGCACGGGGAGAATGATAATCACCCCCAAACTTAGAGTTTTGGGTGTCTCTAAATAGACTAGCTACAATTTCCCTAATTTCTAGATCATCAGAATCCTGAAAATGGTCAATTGCTTCTTGTAGGTCATATTCAGGTGACGCATCCTCATACATGTTTAAAAGCTCTACGTGTTCATCTTCTTCGTCTAAGACTGTTGTTTCTAAATCAGACTCTAAAATATTATTCTTAGAATAAACTCGTTCCTCTAAGCCAATATCGGCTTCGTAATCAAAAGGAAATACTACATCGTCTAAAACGGGAGTATCTCTAGTCAAATCCTCGTTCTTTTGAATAGGTGAATAATTATTAAAATTATTTGGATTTGAAATAGAAATAACATTATCATTATAAAGCTCAATTGGAGTAACAAATTCCTGATTACTATGCCTACATGTTTCATATTTTTCATCAACACTATCCTCATCAATTCTAACCTCGTCATCTTGATTATGCGAATAACTATTCTCATTTTTAAGGCTCAATTGGAAGTCAAGATTATTCCGAGCAATTCTTTTGTCCGTCTCTAAAACAAACCTATTTGTATTCTCAGCTATTATCTTGAGAGACTCTTCTAGAGGACGAATAGGACCAGAAGGAACACCCATCAGTTTGAGAGACTCTTCTATAGGACGAGTAGGAACGGAAGGATCATAATAAGGACTAGTTTTCAACTCTTTAATTAAGTCGTTCAAAGACGAGGTACTAGTACTATAATATTCCTTATTTTCTTGCTTGTATGGCTTGTGCGCGTGAGAATAGTAATTGGGCTCACTATGATATGAACCATAACCTTGATAAGGTTGGTGTTCCCAACCACTATGCACACTGTGGTCAAAGTAGTAGTGTCCATTTTGAAAATCAGTCGGATATTCGTTGTATTGGCTATTGTAATACCAGTTCGACATTCTTTTGTGCAAATGCAAATGCAAGGTCGACTAAAATGGGTAGGCTCGAGGTTACCACAAAAAATATACCCAAAGGTACGAGGCTGAGGTTTGTGGACTTTCATTTTGGTAACTCCCATAAGGCCCAAGGCACGGGTTCAGCTTACTAATCCACGAGTTTTCCTAAAATCAGTAGTCTGACGATGCAATTGCTGTGTGCAGTGTTTTTTTTTTTTTTATTAATAAACTACTAAAAAAAAATAAACAAACAATATATATATATATACAAGTCCAAAAATAAGGAAAATAAAAACTATCAAAAATTAAAGCTTCGGCTTTCTCCTTTTATGGCAAGTCCAACTTTCCATCTTCGTTTCAAGCAAAACCTGCACAACAAAAACAAAAATACCAAAGACGTAAAATATAACAAAAAAAATAATCTAAAAAATAAATAATAATAATAATAAATATATACAAAACCTAAAAAAAAATGCAAAACCTAAAACCTAAACCTAATTACAAGCCCCCGGCGGCGGCGCCAAAAACTGATGTAGTTTTAATTGTGGTAAGTAGAGTATCGTTCGCTCGGACTCGTTGAGATTGATTTTAAGACTTACTTAAATAAAATACTGGAAACAAAGGAAAGATTTTAACAATGTTGAGAGATACTGGGACTTCGGATTCCACCAAACTTCTTTTTCTGTGGTTCAATTATTAATTCTTAGACAATAACAGCTCCGAAAACAATAACTATTGACTCTAAATCTTTGCCAAGGTAGATTTTATAAAACATTCATTGTAAATGGTAAGCATGGATTATCAAAACACCTAAGCTAAGCATAACCCATCAAACTAAATCACAACTAATTAATTTAAAATCATAATTCAAATTATATTAATGCAAAAGTCGTAAAAGAATTAAATAAAGTTACCACAGTGATGAGAATTGGCTTCCTCCATCATCCCAGTGATGGGGTTTAGCTCCTCATATCAAAAACACGCACAAAATAATAATCCATAGCTCAAATAGGTGTTTTATTGAAGAAATTGTATAAAATGAGATTTTGTAACGCTTGTATATTGGTGTTACAAGCGTCATCAAGTTACAAGAGAATAAGACTGTGAAAGAGAACGATAGTTGATTGACACTTGTCGTTGAATTTAAGAGCTGAGCGTCGCTGATGCATTCTTCGTGTTCTTCGTAACGACACTTCGAAGTATCGTCTCGCAACTCTCTTCTTCTTCTTCTCCTTCTCTTTGCTCTTCGCAACAACTCCTCTGGCGGCGTTTCTCAAGCCTCAAATCGCCCCCAAACTCTCCGTCTACCTTGCTCGACCTCCCAGAAGCCTATATATATATACAACAGGTCGATAAAATCTCTCCAGTTTTACTTCAATTATCGTCCCTTTGTTTTCTCTTCAAGTCACGGCTTTTCTTCCGTCCAAATCTTCTATACACGGCAACTGAGTTCTCTGTTTCCTTTTCAAAGATAAAACTTTGTTATTCGATAGCACCAAATCTAGCAGAGGAGATATTCTTCATTTTTATCATGCCTAACTTCCAAATATACAGCCGAATACCGTAACTTGTCAATGCCCTGGAAACCTTCCTTTTTTCTCAATTTCGAACCAACTACCAATCCTGTTTTACGTTAACAGGCCAATACCAATCCATACCCATCGAAGAAACCCGAGATAGTTCATCCAAATATTCTCCCAAAAACTCTCGAGTAAATTCTTCCATGATTTATCGTGATATACACGGAAACTTCTTTTTCTTTGATTCAAAGCCAGCTGCCAACCTTGTTAACTCATAACAAGCCCAAACCAATCGAACCCAACAAAAACTCTCACAAAATCACGTCAGAACATTTCCCAGAAAAGTCTGCAGTTTTGAACTAAATTTTCCCGCCAGTTTCTATCTTTTAAACCGTGAAGATGGAATGCCTCCTATCGTCCGATGGGGTGCCAATAGCAAGTGGTGGTGAATAGTAAAGAGGATAGCCCTTATCAATTGGGTGCCCCTTAGTAATTTGGGACCCCTTATCCAAAATGAGGGTCCGTATAGTAATTTTCTCCCACGAGCGCAAAAACCACTTTTCGAGCCAATTTCGCCGCAAAAGCTTATTTCTCCAAAAACACCTACAAAGACATAAAATACCAAAATAAGTACAAAATCGAGTACTAACATTACGAGAGAATTGAGACTAAAATAGACACATAAATGCGTCCATCAATTAACACTTGGATATTGGTCTTTGGTACCATCCAAGTTCATATCTCTTGTATTTGATAAAGACTCGCAGATTTCTATTTGCTTGAGTATAGATTAAATCAAGAGATTGAGATATTAACTCTTTGATATACTTTTATTAAGATTGAGTCTGACTATCTAGTTGATTCTCTTAAAAAAGTAGATTGGAGTTAGTCCATACAGATTGCTAATCGAAATATTGGGTGAGGTTGTTTGACCCCCGCTTTTTCAATTGGTATCAGAGCAGGCAAACACGTTTAAAGACCTTATCAGTCTGTGTTGTAGCGATCTGACTCTGTGGACAGAATATACGCATACTATAATGCCTCCCAAAGCTTTTAACTATGTCAAATCTCTTGGGGTCACCTCAAAGGATTAATCCTCCTTTGATTCTTCCGAATCCCGAGGTAAAAAAGGGGATCTATCAAATGTTGATATCGGTCCTCTAAAGAGACAATTGACACTATCACAAAAAGCCGAAAAGGAGCTCACCAGAATTTCAAAAAATTCGGTGAGTCTATTGATTTTCAGAATCATGATCAGCTCATTGATGAATTTGAAAAGTCTCTTGATCGAGAACGTGAACTCTATAATATCGTTGTGGCTTTCTCTAACAATATCAAAAAACTGCTTCAAGAAACTTCTATACAGCGTGAAAAAAATAGTTCTCTTGAGGATATTGTCAAGGAAGATTCAATTAGAGAAAAACGTTTAAACGAGACTCATTCATCAGAAATAAACAACCATCATGTTGAAAAAGAGAAACTTGTTGCATCTCTGCAACTTGCCCAAGAATAGTGTCATGCCTTGAAAAAGGAAAACTTGTTTTGATGAGTAAGTCATCCTCTACATCTTCTCCTAATACTCACAAGGTTTTACCTCGTGTAAAGAAAAATTCCTACATGGAAGTACCAACTGAGAATCACTTGCAAATTGTGCATGTAAAGGATGAAGATTTGGATCAGGGCAATCATCTCTCAAATTCACGACGTTGTTCCTTTTGTGGAAAAAAGAATCACTATGCTAGTCATTGTTTTGCTAGGAGGAAACAAATTTCTAATCTTCATAATTTGCTTCTTTCTACTGTCAATGAAGTAAGCCGTCTGAGGACATCTACAGTGAATCTCTTGCCGACAGAAAACCAGAAATATTATAAAAATGATCTCTCTTCAAGAAATCATCACAAGTTGAGTGTTCCTCATTACGGTATAAACTCTTGTGCTATTAATGAAGGCCTTCCCTGTGTTCATAAGAACAAGTCTGGTAAGTCTAGATCAAGAAAATTAAAAACCTCCAAACTCCCTTTTCTGGAACCTATCTCTAGAGGTCCTAGACTCAGTCCTTAGAAAAATCCTTCAGATGGATTTTTGAAAGGGTTAATGACTAATTCCTCTGGAATACGTCATAATCAATGGAAAAAGGGGAATATACGAGGAAAAACGATCAAAGAATGCACGTACAACCCTCTTCCCATGTTTGGTAGTGAGATCACTTCTCACTCCTTTACCTAACTTTAGGTAATCTCATCCTTGAAATCTATCTTGAGAGGTACAAGGATGATAACTGTGGAAGTCTCAAGATTTGTTGTATGTTTTTATGTATCGTTTTTCTTTTGTCAATCAATGAAAGTCATGACAGACTGTCTTATGACTCAGGCTCTAAGTCTAAGGATTTCTTTTGAGCAATAATTGATAAACGTTATGTTTTTCCACTTATTGGGTTTTGTTCAAATCCATCTCTCTTTCTCTCTCGTGCGTACGGTCCATGAACGTCCGTGTCCTCTTCCGTGAGTTCATAGGGTTTCCAAAAACAAGAGTTTCCTTCTCCTGTTTACAAACACACATATTCTTTATTGTGTTGTTCCATCCCTATTAAAAAAATAATTTAGAACTCTGCAAAATCTCAAGAGATAGTACATCTTGATATGGAGGAAGACACACAAGGACGTGAGTCAATTCAAGAGCTGGTTCTAAAGAAGATGCTTGAAAAAAAGGATCACAACTCCTGGATTGATGATTCAGTCAAGGATTTAACTCGTTTTCAGAACGATTCAAAGGTCGAGTTTGCGAATCTTCAATTGCAAATAAACCAACTCCTAGATGGTCAGGCCAAAATCCTTGCTAATCATAATATTCTGATACGGAATCAAAAGAAGCTCATCATGGACCGTGTCAAGGCTAGGCAGCTTGTTCGGGTTGTTGATCGCAAAGTTAGCGTTCTAACTCACGAACATGGTGTATCTACGGTCAAGAGAGTAAAGGAAATCAGTGATACCTTCTTTGACGGATTCATTGAAAGGTATGAAGTTCTCAATGAACTGTGATTTTATTTTATCTAGTAAATCTTCTTATAAGAATTTTATTCTAGTGTTTTTAGAAAGAATGACTAGAGTTTGGAATAGCCATTATTGTGATTACACATAGCTATGTCCAATATTTTCATCTTCATGTTTTTTTTGGTTTTATTTGTTTTAATTCTAAAAAGATGGTTTGGAAGATGTTTTTGCAGTATTAATCTTTATGGTTTTATATATTGCAAATTTTATATGGGATATGTGTGTTTGCGTCCGTGAACTTTGATTGTCCCATACCTTGTCAAAAGTTATCTCTATTATGTCGATATGAATGTATTGATAAAAGTTAGAATGAACTTTTGACAAACAAAGTTAAAGCCTTTTATGTCACTAGTTTGATAAAAGAAAGGATAGAACTTTTATTTACGAGGATTATGTCTATTGTATGTCATTGTGCAAATAGTGATGGAAAATAGAATGAATCCTTGTCTATTCCGCAGTATTGATCTTCCCGATCCATTTTTAATGTATGTACTGTGTGGCTCCATAAGTTCTCTTATGTTGAGCATAACCAATTGAATTGATCACTTTTTGTGGTTAGTTTAGTTGAACATTTCCGATTAAATTAATCATGGTTTTTCTTGTGGTTAATTTAATTGAGTATTTTTGGATTCAAATTCATATTCGTATGTGATTTTTTATGTCCAAAGAAATCCTTCTTTTCTTGTGAAAGTAAGGTCGCTCGTGTTGTTCTTTCGAGAATGACATTTAATGGGGGAGAGTTTTTAATTGAACTTGTGCTTAATTTCCAAATCTTTGTGGGGAGTGCGGCTGTGGAATATTATAGGAGTTATCTTGTATCTTTATAAACTCCTTGATGAAAGCATTTAGCTTCGGCTATATGATTGCATCTAAATTCGATGGTATGTTAATACACCTTTGGTCTTGAAATGTCTCTATGGAAATTTCATTAGGATCCCGTTGTCGTACCTTTGCCAATTTTATTGACAAAAGGGGGAGAATTAATATGTAGTTCACACTACAAATACATATGGTTTTCGGATCAATATGTAAGGGGGAGTGGTTTCCATGTGAGATGGAGTATTGACTAAGGGGGAGTGATACATATCACCATAGTATTGTTGTCAAAGTTGTGATACAATTGAACTTTGATGGTGTTTAATAATACTATGACACTGTATAACAATGATTGAGAATTCTTGTTTTCTCATTGTTATACCTACGGATTTTGAACAACAGTGATACTAAACTTACAACCTTTAGTATCATTGGAGTACTTGGAAGTGACAAAGATTTCGAGTAATGTTGAAGATCAGACATGCGGAAGAGGAGCTACAAAAGTTATTTATTTAGTTTTTGTATTCCATATGTATTAATAGTTTTGTCACTAAAATTGACAAAGGGGGAGATTGTTAGAGTATTGCTCGGTCGAACTCGCATGCATTACTATCTCAAGCATGTTTGTCAATGTTAGTGATCAAAACTATAAGTCTTGATTTCTAGTCTACTCATAGCTAAAGTCTCGGACTAGGATAGAAAGTGTAGTTGAACTCAAGACTCCATGGCGATCATCATACGAAGATGAAGAACTACTCAAGGAACAGGTGGAACTTCATCGACTAAAAGGTATGTGGAGACTTGAACTTATCTATCACTCAAAATTCTACCTACTCTATCTCCTATCTTGAGACAAATTTGCTATTTTGAGTCGAGTTTATCTCGCTTATCTATTTCTCAAAATATGTGTTGGTAAGCTTTCTCTTTGGCCAAGTTCATCTTTACCTAGTGACGAAAGTCATGTTAAGTTTCAATCACTTGAAAATGGCTTTGACGAAAAATGGTTTGTGAACAACAACTATATAACGTCCTCTAAGAATGTTTCAATGATTGAAATGAGAGTTTAGATTATATAACCATTGGTGGATATCAGCATTGTGTGGTAACTCATGCATGTATAAGTCCATATTCCTTGAACCAAAGTATGCGTACTTTGCTATTCAGGAAAACCGGAACAAGGAGTCCGCGAACCAAATACGCGAGCGTCGGAGGATCTCGTCCCGAGAAAATTTGTTGGAGTTTTAGAACTCATTCCGGGTACTTAAGTCCGCGAACTTAAGTTGGTTATATCTAAAAACGATATTCGTGAACTTAAACTTATATAAACTAAGGAATGCAAGTTTTCAAACCGTGGCTATAAAGTTCATGAATCGATTCGAGTGAATCAAATCATTTTTGCTTCGATTATGTCTTGTATACATCTATAAGATCTAAGCAATTGAACAACTCTCTAACTAGTTCATTTGAGTCATTTGAACTAGTTATGGTGAAGAAGAATATGGTTGATATGAAAGTGCTCATATGGCTAACCATTTGGTTAACTCTTGTTGAACCAACTAGATGTACATGTTTGGGTACGGTTACACAAACCCACATAAACGTGCATTTCATTTGTGTGTAACAAGCTAAGTTTCGATCTAACGGTTGAAAGATATTAGCTTGAATCTAATCGAGTTTTCATATAACGGTGAATATTGAATGCTTTGTTACTAAGCTAACATTGATTGAAAACCCTGATTTGAAAGATTATATAAGGGAGAACTCTAGCAACTGGGAAACCTAATCCCCACACCTCCTGTGTGATACTAGTTGTATTATCTAGAGTCGATTCTCCTTTAACCTTTGGTTTTCCTAAACCGTGTAGGTTTTGAAGACTTCATTGGGATTGTGAAGCCAGACCGATACTACTTTCTTGTAGTTGTGTGATCTAATCTTGCATCTTCTATCATACAAGCACAATTGTAATAATTGGCTTGAGATTAGTTTCTCCGATAGGCAAGATATAAAAGTAATCACAAACATCTTTGTCTCATCGTTTGTGATTCCACAATATCTTCTTTATTAGCGTCGATTAAGATTATTGTGAGGTGATTGATAATACTAGGTTGTTCTTCGGGAATATAAGTCCATATTATCAATTGATTCTGTTCACCTTGATTTATCAAAAGACGGAACAAAACTTGTAGGTATTTCTTCGACTTTGGGTGGGAGATATGGGTGAGATTTATCTATTATCGTATACTTTTCCGTGTGATACGAAGTTAATTTGTTTATTAAAGTCTTCGACTTTGCATTTCGTTTTCGTTAACATTGTCTGTTTTATTTCTCGTAGATATGGGTGAGATCGGCTAAAGGAATCAAGTACGTAGTATCCTGCTGGGATCGAGAGACGTAAGGAGAGTAATTGTACCTTGGATCAGTGTGAGATTGGTTGGGTTCAACTACAGTCCAGACCGAAGTTAATTTGTAGTAGGCTAGAGTCTGTAGCGTCTTAATATAGTGTGTGTTCAATCTGGACTAGGTCCAGGGGTTTTTATGCATTTGCGGTTTCCTCGTTAACAAAAATTCTGGTGTCTGTGTTATTTCTTTTCCGCATTATATTTTGTTACATAATTGAAATATCTCAGGTTGTGCGTTAAGATCAATCAATTAGAATATCCAACCTTTGGTTGTTGATTTACATTGATTGACACTTGGATATTGGTCTTTGGTACCATCCAAGTTTATATCTCTTGTATTTGACAAAGACTCGCAGATTTCTATTTGCTTGAGTATATATTAAATCAAGAGATTGAGATATTAACTCTTTGATATACTTTTATTAATATTGAGTCTGACTGTATAGTTGATTCTCTTAAAAAGTATATTGGAGTTAGTCCATACAGATTGCTATTCAAAATATTGGGTTTTTTCAGGGAGATTGTTAGAGCATAGCTCGGTTGAACTCACCAAGCGTTGGTATGTCAAGTTTGGTTGTCATATTTTAGTGAATCAAAACTCATTTAAAGATTCGCTTGATTATGTACTAGAGTCAACTTCGTATAGGTTAGCTTGAAAGTATTAGGATATGAGACATTACAAGTATTACGTGAAGACTTGAAGAAGTGAAGAAGCAAGGAGGTACAACGACAACATCATCCTTCCTCTTGAGGTTAGTAATATTTGACTTGAACTGTTTCATTCCCTAACGTATCTTTCAAGTCGTGCATATTGAAAACATAACAGCGAAGCATGAATGATTATACTCTAGTTAGACATAGTATTAAGGAATACAATAGGAAGTATAACGCTTATCTTTTGAACTTCGTATATAAGACATCGACATAATCGTATGAATGCTATTGTGATTATGTGTATGGGTAAAGGTGAAGATTTCATCTAGGAAACAATGTTTTACATTCGTTTAAAGGAAGTAAGTTCATAAACTTGTTTTTTGAATCGAAAGGGAAATCGCTAGCCTTATTGGTATTCGTTATTCATTGCAAATCTTTGGATTACCAATATGTGTGATTAGTATAACCGCTCATGACTTGTTTATGTTCTTGGTAAAACTATTCACAAGGCCGATTTTTGTATTGGTATGACTTTTATTAGTGAAACCGATATTAAGTAATCACCCGAGATGGTATGATCGATTTGTTGTTATTGGTATGACCAACTCTAGACATGGGGAACTGATCCTATGAAGAGGTGCAACCGATCACAAAGGGGGAATCGGTCCTTGTAAGAGGTGCAGCAAGTTTCTAGATTTTGGGAACCAATCCTATGAACATGTGCAAAACGTTTTTAGATATTGGGAACCGAGCCTATGGACATGTGCACCTAATACAAGTTAGATACCATATATATGTGGGAACCGACCCTAGTACCTAGTCAACCGAATTTTGGAAAGCTAGTGTGACTAAGTCATGTACTCACATGGAGGTAGAGGCAGAAACTTGTTTTGGTAGAACCGTGAAACCCATGATTGGTGATTGAGTGTTCTTGATCAATCACATAGTTCTTGGAAGTCAGATGAACCAATTCTAAACTTGTTTGGAAGTGTGGAAAATCGGTTCCAAGATTGTAAATATGAAAAAGGATTTACAAAGTAAAGATGTCGACATACTTTGAACACGTGCAGTAATTCTTACCTTTTATTGTTCAAAGATATTCCTTAATAGTTAAAGGAGAATCCCGGATCGAAATAAATTGAGAATCTTTTAATTAAGGTTTTTGGTTTTATATGCTTTTTTTTTTCCAGCAAATAAATGCATATCTTTAGAAAGTTTTAATTGGTAATGTGCATTTACTAATTGAATATTTTCTACTGAGATTTCGGTTGATATTTGGACAAAGCATTTCCAGGAATTATGAAAACCGAATCTGGGCGTTAATGCATATCTTGAGAATATTTTCGGTTTTGGAAATTCCTTGGTGTCCAAACTTCCTTGGTCTATAAATATCAAAGTTTGCATTTCAAGCAAACTAATCCTCAGATCCAGCAAAACTACCTAGTTGTGTTGTTACTGGTGGAGACACCTATTCGGAGAGGAAAGAAACCTAATTAGGTGAAATCTCTTACGGCCGCTCAGTTTAAAGACTTCTTTGGGATTGAGAAGCTCTATTAGTATCGTTGGTGGGAAACTAGATAATTGCGGTTTATTATTAGTTTTCGATTGATTTGATTGACTAACGGTGGTTGAACTTTGATTCCACCTAGTTTTTTTATGCTTGAGAATATTCTCTTCTCATATAAGATTCCCTCAAACTAGATCGAAGTTTCGACGAGGATCTTTAGACTGTTTGTAGATCTAAAGACGTCTTGTAATAATCCAACGTTAACAGACTCCGTTCTGTGTGTGATTGATCACAAGAGATTCAAGTGTGCAAGTTTTATTGAAGATCTAAGAAAATTTGAAGACAAAGAAGACTTTGAAGATTTCTGATTTGGGTTCATAATCTTTGGTGTACATAATACTTGTTTCGGCTGGAAAAGGATCCAACAATAATCGGTTTATCCTTGTGATAGATTGGATAGATTAGTTGAGTATATCGGCATCAATATCATTCTTTGGATTAAGAATATTGATTGCAAAATCTCTAACGATTACTTCGGTAATCGTTGATTGATAGATCTAAGGACCTGACAAAGGAGTTTATTGGGATAAACGGAAGAGACTTTTGTCGAACTCATATCACTTGATTGAAAAGAGTTGTTCTGAAAGCATTTGTTGTTCCTTTACCGAGTTTGGAATACGATCCAAATGAAGTGTTCCAAGTACGTGACTTATTACAAGTTGGAGGCGTGGGAATACATACGGAAATAGGTGAACTATAAGTTTAGTTGCTTGGTCTCAACTATACGAAGTTGTTTATTTTGTATAGCGGCTTAATCACGAGAGTATTCAATTACGGACAAGGTCCAGGATTTTTACGCATTTGCGGTTTCCTTGTTATTACAAAATCTTGTTGTGTCATTTACTTTATATTTCCGCATTATAATTGTTTTATTATAATTAAAGTATATTGCACTTTGTACGTTAACAGGGCACCTGATAGTAATCCTATTGGTTTCGGTTATTATTGTACCTTTATCAAGTGAACACTTTGTTGTTGTATTGTCTCGATTCACATCCATAGACGATCACACAAAGTATATTGGATTTCTCCACTTGTCTGATATAATTATTCACGTGTTAGGCCAGTCCAGGACTAACCCTATTTCAAGTGGACACCGTGTTGAAATATTCCTTGAGTGATTGTTGCTCCAAGAGGTTTATACACAAAGTGGTTCTTGTATATGTTGTGATCAAAAGTTTAAGATTGTGGTGCATTTGGGTACCCTCGTCTTTTCAATTAGTGAATGCATCAGGCATTGAATTCGCCACATTCTGAAGATTAATAATTCTTTTCACTTTAATTTCACATTGTGAGGTGCGGGGATCAAGATGAGACAAAGTGGGAACACACCACGACAATCCATGACGTTCCCTTAGGAAATCCTTTTCCATACCTCCCCCTAACGACAGGAAGTTTGTCTCATCAAAGTGACAATCAGTAACTCTAGCGGTAAAGAAATCTCTTATGAAAGGTTCCAAATAGCGGATAATTGTTGGGGATTCATATCCAACATAAATACTTAATCGTCTTTGGGGACCCATCTTAGTTAGTCTGTAGGGGTAATAGGCACTATACAACACAACCAAATATGCGTAAATTGAAATATCATGCTCATATCCAGTTACCAACTGGTACGCATAAAATAGTTGGCTAACAGTGGGTCTAAAGTGAAGTAATGTTGCATGCAATATGGCGTACCCCAGGAAGTAATAGACAGGTTGGGACGCATAACCAATGTCCTATCTATCACCTGTAACCTTTTGATAGTAGGTTCTGCGAGACCATTTTGAGTGTGTACGTGGGATACTGGGTGTTCTACGTCAATTCCTATAGACACACAAATATCATCAATCCTTCAGATGTAAATTCTTCAACGCTATCAAGTCTTATATACTTGACTGGATAATCAGGATGGTGAGCCCTCGAATGTATAACTTGTGCTAGGAGATTTGCAAAAGCAACATTTCTTTTGGATAATAATGCAACGTGTGACCAACAGGTCGAAGCATCTACCAAAACCATAAAAAAAAAAAAACCTGAACGGTCCGCACTCTGGATATATATGCCCACAAATATCACCTTGTATTCTTTGTAAAAACAGAATGTTTTGTTTTGTATCTTTAGCATTGGATGGTCTTGCTTCTGTCTTTGCTAAAGAACAAGCTTTGCAAAATGAGTGATGTGCTTTTGACAAAGTCCACGAAGTAGAATGAGAGAGGGGTTGCACATCAGTTGCTTTACATTTCAGTAATTGTGTTGAAACAACACTTAGACTAGCTAGTGGCTGGCAGACGTTGCTACTTTGCATTGTAACTATCTTTTGTACCATTTTACTTTTTACTTGAAAGAAAGGATGTCCGTGTGAGTTCTTTAAAACACGAACCATCATATCGCGACATGTCACTGTTCAACAGCTCGTCGTTGGTAACAACATGGAATTCGGTAATCCGAATAGTAGTAGTGTACAAATCACTAAAATGACTCATTAACCCTAATTTTTTCCACATGTATTAGAGATAACACTAATATATTCAATTCCATTTTCACAATGAGTTTCCAAATGACTCCGGCGTGTCTCATTTTCAAAGGCTCGACATGGCATTGGCTTGCTGCGGCTACCCGATACGATCAATTAATTGACCCCGGGAAACCAGCCTAAACGAATGTCATGGAGTGCTTTCATTTCATAATATTCCCTTCTTAGTACTGGATCCTGTGGGCCTATACAACTTGTCACCTCGCTTCCACACACACGTATGCTGGCATGACAAGTTCCACACTGTAAGGTTTGTGTGCGTTCCAACTTTGATTTCCCTCCGTGTGTTGCTTCGAAAATTATCAGTTCATCAGGGTATGGCGGGCCAAAGGTTTCTTTCTGAAATCTGAAAACCTGTAATTTGGAAGTGTTGCCTTTTCCATCGCTACTTTGGCCATTAACTAATCACTTGGGAAGGCCAGGCCAGCTTCTGGACTCGTTCTTTTAAACACTACGCGCCTTTACTGGGTTATTCTTGTATCAACATGGCACGCCAACTTGTGAATATAATCTTAGACTTTGTTTGATTTGATGAGAAAGATAACCTTTGTTCCTTTTTTCATCTTGTTCTTCTTTCAAAACTAGTTTTGATTCTTATCCACTAGTAAGGCCACATGTGCGATGCACATGCTTGAATTTGATCATTTTAATAACACCAAATTTGATAAGAATGAGAAAAAAATTTATTACTAAAATAAAATTTAATATTCTTGTTTGTACTCATTACATAGATAATTCAAAGAGCTTTGCAAATATACTAATTTTGCAAAAATCCGATATGTATTTTGAAAGATATCTAAGTTTTAAATTTTTTAAAACAATGGCATTCATGTGAATAAACAAACATTGATTCAATATACCTTTTTAACCTTGAATACATATGTATAGTAGTGGTTGATATTTAAGGTCATATTAGTAATATCAAGGTTACACCAAGCTATTTTGTCCTTTTGTGACCAACCAAAATACCTCTATTCTTTATATATTTTATTAGTAAGATAAGATGGATAATAGTAATCATCGATTTGTGAAACTCCTTGTTCCTTTGGGTGTTGGTTGCGCAAGTTTATGGTTCACAGCACGTAAACTGAATTCTCTTGGAAAAAAAATTGCAGGAAAAGTGAATTTTCTTGAAAAACAAAATTGGAGAATTATCAAACATATGAATATGCTTTTTTTTTTTTTTTTTTTTTTTTTTTTTTTTTTTTTGAGGTAAAGGGGTAAAATCTTATTGAAAGGAAACAAAAAAAAAAGAAAGAGACGCCTAAGGCGAGTCAAAGGGAGGCAAAAGCCAACAAAAACACGAAAGACAAAGACCATTTCGCATGGGCGAAACCCAAACAGAGCAAACTACTCACTCACCGAGAAAACCAAAGTCGGGCTAACCAACCGACACGCAAAACTAAGTCTTTTTGCTTGGTTTCTAAGACCTCTACCTAGGCTTTCTTGGCAATTCTTATTCATACTTTCACAACTTAACCTTATAAGTTCCCTATGATTCCTTCTTAAGGCTTTTCCTTGTGAGAAAGATGATTCGTTTCGCCTCTCGAATTCACCATCGAATAGTCTTCATCCTCTCGCATGAGTCTTCAATTAACACGTTTTCATCCATGATCTTTGCATGAGGAGGGTTAGAAGCTTTAGTTGCAACTTTAGGAGATCGGAGACTCCCTCTTCTCACAAACTCCTTCCACCATACCCACCTTGTTGATTGGAAACCTGCTATCCTCAGTGAAGTCACTATACACCATAAAAGGATTCCTTTTAGGTGATTGCGGCTTTTGGAGGGAAGAACTCTTTTTGAGGGGAGAGCTCTTCTTCCCTTTAACTACGGTCCAAACACCCTCTGAAGTGTCTTTCTTGCCATCACCTTTACCATCTGCCCCAACTTTTGTTGCATTAGAATTTGAAGCATTTTCTCCTTTATCATTCCTCGCGTCACTACTCATTGAAGCATTCTTCGTAGTACTGGTTACTTGCTCATTCCTTGCAATGCACCTTGGTCCCTGTTCATTAAAACTACGACTTGGATTCTTACCTTGCTTTCCTGATGATATATCTGAAGTCATTGGCTTCTTAATGCTTGCAGTTTTGGTTGGACTCTTTGCAGGTGCAACTAGATGTACCATGCTACAACCCCTTTATGCTGAGATTTGCTCAGCAGCTCTAGAAATGTCTATTCCTTCAGCTGTTGCGTTGGAGGCCGGTAGTTCAATAACTTCCAGCTGAGTTTCTACGAATTCTATCATCTCAAAACTACCATCTTGATTTACCACCTTACCAGTTGACCCCAAACTTAACGTTTCTTCTACCGAATTAGTAGTTTTTGCAATTTCCTCGTTGTCTTCAAGCTGCAGGAGCTTACATACCTTCTTTGGATTCCTTCTGGTTATTGTTTTCTTTGAACAGTTACTATATGAATGCCCAAAGATCATACAGACATCACACTTAGGAGGTTTCCACTGATATTCTACTGGAAGATCGAGTGCAATCTTTCCATCAATCAAAAGAGGGATGGTAGCCGGGTATGAGAAATTTAGATCAATCTCAACACAAACCCTAGCAAAAGCTAACCTATCCTGGTTTATTGTGCAATCATCTGCAAAAACAGGGTTTCCTAAATAGCTTGCAATCATACTAAGCCCCTCATTATCCCACATATGCAGTGGTACCCCGTAAATCCTAACCCAAATAGGTACTGATTTAACCATTGAGATTGAGTTCTCAATCAGCTGAGTCCATGGTCTCACTGTAAAAAGCTTGCCTCTAATGTAAATAGAACCTGTATCTAGGACTAATTTTCTATCTTCATCATCTTTGAATTCAAAAATGAAAGCAACATTATTGTAGAGCTTTATAATTACCTCTTTTTTGAATTTCCACATCTTGGTCACTGCTAGTTTCACAGCTTCAAATGATGGTCTTTGCCCCACGAAAAAATCCACCGCTTTATTTTCACATTTCTTCATACCTGCTGAAAGAAGTTCTGTTTGAGCATTCACCTGAAACTTCCCGTTAACTTCAGTCGGAGGAGTGAATTTCATAGGGATCAACGATGCAACTCTAGGGGTTGGGAATAATCTTCTCCATTCTTGATTCTCAGAAATGTGGATGGTTTAATTTGATTTATCAGAACCATTCTTCTCTCCTTCACTTCTAGGATTTGTTCTCAGAACACCTTTATCACCGTATGATTCTTCAAGAGATGGGAAATCTGAACCCCAGACTTGAATCATCTCTAACTGAAGGGGTTATCACTGATTCACCTTGCAAATCACTCACAGGAGATGGAGATTGAGCCGCCATGGAAAGGGAAGTTCGAAAATTTAGATCTGGAAAATCTCCTGCCACGTCATCGGACTCTCTCTTTCCTCAAGGGTTTTTTCTCGGAACGTATATAAGCTTCCACCTAACATATGAATATGCTTGAAGAGAACCAAAACAACCGATTAAGAAGATTACAGAAGTTGAAGAACGATTTCATACAGCTGAAGGTGATATCCAGTTTTTGAACATGCGCGTGAATTGCGTGTACAAGATTATAGCTAAAAACCTTCATTCATCATGTACCCATATGGTGTATATTTTCTATCATAATATAAGAAGAGGTCCATTGTTGTTGTTATTTGGTAAAGGCGTAATGTTGTGGAGGCTTTTCCTTAGATCTTCAATTGGCCTGCAGATGGCATGAGTTTGAGGTGAGAAACAGTTAGCCCCTACAGCTCATGATAATAATAGTGCTCAATTTGGTGTCATCCGTGCACCAGATGGTAGTAGGAAGGTTGCTACAGACCCGGATACTACTGAATTACCCGAATGCGATAGAAATTACACAAAGAGATGTACCTGCTACGGTACTTGGGGGAAAACTTGGCACCCTTGGGAGAATGAAGAGCGAACGATGGGTAGGTCCTTGGTAGCAGTATGAGCATTGTAGAGATGAACGAGTTGTATTTACAGGTAACAAAGTCCGAATGCCCTTGTTTCGGCGCATAAGAAAGTTAAAAAGATGGCTTTTGGTTTTCTCCATCTTGCCGTGCTAATTCATATGTTCACTAAGAACACTAATTTGGGGCATACAAGAAAATTTGGGGGCATACAGACTTATGATGGCACCCAATGCAAAATTATAAGGGCTGTCCTAATGCTGCCTAAGTTACTATAATACCCCTACATTGTTTAAATTACATTACTACCCTTCCACTTAATTAAATTCTATTCCTAAAACTCTCCCACTAAATAACCCATCCCCTAATTAACTAACCACCCACTAATTAACTCACTAACCGTTACTAATTAACCCTTCTCTCTCACTCTTCTTCTCATCTTCTTCTCCAAAAACACAAACAAAATTCTGAAAATTTCTTTGTTCGATTAAGTTCTCGATTAAACACATTAATGGCACCTCGTGTTAAGCGATTCCCTAGAAATATGGTGCCGAATCACGGTGTTGCTTCGCAGCATCTCAATCTAGGTTTTTGGAAAAGATGGTGATGAAGAGGATAGTGGATTGATTGGTGTTGGAGAGCGAGAAATAAAGCCCCGATTCTTTAAAATTGCACATAGAAAGGTATTTCCCACAAACCCATTGCTTGGTTTTTCGTATTTCGTTGATTTCGACATGTAATCGATGATTCCTCCGGGTTTTGGAAGTTCCAGAGTAGTGTTGGCTGAAATTTAGCAGGAACTTTTTTTTACAAACGAAGAAACAGTTCGCTTATGTTTTGAAAATCGATTGCTTTAGAACCTCTGTGTTCGGCTTATAATATTTTTGTATGATAATGTGCCGAACTGTTGGGCACATTGTTCGGCTCATTTTGATAAATATCGAATGTGCCGAACTTTACTCTGTGTATGGCCAATAGTTTCCTATAAACTTGTCCATTTATAGGTGACTTATCACATTGTTTAGTAGAGTCATATTTATTTAGTTTGGAAAATTAATTAAGGTGTATCATTTGTTTTAGCACCCATCCGGGAAAATTCAAAGAGAAGCTTAAAAGGATAACAATGGAAGTGACTCCTTCTAATTCAAGAACTCCCAAACCTCAAGGTGGTGGCACCAAAAACTTGCATGCAGGGAAAAGGCGAAATGACACGGGTGGATGTTTGCCTGTAGAACAAGAGGATGATAATGATGAAAATAAGGGTGTAGTATGAGGTGATGATGAAGATGGTGGTGGAGGGTGGACGAGATGATGAATATGGTGGTGATCGCGAACCTCTAACTTGATTTTTCTTCTCAAAATTGATGCATGTCGTTTTAGACCTTTGGATGTATTTTTTATGATGTGGAAGATATTATGAATGATAAAATGTGGTGTAAAGAGATGATAAAGATTGAAAGATCTCTTCTTAATGATTTTCTCATATAGAGCTCTCAAAGTTAGGCTTTAGAATCCTTCCGAAACCGTTTCTCCTTGAGATAAAAGTCAATTTTTGCCCCATCACAGTGTCAGGTTCGGCTAATACCTTGCCAACCTTTCCTACCGAACTCGACAAATGAAATTTACCCTGTGGTTGTCGAGGTTGGTTGACTCGATTAGATTACTTTTAAGCCGGACTTATCTCTGTAAACACTTCGAAAATCTTGCTTTGTAGGCTCCAGGTTCGGCTAACTCGTGATGATGAGTTATCAGCCGAACTTATCTCTGTACTCTCAAGTTTTTAGATTTTATTTTGGCCATAACTTCTTCGTCCGATGTCGGAATGGCCTCATTCTTTTTGCGTTGTTTTCGTCTTTTCATTCTCTTGAAGATGACGATAATATATCATTGATTTGAATGAGTTTAATTTGGACTTTGATGTTCTCCATTAGTAGACTTCACTATCGTTTGGGGTTAGGTTCGGCTCATTCGCAATACTATTTGAAAGCCGATCTTTGAAGTTCGGCTCATTAGCACATCCTCGTTAAGCCTAACCATGGAATTTATTTGGTGGGAAAATAATTCTATGACAATTCGGCTTATAAGGAATTCAATCGTACAAACCGAACTGTTCATATTTATCAAGGTTCGGCATACAAATTATCTGCCGAACCTAACTCATTGCGCCGAATTACATACAAAAATCAAAACTTTTGGTGAATTCAATCTACAAAACGGACATTAAACAACGTCTACAACCATACCTATGTATTATTAGCATTGGGTTCCTCATCCATGTACTCATCTTCGGGATTTGGCTCCAAAAAGTCATCATCTTAGGCTTGAGAAAAAAGTTGAGTTTGAGATTGAGTTTGGGTAAAATCATTTTCATAATCCAACAAATAAGCCATCTCCGGATCTCCATCGTACTTGATATGTTAGCTTTACATGATGAAGATTCACCTTTCTCACTCGAATTTGTATCACACATCTCTCAAAGAAAAGAAAAAAGTTTTTTCCTCCTCTCCTTCTTTCCTCCTTTTTCTAAAATAACTCACTATCTTTAAAAAGAAAATTATTATCCTAAATTAACACTAAACTAACTACAATCATTAACAACTAATTAATCAGATTTACACTAATTTAACACTAATCTCATAAGGGTATGGGTATTTTAGCATTTTTGAAAAGAGGGGATAAGGGCTACCCTAAAAATACTATTGGCCCCCCTTTTTTTGTCTTATTGTATGCCCCAAATTAGGGTTCTTCACTAAAGTCTACCACCTCCGTATATTATATTCAAGTCCAACATACTTAATGGCAAAATAACAAGCCGTTAAAGCAATGGTCGAAGAGGCCTGCTTCAAAATAACTGTTTCTAATAGACAAGAGGCCCGCCTCAAAATAACTAATTCAAAATAGTGGAAATTGAAAAAATACCCCTCCTTTTCAAGGGTCTTCACAAATACCCTTAAGGATTTCACAAATACCCCTAAAGGGTATATTTTAAGTTTTTAGGGTATAGTTTTTGGACATCTAAAATTATATTAAGTCAATTCAACCTCCGTAGAGGTTGGGTTGATTTTTCACGCGTCCAAGAACATACTAGTTCATTTTCATTATCCAAAAATACTAGTTCATTTTCATTATCCATTTAAAAATACCACTTAGGGGTATTAATAAAATGGACAGGGGTATTTGTGAAGGCCTTATATTCTAGGGGTATTTAAATAATGTTCCTTCAAAATATATTCATGTCGAACTTCGAAGGGGAATGGAAAATTTTCAGTTGTCCAGATATAACACTAGCTGGCTTATAATTTTACTGCTCCACAAAATACAATGAAATTCTTCAAAGTTTAAAGTAACAAACTAAAGGACAACAAAATCATTCTAGAGGCAGAAAGAAACCAGGATGCAACACATGATGGTGAAACCTAAGCTGCAGGCTTAGTGGCAGCAGAAAGTCTTGATCTTTTCTTTGCAAGGCTCTCAGAACGACGATCTCGCTGTTCTTTCAATCTCGAGGCAAGAAGCTTTTGGTAATCCGCCGCTTCTGATTTTGCTTTGGCAATCCTCTTCTTCTTCTCTGCAATGCGTCCCCTCTTCCTTTGCAGAGTAAGGGGAGTCACAAGCCTTTGAACCTTTGGAGCCTTGCTTGTCTGCTTGCCTATAAACATACAAGGGGAGGTGTAAGAACAAGCAGTTTTCAGTTCTCAATCTATCAGATGCTTCGCAACTAGCAAATGACAGTGAAAGGACAAGGAATGAATAACAAACCTTTTTTGTTTGTGAAGGTACGGCGGTACGTGTTGACATACTTTGTAACATCATCCTCCTTAGACAAGTTGAACAATTTTCGGATCTTTGAAGCCCTCTTAGGCCCCCTCATCCTGGGCTTTTCAGTGTCGGTCAAACCAGGAAGATCTTTCTCCCCCTTCTTAACAATGACCAAATTCAAAACAGAAAGGTCTTGGCTGACAATGCAACCACGAACAGACTTCCTTCTCCTCTCCCCATTACGTCTTCCATGTCCTCGGAAGCATGGAGTTCCTGACAAAAAAAGCCAGAGACCACGAAATTACAAACCTATATAACTCAACACTATTCATATCCAAAAAGAGACCATGAAATCACAAACCTATAACTCAAACTACTAAAATCCAGAAGGTATAGTTAAAAAAAATGTAAAGATACTACAATGATTTTCACATCCCCTGTACCTCTGTGAAGCAAAAGCCGAACACGGCCAGGAGTCAACACTCCCTGTTTCATGGGAAACCCTTGCTTGTCGCAGCCTCCCATAATCTTAAATACATACCCTTTGAATTCCTGTTGGGGAAAATAAAAATTAAGAGAAACATTAGGAAACTAATGTCTAAAAACATACTTCATTACGCTACAAACAAATGAAGGCACGCCTAGAGCATACCTCGCCGAGAGCATCTCCACTGACTTCTTGTGAAATCCTCTTATCATAGAAGGCACGCCTACAGACAATCAAATGACATTAAGCATAAGCAAAGACAATATAACAATTTCAAACATTTAACATAACCATTAGCACATGAGAAAACCAAAGCAGTTAACTTCGAACAGCATATTCACAATTTGAACAAATTTATTCATACAAACGTAATCCCATACAAAATACCAAAATCTACTGGGGATTTATCCTCCTTGGGATGAAGAAGAAGATAACAAATACAAAAACCTAACAATCTTACACACTAAACAGTCCAGATTAGTCATTCCAAACCCTAATATTCAAATCCAACTACAAAAAGGTAATCCAATACCAAAATCAACTGGGGATTTTCCTCCTTCAGACGAAGAAGATAGCAAGAAAAGTCCAGATGATACTGAATACCAAAAAAAAAAAAAAACGATCTAATAATCTTACAAAACAAACCCTAGATTATACATATTCAAATGCAACTACTGATTAAACAATCCAAATAATGAGAAAACAGTAAAGAACTTACAGCTTTTGGTCATCATCAATTTCCAGCTTCTTTTGGCAACCGGTGGTTGGATTTGCGATATTGAACTTCATCAGAAACAAACAGAAAATAAAATCAATATATAGAAATCGGAAATGAAATCAATAACGTAGTAAGATCTGATGTTATTACCTTCATGATTGATTGTTGCCGCTGCTGCAGCAGTTAACCTAGGGTTTTTATATATTCCTCTGCTCTGGCTTTAGTTAGGGTTTTGAGAAGAAGAAATGAGTTTCTCTTCGTTTATACATGGAATTGAAACTTTGGGCTTAGGTTTTTCATGGTGACTTAAGCCCACAGCTATTGTACACCACCCGACCCAGGTTACATTTGTCCAAATTTGAGTTTGATGCTCAGCCAATAGATAGACTTTATTTGACCGTGTTAAAAAAAGTCAATAATATCGCTCCCCGGAAGGAAAAAAAGTCAAAAACATTACAGGTCTGAGACCGAACTTGGCTGATAAAAGTCATGTGTTTATCTAAAAAAACTAGATTTTGTGCCCGTGCTACGCACCGGGCGGACCCGAAACTATCTACCATCATTTTTTTTTTATTTTCAACCATATTTTTGGTTCGGTGTAATTTGTCTTCGCCTCGTCCCGTCGTGTATTTTATTTGTTGTGGCTCGGCTTCACCTTGCCCCGTCCCAATGCATGCTTGGCTCGGCTTCGCCTCACCCCGTCTTGATGCATACTTGGCTCGGCTTCGCCTCGCCCCGATCCCGATGCATTCTTAGGATTTTGATTTGGTGTGGCGCGGCTTCGCCGCCACGTCCCGATGCATACTTAAGATTTTTGATTTAGTGTAGGTAAACCGCCGCCCCATCCCGATACATTTTTGATTTGTGCCCATGCATTTTAATATGAGGAATTCTAATATTTTCCTAGGTCCCGTTGTTCGTCTTTAATTTCACCACGATATAAATCTAACTTTGCCGAAATATAGTTCTTCCACAAATAATTTTATTACTAAGAAATAATCTTATGTGAGACATCCAATATGTTTCAAACCCGACAGACTGAAATGTTCGCATGTTGTTCAAGATGGTGGATTTGAGACTCAATGTCATTATTATAGTTTGATTGTGGATTTGAGTCTCCATGTCATCAAAATCAAGTGCTACGCATCAGGCATTTTTTTCTTCTTTTAACCATATTTTTGATTTGGTGTGATATGGCTTTGCCTCGCCCGGTCGTGTATTTTTCATTAGGTGTCGAAAGCTTGGGATAAGAAAATCACCCACATGTGGTCCAAATTGAAGTCATTGGGTGAGAGTGACACATTCATGACAAACTATGTTCATGTGATGAGTTGCAGCAAGTTTACCTATATTGCTGGAAGTTATGGAGACATTATCAGAGATAAAGGTGGTGATCCTATTGCTGCTGCTTGTGGTGCGTCTGATCCTCAGACTGTTTTACTACATGAAATGCAAGGTGCTGACTTAGGTCTTAAACTTGCTCTAAAGTATGAGTGCCCAAAAATCCATATCAGTACTGATTCTATGGCACTGTTTCTTCTGTTCAAGAGTAAAGATCCCAAACCTCTTTGGACTTTACTTCACCTGTGGAGGAGGTTTAAATACATGATCCGACAGTTTAGAAGAGTCAGATTCAGTCATGTTTACAGGGAAACTAATCATGCTGCGGATTGGGTAGCTGCCAGTCATTCCAGTGAAGCTTGTGTGGAGATTAATCTTGCTGAGCTTAGTGAGGAGTTGAGAACTATTATTGAGGAGGACAAAAGTCTCAAAATTTACTATCGTAGTTAATTTTTTGTAAGGTTTGGGTCTCCTTAACCCAGCTGATTGCTTCAAAAAAAAAAAAAAAAGGTTTACCTATATTCCCTTTTCATCATGAGTTACATTTTTTGAAATCTTGAAACCAAATATTACTACTTCGAGAACATTATACCAAAATATAACTGTCAGCCAAATGATTTTAACAGTTGTATTAGGCTCAAATAGACTTGACTAAAAACAAAAAGCAATAGAAACAACATAACATGATTTTCCATATCGAAATAGTTAACTGGAAATTCGGGGTATAAGCTTTGTGCTTAGCAACTCTCTTAAACGACGGATGGCCTTCTCTTTGTTGGACAGAATGTCAAGCAACGGAAAGAGTTCTTCAGTACGGAGTGGGAAGTTAGGAGAAAGACAAATAGTGGGTCTCACCCCTTTTTTGTACTCGGTATCACGTTTGGTTTCTTTTCGTTTTTGCGTGCTTTCATATATCATGGTAGAAGGCCCCTCGTATTCCTTGTTCTCCGAAGTTCATTCGACCTCGTAACCTCTAAAGAATGTCTTTCCTTCTCTTCCGCACATAAATAAGTTTTACTTGCAGCAAACCTGCCTTTTTTATCCTCACCAATAATGCAACCAATTATGCCTTCTATATGAATATCTCTTTGCTCAAAACAACCGACTATGCAATGACCCTAGCTGGACCATTGTCAATAATCAATTTCGAAGAATCTGTACCCAAGGAACATTCCTTTTCTCATATGGTGTTAACATATCACTGTATTCTTCACTTTCTGATGTATCATTCTCGGTAGGAGACGAAAATGACAACTCTTCGTCTGTCATAACTCCATGGACACTCCTAGATTTGACGCTCACGACCACGTTGTGCATATCGTAAACCTTGGCTTTCCAGGGTCCAACCATTTCTGTTTTCTCCTACCTTCTCCATGTTAATTGTGGGAAGAGCATTGCTTCAGTCACATCAATCCCATGCCTAAAGATATTGATTTTAGTCATCGCTGTTATTTCCTCTTGAATTTCTGTTCTGTAGATTAGGATAATGAGATATGGGAACTATCGACTGCAATCTCGAGCATTCTCGCTAGTTACAGATAAAGCTTACAAAAAAGGGCAAAAACGATGTCTGCCCACTGATACTCCCTGACCTGGGAGTTGAAAATATCTTCTCTTTCTTCATGAGTTTCCTTCCAAAGTTTCCGCCATAAAGAGTATATATATCAGTGCTTGCGATTCAACATTAGTCCTAAATAAGTGACATGTAAATCAAAAAAGTTAAAATCAACACCCAATGCGTAAAATGCTTCATCATATACAAATCAAGTTTATAACAACAATAATGAAAATGTATGAAACTCATAAATTGTAGATCAGAGTGAAATAAGTCACATGTGATCCATGTTCTTCGTCTGTATTTTAATCCAACTTCCTAAACAACATTTTACCGTTAATCCCCATGTAACAACACGATGAATTCAAAGGCAAAAGTATAACTGTGCAACATAACAAATATGCAAACAGACCTATGAAAAGAACATCCAGAAAAAAATGATACACAACAAACACACAAAATAATCTTGAGATCAGTGAGACTCTGACTTGGGAGGCCTAGGCTCACGGTGCTTTCATTTCTATTTCGAGTTCAATACCTAAACTCATGTCTTTGTCTCACTCCAAATGTAACATGTCTGTCCACAATGATAAATTTTCATTTCATAGGCAAAATAAAATCTTGTATATGACAGTTTGAATAAATAGGGGAAAAATGAAATTCACCACACCTCTTGTTGCTTACTCGTCCTTGACCACTGCCTTGGCAAAGCTGCATATGAACAAAGCAACCTCAATAAAGTATATAGATGAAGTCTTTTTAGTTGAAAGTAACTTCATCTAATCTCATTCCAAAATTCAAAGAAAATTTTGTTGTGAAATTGCTTAAATAAAGAGACATTAAATAAATTTGTTCAATTGTTATCTCAATTCCATGCTGTCAAAACACGAGAACTTTCTTAGTGATGCCAAAATGATTAATTATAAAGTAGTTTCGTTCGAAGTGGCAGAGCTGGAACAAAACGTCAAAAATGCAAAAACAACTTAAAGAGTTTCTAAATTCCCATTTTATGTTAAAATCTTCTTATATAGCCCCATTTCATATGCAGCCCCAATGCAAGGATACAGATTTTAAAAAAGGATTGACCGCACAAATATGAGTCCAAAAAAAGTAACAGACATGAAAGAGATAAACATTTACTCTTTGCTCGCAGCTACTCCACATACTTGATTCATAAGAAACTCCAAATTGTTCCTCTCTAACTCCAATACCCTTGATTTCTATACATCTGCAGACACAAAAAATAGATCCTTGATTTTTTACAAAACATAATTTAAACATATACACATCAAGGAAATTTCAGGGGTTCCTTTCATATAAAGGGGTTCACAGAATTATCAGTAATAACAACACTTATAGTTCAATATCTACCTAAAAAATATCGGATGTTTCCCATATGCTACAGATTCCTTCTCTAGCACTTTCCACAGATGGCCACAATGGAAGTCATCATTTGAAACCCATAGAAGTCCTAACTACTATGGTACAAACACTTGCAAAGTTGGTATAGCTTTAGAATTTTTGCATGAACATGAACACACCTAACATCATGATACAATGATCTACTATTACTAACCAAATCAACAAACTAAGTTATACTCTTATCATCATGTAAAAATAGCAAAAAAAGTTTAGGAACATTATGCCAATCAATAAAGTATTCTCAATTCCGTGTTAACAAAACACGGGAACTTTACGCCCATCATAGCATTTTAGCCCACCCAGGTTCTCCATCCTGCTTCCATCGCTGAAAACCATCAACCTTCATACTTATTCAAAATTATCCACTTCAGAGGCTATGAGCTCGTTTCCCTGTAATCTTAAAAGAAAATAAACATCAAAGAATCAATAACCAAAAAAAAAAAAACGATGTACAGAGAGCAAACCATTATGCATGAATCAATGGCACTTCCTCTGATTTGAATAGAACCCAGAAATCCCTAATTACAGCACAACATCGAACCTAAAACAGCCCCAGATTTGTTGTTGTTAACTGCCATCTTCATACCCCTCAACATGAACCCATTCTGCCATCTTCAATGGCACTTCCTCTGATTTCAAGTAATTTCTTTGTTCTCAAGAAGAAATTGTTAACCACTTAGATATTGGTTGAAAAGTTTAAATCCAAAGGTGTAAAGGAGAATATACATACCTCCCAACTTTAATACATATATAAGATCCCACTCTTTTCACCGAAAATGGAATTAACATTGTGATTGGAATCTTGGAAGATGCAATTTCATTATAGAGTAGTGTAGACCTATACATCAATTCAGTAATAATTTCAATTAAAAGGCTGAAATAACAGAAATAAAATCAGAGGAAATCAGAGGAAGTGTAGACCTATCTCTTTACTATTTTTCCGTGCTTCAATCAACACCTCCATCGACTCATCATCATTATTAGTAACTTTTCTCAACTCACATCAAACCCTAACTTTTTATCCGTAACTTCATGCAGCAATCAACACAAATATCAGATCCAAAAGATTCAACAAACCCTAACTTTTCATCTGTAATTTCTTAGAAATTGAACCCAACACCATTAAACTTATATCCTTCACTGATTCTTCATCACAGCATCTCGACCCCTGGTTCCTTTCATCGATTAACAGAGAGAGAAGAGAGAAATACCGATGTGGAGGAAAAGTTAAGGGTGCCGCCGAAACGACAGAGAAGGAGAACAGACCATTAAGACGGATGAGTTATTGTTAATATGATAAATATAAAAATTACTTTTTTTTAGCGAAAAAACGCCTTTTTTTTCTCTTCTTTGAGTAAAAGTGGAACGGAGCAATTCTGTGTGAGGGTGAGGGTCACCGTTCAACGTGGAGCCTAATGACCTTAGGCTTTTAAAGGAGTTAGATAATTAACATCACAAACAAACTTAAAAAAAAAAAAAAATTGCCTGGCTAACCTTGATGCTAGCAGTGGTCATGGTAGTTTTCTTTTTCATAGATTAAGTTTGGTTATTCAGAAAGGTATTGGTGCCCAGCTTGTGGCTAGGCTACCAACCGCTCCTTTGTAATTTTTCCTCTCTTTTGTTTTCTTAATAATATGTCCTCGATGGCTTTTCCTTAATGAAAAATTAAATAATAAAACCACAAAAATCATGCTTCCTCTTTTTTTTAAAGCGTATACGAGCATACAATAGTATACTTAAATAATTTAGAGCGAGTAATACTGTTAAAACCAAAGAAACAAGCCGATTACCAAAATACTATATATCTATCTATCATGTTGTTCATCAAAAATAAATAATCCCGCTTTTACATAAAAATCAAATAGTATCGTAAATTTAAACATAAAAGATTTTAAAATTCATTTTAAAACATGCTTCTCTCGAGTTGATTTTTAAACCTTGCCTACACAACAACATATTGTACATGATTGGTCCTAATAACGCAAGCCAACTAATTACCATTGCATTTATGTCATGGTTGTGTTTCCGGAGCAATGGTTGTTCTTCTATTAAAACAAGAGGAATGCATGAAATAAAAACAAGAGGATTTCATGAATTATATAAACGATCTTGGTTATATATTCTCAAACGGCTTCGAAAAGCGCAAGAACAACAAAGGGTTTCACATAATATTTTATAATGAACGAATAATTAAATGTGCATTCAAGGGTGTAGCTCATGATATTGGAGAAGTAAATGGGCTTGTGGTGTATTTCCTCCGCTCATGATACCGATTATAAATTCTTCATTAAAAACCGTCAAAAGGTCCACGATAATGTGATTTATTATCACATTTCTTTTTCTTTTTTTAGTAGCTAAAGTATTGATAAAATAGATGCACCAACCCTTTATAAGATACAGAATAGAGGGTTTTAAAGTGTCAAGTCAAGGAATAAGCATATCCTCTCTAGAGTTTGTTGATGATGTATACAATCATCTTTCTGAATGTTGAAGTCAAAGAAGCTAGATTACTGTTAGTGTTGTTGATGTTGTTTGAGGCACTAACCGGACTAGAGCTAAATTTAGAAGTACACTGATTAGTGTAGGTTCAGATAAAATAGAGTGTTTGATAGCGAGAAGAGATGAAATTTAAGACCGCAAAACCGCCTACCAAGTACATGGGTTTGTCGTTGGGATCCTAATATAAAGTGAACTTATAATTGAAACTAGAATGTAAAATTGTAACAAACATTATAAAGAAAAAAAGTATCCAACCTTCAAATGGAGCTTCTTCTACTCTTGGAACAACGAAGATGCAAAGATTTGAGGTTCTTCTCTAATAATACTTCAATTCTTACCCAACCCTAAGATTGGAAATTAGAAGATAAAAGAGGCGTCTCTTACAAGTTGCAATTTCTACCCAATAACAAAGTGATGGAGGCTCTTCTCTAAGGAAGGATCAAGTTTCTCAAACCTCTACTAAACAACACAAACTTGTCTCTCCAAAGTAAATCCAGATTTTTACAATATATAGTAGAGATAAAGATAAACTAGGAAATAAACCAAGAGAAATGGGTAAAATGGAGAACATAAACGAAAGGTTGGAAATGGTATTTCATAAATACTAGTATGCATCATCCTCCTCTTCTTTAAAGAAATTCGCCCTCGAATTTCATATTCATCATCCGTATCATTTTTACCCCAACACGAAACCAAGTGATTGATGCAAATAAGAAACCTAGTCATCATGCGTCCAAATAAAAACTTGTCTTGGCAATTGACGTGCTCCAATGGTATGTGGTCCAAAAATAAAATGAACTCATTCATGATTGTAATTCTTCCCTTCTTAAAAACTACTCGACCTCGATTTTTTCATTTATAGTTACTCACCATGTCTCATCTCTTGTGGTGATAGTCATGAGCATACCCAAGAAAAAGAAACACCAAGTAGTTCTCCAACTTTGCACAAATGACTAGAGCCATGATATATATCTTCAAAGGAAACCCAAATTGATCTCGCATAAGGTAAATTTTCATTTCTTTTGCCAATACTTGATAAAGATCTTGTTGTTGGGTGAACTTTTGTTTCAAACTTCATCTCTTTAATGACATTTTCGGATATGGCATAAACATAACTATCGCAATCATTAGCTTGCTTACCTTTCTTCCCATGTTACAAGTGGTATGGAATGCGTCATGTCTTGTCCCTCGATCACCATCATCAAGTCCAAGCATGGAGTATTTGTGTATGACACCCAATCTTTGTATTTGATAACCGGTAAAAAATTCTTCTTTTAATTCTTCATTAGGTTCTTCATCAAATATGGGTGTCAACGTAAAATCAAAGTAAACATCATCTCCAATCTCATCTTCCCGACAACTTGAAAAAATCAAACTTTAGTTGAGACATTTTACCAAACACTGTGAGGGCGCTTGACGCTCATACACGCCAATGGAAATTGAACTGTTTAGCTCCACTTCATCTTCATAGTCATTAGAAAGTTCAAATGAGTCCATATAAAGACTTTCCAACTCATTAATCTTCTCTTTTACTAGTTGACACGTTTCATTAAACATCTTATGTCTCATTTTATTCAACCATTCCATCTCCATTTTCAATTTTCTTTTTGATACTATAATGAAAAAAATAAAAGATTGAAGTTGTTAGAGAATAGCTCGGTTGAACTCACCAAGCGTTGGTATGTCAAGTTTGGTTGTCATATTTTAGTGAACCAAAACTCATTTAGAGAGTCGCTTGATTATGTACTAGAGTCAACTTCGTATAGGTTAGATTGAAAGTATTAGGATATGAGACATTACAAGTATTACATGAAGACTTGAAGAAGCGAAGAAGTAAGGAGCTACAACGACGCATCATCCTTCATATTGAGGTTAGTAATATTTGACTTGAACTGTTTTGAAAAAAAGCGGGGTCTAACAACCACACCCAATATTTCGCTTAGCAATCAGGTGGACAAACTCCAATATACTTTTAAGAGAATCAACTAGACAGTCAGACTCAATCATAATAAAAAGTATATCGAGGAGTCAATATCTCAATCTCTTGATTTAATCTATACTCAAGCAAAAAGAAATATGCGAGTCTTTATCAAATACAAGAGATATAAACTTGGATGATACTAAAGACCAATATCCAAGGATCAATCAATTCCAATCAACAACCAAAGGTTGGATTTAACAATTGATCGATTCAACGCACAACCTGTGATATTTCAATTATATAACAAAATATAATGCAGAAAAGAAATAACACAGACACCATAAATTTTGTTAACGAGGAAACCGCAAATGCAGAAAAACCCCGGGACCTAGTCCAGATTGAACACACACTGTATTAAGCCGCCACAAACTCTAGCCTACTACAAATTAACTTCGCCCGGACTGTAGTTGAACCCCAACCAATCTCACACCGATCCAAGGGCGGTTGCGCTCCCTTACGTCTCGATCCCAAAGAAGATACTACACACTTGATCCCCTTAGATGATCTCACCCACAACTAAGAGTTGCTACGACCCAAAGTCGAAGACTTTAATAAACAAATATGTATCACACAGAAAAGTCTACGATAATAGATAAATCTGTCTCCAACAGAAATACCTACAAGTTTTGTTCCGTCTTTTGATAAATCAAGGTGAACAGAACCAATCGATAACCGGACTTATATTCCGAAGAACTGACCTAGTATTATCAATCACCTCACAATAATCTTAATCGACTAGCGAAAGAAGATATTGTGGAATCACAAACGATGAGACGAAGATGTTTGTGATTACTTTTATACCTTTCCTATCGGAGAAATTAATCTCAAGCCAATTATTACAATTGTGCTTGTACGATAAAAGATGCAAGATCAGATCACACAACTACAAGAAAGTAGTATCTATTCAAGCCACAATCCCAATGAAGTCTTCAAGTCGTTAACCTACAAGGTTTAGCAAAATCTAAGGTTAAAGGAGAATCGACTCTAGCTAATACAACTAGTATCACACAGAGGTGTGGGATAAGTTTTCCGATTGCTAGAGTTCTCCCTTATATAGTCATTCAAATCAGGGTTTGCAATAAATGTTAGCTTAGTAACAAAGCATTCAATATTCATCGTTAGATGAAAACTCCGATTAGATTCAAGCTAATATTTTTCAACCATTAGATCGAAACTTAGCTTGTTACACACAAATGAAATGCACGTTTATGTGGGTTTGTGTAACCGTACCCAAACATGTACATATAGTTGGTTCAACAGCAGTTAACCAAATGGTTAGCCATATGAGCACTTTCATATCAACGATATTCTTCTTTACCATAACTAGTTCAAATGACTCAAATGAATTAGTTAGAGAGTTGTTCAATTGCTTAGATCTTATAGAAGTATACAAGACACAATTGAAGCAACAACGATTTGATTCACTCGAATCGATTCATGAACTTTATAGCCACGGTTTGCAAACTTGCATTCCTTAGTTTATATAAGTTTAAGTTCACGAATAATCGTTTTTAGATATAACCAACTTAAGTACGCGGACTTAGACGCGGACTTAAGTACCGAGAATGAGTTCTCAAACTCTAGCAGATTTTCTCGGGACGAGAACCTCCGAGCAGTTCGCGGACCGGGTTCGCGGACTCTTGTTCCGGTTTTCTCGAGCAACAACAAAGTACGATACTTTGGTTCGGGAATATGGACTTATACATGTATGAGTTATCAAACAATGCTTATATCCATCAATGGTTATATAATCTAAACTCTCATTTCAATCATTGAAAAATTCTTAGAGGACGTTATATAGTTGTTGTTCATAAACCATTTTTCGTCAAAGCCATTTTCAAGTGATGAAACTTAACATGACTTTCGTCACTAGTAAAGATGAACTTGGCCAAAGCGAAAGCTTACCAACACATATTTCGAGAAATAGATCGGCGAGATAAACTCGGCTCGAAATAGCGAGATGTGTATAATCACGATCTATATAGCAAAACGACTTTTGTCTCAAGATAGGAGATAGAGTAGATAGACTTTTGAGTGATAGATAAGTTCAAGTCTCCACATACCTTTTAGTCGATGAAGCTCCACCGGTTCCTTGAGTAGTTCTTCTTCTTCGTATGATGATGATCGCCATGGAGTCTTGTGATCAACTACACTTTATATCCTAGTCCGAGACTTAGCTATAAGTAGACTAGATTTCAATACTTATAGTTTTGATCACTAACATTGACAAATATTCTTGAGATATCAACGCATGCGAGTGCGACCAAAAGCAATACTCTAATAATCTCCCCCTTTGTCAATTTTAGTGACAAAACTATTAATACATATGGAATACAAAAAATAAATAAATAACTTTTGTAGCTCCTCTTTCATATGTCTGATCTTCAACATTACTCGAAATCTTCGTCACTTCCAAGTACTCCAATGATCCCAAAGGTTGTAAGTTTAGTATCACCGTTGTTGAAAATCCGTAGTTATAACAATGAGAAAACAAGAATTCTCAATCATTGTTATACAGTGTCATAGTATCATTATACAACGTCAAAGTTCAATTGTATCACAACTTTGACAACAATACTATGGTGATATGTATCACTCCCCCTTAGTCAATACTCCATCTCTCATGGAAACCACTCCCCCTTACATATTGATCCGAAAACCATATGTAGTTGTAGTGTGAACTACATATTAATTCTCCCCATTTTTGTCAATAAAATTGGCAAAGGTACGAAAACGGGATCCTAATGAAATTTCCATAGAGAAATTTCATGACCAAAAGTAAGCACATATAAACTTTTTAGATGCAATCATATAGCCGAAGCTAAATGCTTTCATCAAGGAGTTTATAAAGATACTAGGTATCACCGGGGCCTTACGGCCCCGGCTCAACCTCTAGTTAGTGTGATGCATCATGTAGCCTTTGGTATTCAACATGATTTTTAACTTTGTAGTTGTATATATGTTCTGTGAAAATACCACAAAATACCATTAATATATTTATCCAGGTATCTCATTGATATAGTCCGATTTATGTTATCTGGGTATCACCATTAATGATTTCTAGATTGTTTACCATAGTGTGTTTTTTGTTCGTTGCTTCCAGGATAATTAAATGCTGACCATTAATTTAACGTAGAATCACCTTTCAAATTTAATGACAGTGAAAGTAAAATGTGACTTACGTGGATAATGATGGACCTTTTTATCTAACAAATTAGAACATGCATGCGAGGTTTGAAACGAACAAATGAAGAATTCATGTATTTTCTTATTCAAAGAAAAAAATCAAAGAATCGAAAGCAATAAATTTAAATTTTAAAAATCAATCCGTAAAATCTATTTTGAGAGAAAAAAATCGATTAGCTAGAGTTGTTTCCCCAAATCCGTGGTCGATACCTCTAATAAGTACAACCTTGCATTTCCAAATTAGTGTTTAGAAATATGTACTTCAAAACGATGTTGGGTTCCTAAACAACAACTATGTCCCATACCTATTCATGAACAGTATGATAAGTTGTTAAATGATATAATTCTCTACACTTAGTACATCTTGTTCTTGAAACTGGTATTCTTGACAACTCTTGACACTTTACATATCACAAAGATCAATTTGTTTTAAAAATAGCTCAAGTAGAGACATAATTAAGTTTGGTTAGGTTTAGTTGGCCAAACATAAGAGGTCGAGACATAGTTAAAGGTCGGACGCGCCCTCGACATAATCCATGTCTTCCAAAATAACAAATCACAGTTATATACACAACGCATAGACGAATTTATTTATATATCGCGAACTCATAATCCCAACCGAAGGATGACCGAAATCAATGGTCGTCTTTTACCCAAGACACACACCACTTCTTTGTTTACTTGTCCTTTGTTTTATAATTTAAAACATTCAAAATAATATGCCTAATAATATGGCCCAGGTCGTGGCATATCTTTAGAAATTTACCCATGTATTTATGCTCATAAAACAAAAGTCAGATATATTTAGTATTTTCCTAGCAAAGACTAAGTATTTGCATTAATTTAAAAGTTTTCTAGATTTTGGCCTATATATTAGTCGGGGCATCATTGTTTTATCGGTCGGGTCAAATCTGCTGTACCTACGGTCCCTGGGATTAGAAAACCTATGGATCAACATAATCTCCATATATAAATTAGTCGTGATTAGGTTGAAATTTATAGGGATTAGCCTATAAGTTATTCGAGGCCTTCGACCCCAACGTTTTGTTATTCGGGTCAAATTAGCCTTAGGTCTCCGGCCGTGGATACTTAGGTAGGCCTCGTTATTTTGTCGGTCAATCGAAGTTCTTAGGGGCCCACATCCCAGCGATTAATTTGAATATCTAAGTTCAAATATATGTAGTCCTCACATTAAAATTAGTCGTGATTAGGTGGAGATTCTAGGGAGCTTTTATTTTTTGTCTGTTCTAGGGACTTGATCCTATAAGTTAGACAGGATCTGCGGCCCTACTGATCTGTTAATGGGGTTAAATTAGTTCGGCCTATAGCCGGGCTTCCCCTTAATTATTTTTGAAAATTTATATTTAGCGTTAAGATTAACCATAATTAGAAAATAAAGTTCGATTGGGAAACTAAATTACCGGATTAGTTCCTTCAAATGGTTGAGTCACATATGTGAAAAAAATAAGTGTATATGGAAAAGAAATGAATAAATTGGAATTTTATATTTTGGTTTATCACTTCTGGTATCTTAGTTGTGTTTTGTCCAAAGTTTCATGGACTGAGATGAAACTTTTATGGAGCACGATTTTCCGGTTGTGTTAGTTTTAGTCAGTCTAATACATGATCAGCAAGAGGGGCGATGCTCTAGGACTTGGAAGAAAAATTAAGTCTCTTTTTCAGTTAATATTTAAGAATATTGAAGCATGAAAAGGTCGCCTAATTCTAGGTGTGGATGGTCAGCGTCCTTGATGGATGCAAGTCTACATTATATAAGTAGTCATTAGTACACTCAATCCCACCATACACCTCACATATGGGATGTTATTTGCCCGACATCTCAAACAAAATAGATTAACATCAAAATTTAAATTTTTCATAGATATAAATTTACCTTATCAAAGTAAGGAAACAATTCATTTTGGATTAAACTCTGCCCTCAAGGTTGATTGTTGGTCGAATCTCCCATGAATAACCGTGTTGTATCGAATAATATTTGTTTGCTAAATATAAGTTCCATTATAAAGCAAAAAGATACACTAAGTAGAGATTAAAATCCTCATAAATTTTTTTGAAAACTCCAGTTTTTTAACATCAAATCGCAGGAAGAAATCGATAATGGTTTACATCCAACTCCACCATGTTCTTTGCTTCCATAGATTTAATTAGTTAGTCATCTTCCCTTCCTGATGACTTGATCCCATCTTGAAGTTCTGCATCTTCAAGCTCCAACTCTAAGATCACCTGTGCATGTGTACATTCGAGTGCTTCTTGAGAAATGTGGCTTGCATCTCTAATTGGATTCAAAAAAATTCTATTTCACCAAGTAATGAAGTCAGCTAGAACAAAGTTTATCATTTTCATTTCCTACGTCAAGATACAACCACATAAACATTGGTGCGAACAATGGCGAATTTCCCGATACCACAGTTCCTTCAACTTGTTAGAGAGAACAGGAGTAGTTTCGAGAGGAGGCTTTTCCAATTCACGATATTTATTCGATAAAATTTATTAATCTTTCTACAGTATGAAATCCTATTGGGTGGATGAGTTTTAAAGAATCGACGAAAGAGTTGCATTATATGTTTTGAAGTGAATTACAAAGCGAGAAAGAGTTGCATTGTATGTTTCAAGTGAATTACAAAGCCGCACTTCGTGATTATAAAAGTTCGGGAGACATGTTTGACGATTATGAAACCTGCATTGTAAGAATATAAACACAAACTTATTGTTTATACTACATTTATTATTATTCCTAATTGATTTTTTCTTTTTTACATGTAGAAACAGATGGAGGAAAGTTCGGGGTTTCTTGTTGCTTTATATGATAAAGAGTATTTCAATAACTATGCAACATAGATAAAAGCCAAGGTGGGTTATTGGAATACTCTCCCTTTACTTGATTTCCATTTCTCATCTTTAGCCGCATGTTAATTCGATGAAAATCACTCGAGAACGATTTTTTATGTTTCTCGGGTAAACAGATGCTCGATAGCTTTTATACCATGTTTTTAGCCAAACTTCCTCATCTTCTCGAAGAATGGGTTTTTAATCGGTTCGACCAACAAAGTGTAGATTGGTTGAAGGAAGAGAGAGCTTCACCTGAGGTTCTTCTTTCGGAATCTGAGGACTCTATTAAACGTTTGGACACAAATGTGAAGATGATGGATGAGGTATATGTCTCTTTTATTATCTACAGCGCCATCAAAGTCGGTAGTGGTATCTCTCCCTTCAATTTCACAATAAAAATCATATTATGTTATCAATTTCACGTACATGTTTCAACCACAAAAGAATTTCAGTTGAAAAAAATAAAACCGAGTTGCTTTGCGAAGAAAATTGTAAGTTACATTGTCCAGAGCATAGGATTAGTAAGTAACTTAAGAGACAATAAACTGAAGTTCCTTTAAGCATGTGGCCCATTATTATTGCTAAGTTATGGGCAGCTGTACTTATGAGCAACAAAAACATATCTAGCATCAATAGGTGGAGGCTATTATGTTCTCTTCTTCTTGCTACTTTGGTTATTCATACACTATTTTCAAATACTTTTACTACTTTGTGTAGGTCTCACAGAGGCCAAGAGCTTTTTTTTTTGGTGTCTGCAAGTTGAGATACTAAAAGTTGTTGAGACTATCCTAAAATCTAAATTCTTACAACTGAACTTCTAACAATAAGCAAATCTATCTGCAGTTAACCACGAAGTAATTATTCAAATTAACATAAATTATAGTTTGAATAACACTTACATTGCAGTTTGAAAGGAATTGGATCAGGTGAACACAACGAAACCACAAACAATCTATTGAAGATCGTAAGAAGAAAGAACACCAGCTCAAACCAATCATTTCCTCTCTGCAAAATTAGAAGGCATAAATTAGTATAATCTAACAAAAAGAAAATCGGAGTGACTAATCGGAATTGATTTGCATTTTTCTTATCTCTTGGGAAGTTCTAAAAATAACTTTTATTAAAAGACATCTAGGAAAATAGGGAAAAGGAGGAGGTCTGACACAAACGTGTCGATTTGGATTTCAACACTTTCCAACTTTACATTATGTCTTATCCATGTTATTTGTTGCAAATTCTGCAGCATTTACACATCCATGCCAATCAAAAATACCAAGGACTTTGTAATTAAGGGGGTGGTGTTGGACACCGAGGATTTGATTGATTTTCTTTGAAGGGCCCCTTTCAAATAATGAGAAACAACCGATAGTGTACCTCTCCCGGCATGACCTTGTCGGAGGCGGTGGAGCGGACGATACATTGGATTTCACTGTCTAGGGGAGCAAAATTGTGAATCCGTTGCGGTCGGTTAATTCAAAGCGAAGAAGGTACTTGCATCAATTTTTTGGGGTTCATTTTCATTATTCGTTAATAACATGAAAGTTGAGGAGAAGGAAAGATTTATGTAAAACAAAAAAGGAATTTATATAAAAATAAGAGCGAACACCGGGACTATGATCCTCAATCTTTTATCACATTTGGTGCATCCATAGCCACTGACTTCACCAACAACTTTAGTTAGGAACTTGCTATATCCTATATAATACCACCCGGTGGTACTTGAATATTGAGTCGGCATCTGTGATGTGTGTAATTCATTTAGATGTGAGAATATAAACCTCGATGCATAGGCACAACTATGGATAGTTAAAAATAAACTTGTTGAGTGGGGTCCCATTGCCATTCCAAATGATCCGTAAATTGTCTTCCTTTTATCGGGCATCGAAATGTCAAGAGGGATATGGTTATTTCAATCATTGGATACATACGGGACAAAGAGTATACATGGTAATGGTACCTTTCTTTTATGTCAAGCACCTCATGAATGGCAAGGTTGAAGATGACCGTGGTGACATTCATGGAGGAAAAGAGTACTTGCCCGATCAAACCTACGGGACGAAATAACATAAGTTGCTAAGCTAGGGTGATTAAATTTTAGTACAACTAAAAATAGTAGGTGGGATGATTTACCTTGATATTTTTCGACAACGCGGAGCAAAGGATCGAATTTCCGTTTTAGGTTGTTTGGTACCACCGAATATAGTTCATCACCCCGATGGACATGGATATTATTTGCTCATGTCGAGCACGGAATCGTAGACCGGATAATAATAACATACCTATGTATGTTAACCAAATCAACAGACCCCAATTTATTCTTACGGACTAAATTTTGTGAACATGTCCAATGGTTAGTGTCAAGTAAATTTGGTTTTTTAGAAAAAAAAGAAGTACAAAGGTAGTTGTTCAAAACAGTTCTACAGGTGGTTGCATATTGCAGCAAAAACAATCTTGAATAGTTGGTTCGCTTAATTTTTTCATTGGTTCATTGGAATCTGTTAGCGCCTAATGGTTGATTAAGTCAAACTACGATCGATAACCAAGGGAAAAAAACTAAGACCAACAAAATGAAGCGGTGAAAAAATAATTGTCTAATTAATAATAACATGCACATACTTCCAATGTAGTATCCAGTCAATACACTATCAATTAATTTTAGGTTAGAAGTTTGGGAACTTATAGTTTGAAATATCTTTATCGGAAACATAAATTATCTTGCAATTTTACTTACATTGTCATCGAACATGAGAAGGTTCAAGCTGCTCACATCATTCGTCATCTGCGAAATCTAATTTGTTCCATTTTTGAGAGACTCTACGGGCCATCCAGGTTTTCCTTCTTTAACCTCCTTTATATGTTTGAAGGTTGGTTGCGATCTATTTGGAACATTGTTGCGAACTGGGAACCCAACAGAAAAACAACTTGGATATATAATAAGCACAACAACAACATGGTAAAAGGCTAAAAGCAATCCATCAATAATATTTCTACCGCAACATTATCAACAGTTTACAACAATCACATGCCATTTAAATCCACGAACACAACAATCCAAAAACGGTTACCAATGTTGATTTAAAAAATTTACCTGTGATAGAAGCTCTTTTTCACTATGTCCGAACACAAAAACAAAAATCATAACGAAAAAGGACAAAAACAAAATCATAGTACCAAGGTGTTATTGGGTTCAAAGCCCCGCCAAAAATAACAAACAAAACTAAAATGATCAAAATTAAAGTAATTAAACAACTTCTATCCCTAAAGCAGTCTCCGTCGCTAAGCAAACCTCAAAAAACAAATCAAAATCTTACAACTAATTGAAGCTCGAAATATTGTCGATCCATATTTGACGATTTACTCGGAGTTCATAGCAAATCCCAAACTTGAATAAGCCAGTGAGTTAATTAATTAAGGGATTGAAACCCTTAATGTCCCTTTTTTCTCCTGAAAACATTAAATGAAGGATATCTCGAAAAAAAAATTAAGCATTGGTTTTTGTTGCATGTAAATTTATGAGTAAAAAAGAAAATCACTCATCAGGTAAAAATAAATTTAGAATGAAAATCAACATCGAAGATTATATTTACGAAAACTCAATAATATTCATCAATCTATGTGATATCAACACACGCAAACTTGCTATCCATTAAAAAGAATGAACACGTACCTTGCATAATGTGCTTTATCGATAGAAACTCCTGCTAGCAACTCGTTTTAGTAAATTGTTTGAACTCCACAAAAAGTAAATTGTAGAATTCCACAAAAAGCCAACTCAAACGCCTTATAGAAAACCAAGGAGAGATTCGAATGGAAAAAAAATTAAGACGATGCGTTAAATATAATGGAATCATGAATCTAAACTGAAAGTTCATCTTACACCACACCGGTGCTTTGAAACTATATCAGTTCAAATATAAAAGCTTATCATGTGGATGCGTGACAGAAATCCATGGTTCAAGGACCTCCTACTTGAACTCATCTTTTTCTACGTATACATCACCAATATGTCAAAATTAGAAGACAATATGGCATCGGTGGATAGCAAGCTCATAATATTTTCCACTAACAATTCATAATCTCGACATGTGTAGTATCGTTGGTGTAAAAAAATGCATATGGCCAGGTTTACATGAGTTACGTCGGGATATGCTCCACCGCTTCTAGGAATCTTAATGGTTTCATTATTATCAATCCTCGGAAGCATGAAAACTCATAATATTAAACGAAGTGGGAAATAGCTTGTAGGAGTGCGGTGTGATTTTGTTTTGTTTACTCACTTCACAATACATGTTTCTTTTGATACAGTCAAATCATAAACTTGTAGAATCAAAATAAGACGTTTTATTGAGCAAAAGACTCAATTATACAAACCCTACAAAATTAGAAAAAAAAAAAAAATCCAAGCTGCATCAAGAACTTTCCAACAAAAATTTAAGAAATAAATGAGAAACATGATCTGAAAAATTCAATAGCAAAAAAGAATCCAAACAACTTATAAATTCGTTATTTCTGTGCCATCTCATGGGAGTGAACCCACAATAACATGGTCGTAAACCATGTGCTTTACCGCTTTACAGATTGAGCTAAGACAGCAAGTAACACTCCATTATGAATTTCATATTTATTTGTTGATGCACAATACTGCAAATTTATCCACTTCATTTCCGCTATCTTAAATCAAATTATCATTATGAGGAAGTTGAACCATTAACTAAAAAATCGGATATTTTTCGTTTACCTTTCTAAAAAGATAAGTTCAACCATTGATGCAATCCTATTACCTTTTAAGTCTCCTACTTTCAAGATGGAAGAGACTTTTGTAGTACACTTATCTTTGCAACTCAATAGAATTGGTCAAACACAATCGGAAGAAAGATAAATATTTTGTGATGTAAATATATATATACAAATCCCTAAAGGTTCCTTAAATATCCAGTCAAGTGATTTAACTTTCAAAACACTTTAGAAAATTATACAGAACTAAGTTGTCTTAGCTAGAGTTCGAAAACGATAAGATATAGAAAACCAAAGTTCCAAGCTATATAGAGGTGGCGTTCATCTAAAGTTCAGCATGTCCAGTGGATTCACCTCGACCAATCTAAAAAAAATAAAAATTAATGAAGAAATCTTAAAGTACAACTCATTATCTAAGAAAGAGATCAACATAAACTTAATCATATGCAAGTATGCGAAAAAATCATTACCTAGAAATATTTCCCCAAGATTGGAAAGAATGGAAATTTTATCCTCATTGGCCTATAACTCAGATGGGTATATCACAGGCTCATTAAAATATTTGGTAAATACACTATTTTGCGGGAACTCAAACAAATCCGACAACATTTTAAAAGGCATTAGATCACAATCCTAAACATCTAAAGTTTTTTTGTTATTATATCCACCTTAGTTGAATCATTTCGAAAAAAGGCTTTGTATGGCATGTTATCAACAAAGTATTCGTGATAAACTCTAGCTTTCTCGACTTCTCCTTTCTAATTAAAAGAAATGATTCATATGCGCTTTTAAGGTGATCAAGTCCAAGGTCATCAGATTGTAAAACCTTCCAAGAACAAAAAAAAATACCGATCACGACAATGACCCAAAAAGTATATAGGTTCAATATATGTAAAAGTTGTGGTATCAACGAAAGCAATCTAGCTTTGTTTTTGTTTCATGTATTTTTTGTACCACGAAATTAAACCAACATGTACACCAAGAGAGCTGATTTTCCAGCTCCAGAGACCTCGTCGAATTAGGAAGGTCCCCTGTTTGTTGTGAAAATGGGGTGCAATAATGTGGATTCCTACAGAATAAAGGAAAGTCCGGTTCCTATAATGAAGCACACTAACATAATATATCAAAGACCTTGCGACCCAGAACACTAAACAAATCCACTTGGTGTTCTTAAACCATCGGTGGATCAATGATAAAAGTTGCTAATTCAAAGACTCAACTAATCTATTTATAGGATGAAGCCCAATTGCAAGCATCAACTTATATCTAGGAGCATATATAGTTACATCAAAAATAATTCCGATCACTTAATTTTATTTCAATAATATTTCTCCTAAGATTATTTTATTTCAAAAAAAAAGAAAAAAATAGAAGTAATGAGATGGATCCCCGTTGACGGTGGTATTCGGAGCAACAAACATAGCTTTCATTCATCAAAACCGACACTTCAAATTTAATAATATTGAACTCCCTTTCATAAAAACCGAATATCCACATATTATATTATAATTATGCATATTTACTAATAAAAATACGACGCCACAATAAATAAAAACTATTTCGCATATATCGCAATAAGGCTCATGAAGACATACACGATAAGCCTATCGCTTGTGTGGCTATATCTTTTAGCTTGCAAATGGTGTCACACAACAACATGGGTCGTGACCATGCCTCAATTGCACAACAAGATAGTCAGAATTGAACAATTAACAAATCTTATTAAGGACCTTCTTTATCACTTGACAACATATTAAGTTAGCACGGTCCACATGTGGATCACCTTTTTTACAAAAATCTGAAATGAATCCTCCTACGCATATCCAAATCACCGTAGACGAAATCTGAGTAACATATGATCCCACTTTGACATTAGTTCAACTTGCAAATCAATAAGAGATTATTAAACCACATTGACCTTCGGAATTGGCTAAAGTTGATCTATTCTCAAGATATGACTAATCAACAATTATAATAATTTACTAAAATGTAGAGATAGAAAGTGATTCCCTTCTTAGCCACTGTGACGATTGAGTTAACTACAATATTTATTCAGTGAAGAACGTCGGATATTAGTGAGTATCTATTAATAAGTCCTAATTACGAGAAGACTTATCTCCTAACAATGATAGGCATGTATGATGTTCAATGTAAAGAGACATGTTTATTTTTGGCAAGATTTCATTATTTCATCCAAGATAAAGAAAAAAGTTGAAGGACCCGATGCGAACCATGAGAGTGGCATTGAAAGTGTGATGTATTCTCCGGTGAGCAAAAAGGATGCATATACCAGCTATCATATATGGTGAGTATATTTTGTGTCCGTCGAAATCGGGTTCATGAATTTTTGTGTAACACTAAACCCCGATTATAATAATTGCATAAGAAATGTTCCTCTGATTAAGTTCTAGCTAATAGAGATGCAAAAAAACTGGTTGCACGTAAGCAAATTGCAGTAGCAATGAAATGGCCAATAGTGAAAGTGATAACTTGGTCAACCTCATACTTTCTACTTGCATCCCCCGCCATATATGGACATGTAAAGACCATCAACAAACATGTAGCATATTCAGACTTGGATAGAGTTACCGATATTTTGTGCTTCAAGAAGAGCATCACACACTTTGTTGATCATTAGCTTGTTTCAACTTATGCAGATTTGTAAAGAAAGTTAGTGCACCAATTACATTGTCTCGGGAAGGCATGTCTTGCGAGGTTGGTATACATGCCTCAAAATTTTGTAAACAAAACTACCGAAAGGATTTTGTAGTCACTCCCGAGCACCTAAGAGTATAATCTACGGACCATTACCAACATCAAAAAACAAAAACAAAGAATTGGCTTGTGAATTGTGATTACTTATTTGGTAGATTATATATGGTAAAGTAAAAATAAATAAGTGGAAACCACATACCATAGAATCTAAGCAATGATGGGGAACTATTACACAATTCATAATAATCAACATTGCCCTTTGATTGATTATGTTTTGTGCCTGTTGTACACTGATAATCAATCATAAAAATAGAAAAGGGTTTGGATTTGGGTTCATTGATTTAAAAAAAAAAAAATTAAATCAAAATCTTAACTCGGTGTAGATCAAAACAAAAAGGTTGGGGTTCATTGATTAGAGAAACAAAAATTCAGAAAAGCTGAAAAGATAACATGAAGAAAACAAAACGTTTAGGGTTTACCAAGTGAGAACTGTTTTCAGCCAAAAGCGTACCAAGATAAAGTAAATTACAAACACCCCTATTTAAGATATACCGAGTCTTTCGTAGTCGTCCAATGACTAACCCATCAGGAATACCCGACCACGATAGGATCATGGGAAGCCATTCGGAATTTATTCCTAAACGGAGACAGATCTTTCGATTCTACATCGACCCCGTAGAAAAATCAACAAATCCCAATCAATACAATTAAATTAGAGAACTATATCGGAGAGGGAAAAAAAAATCTATCCTAATCCTACCCGATCCACCTAGGGTTAACTATATCCCTAAAATTCGCTAAACCCATGAAACCCCAATCCCGCCTAAACATAAGACGTCCCCATTGCAACAACCTTTATCAATCTTATTAGGGATAAGAAAGCAAAAAAAAAATTTAGCTTTTTAGGGTTAACGTAGATCGAGTTCCTTGTTATAAATTTTCTGACTTCTCTTTAGATTGAATACGAAAGATTAGGGTTACCTAAAACATCAACGTGTTATCCCAATGACTTTGCTTCAATGGAATTGCTCGGAGGAAGTTCATTAACCTATCAATGGAACACGATAAGCTCGGGAACTCAAAAGATAGAATCGAGAAAAGGGTTTGCATGCGGTTTCGAAGAAGAGCGGTGGCGGTGGCGGTCAGAAAAGATATAACCCGTTCTAAAAAATTAAAAGAACTTCGAAAGGTATTTGAAGCATCCGACATAAAAGTGGCAAGAGACCCTTTTATGGTAAACACCTTGAGTCTCTCATAGCCGTGAGTCTTTCCTATCCGTCCATGTAAAAACCCAATCCAGAGCTTCCCGACCTTCGGATCAGGGTCCCCATTAAATGATGTCCGTCTGATAGCCCTGGCTATCATGGACACAAACCTCATACCTTTTTATAACTATGATAATATAACTCCTATAATATTCCACAGCCGCACTCCCCACAAAGATTTGGAAATTAAGCATAAGTTCAATTAAGAACTCTCCCTCATTAAATGTCATTCCCGAAAGACCAAAAAGAGCGACCTTACTTTCACAAGAAAAGAAGGATTTCCTTGGACATAACAAATCACATACGAATATTAATTTGAATCCAAAAATACTCAATTAAATTAACCACAAGAAAACCCATGATTAATTTAATCGGAATACGCAACTAAACTAACCACAAAAAGAGTGATCAATCCAATTGGTTATGCTCAACATAAGAGGACTTATGGAGCTGCATAGTACATACATTAAAAATGGACCGGGAAGATCAATACTGCGGAATAGACAAGGATTCATTCTATTTTCCATCACTATTTGCACAATGACATATAATAGACATAATCCTCGTAAACAAAAGTTCTATCCTTTCTTTTATCAAACTAGTGACATAAAAGGCTTTAACTTTTGTTTGTCAAAGTTCATTCTAACTTTTATCAATACATTCATATCGACATAATAGAGATAACTTTTAACAAGGTATGGGACAATCATAGTTCACGGACGCAAACACACTGCTTGTGGGTGAAAACTCAAGCTTCGTCGGTTTTGGTAAATTTGTGTGTGTGGATGAGAAACAAATCTAAACCCTAAACAATGCACCGCACGGAGTACTTTTGATTCGAGAGATCAACTGCACAATCCTGGCCTAAACCAAGAAATGGTCGTTCCAGGCTTGCTTAGGTCACAAAGTGAAGGAGAAGGGTTGGTCTTAGGGAGGGAAGCGAAGAAAGTGTTGAGACCAGAATAGTTGATTCTGAAGGTGTGGCTGTTTTATGACTTGTATAAGAAAGTGGAACTGGAATGAAAGGTATCAGTTCTTTGGTGATTTCGGATACTTGTGATGTTGCCGACCAAAACCTGTCGTTTGGTGGAAATAGGTGAAGCCTATTTATACAAGTCATATTGAAACGTACCTTGGTCTCGTAGGAAGTGGAAACTATTGAGTGGTGGAAGAATGGAGTAACGTATAACCACCAGAAACCCATGCTTCCAAGATGAAGGAAGTGGATCCGTTTACACCCTTTACTTCTTGCCGCCATTAATTGTCCTACTTCATGACACTTTCCTATAACGGGCGTATTGCACGCCGCACGTTGTAAACCGCCAGACCAATACCCTGATGAGTATCCCCCAGTTTGTGACATATTTGATGTCTCGAGTGTTTTCGTGGAAAACATGTAGCATTTTGCTACGTGTGGCAAGTTAAAATCAAGAGGCTTGCCGTAGGAAAATAACATGTGATGTCATTAGGCTCGTATTGGCCAGTCGCCTAAAACTTGCCACAAGTCTGTTAGTTCGGTGGCGAACTTTGATGGATGAGATCGCATCTCATGAGGAAGGGTAGCCATTGATTATGGCTACCTTGTGTTGGCGCCTGATAATGGCGCAGTGGCGTTTTGGTGTTCGCCAGTGGCAATGCGGCATGGCTGGCATGGATTGTGCATGCCAGTGGCACGGTGGTGTAAGTGGCGCCGGCGTAGCCATGGCCACTAGATTTAGGCGATTGGTCGCCTGAAGCTTGTCACAAGTCCGTCGATTCGCGTGGCGAACTTGGATGGTCGGGATTGTAATTCGGGGAGAGAGGGTGGCCGTTGATTATGGCCACATTCTGTTGGCACATGTTAATGGCATAACGGCATAGCCGTGGCGTAGTGGCATACGCCTATGGTATGGTGGCATAGCCGCGTCTATGGCGTTGTGGCATGGCCACGCATGTGGCTTGGCGGCGTGGCCAAGGCTAGGATTTGGCACCATGGCCAAAGTTAGGGCTTGGCGGCATGGCCAAGGCTAGGATTTGGCGCCGTGGCCAAAGTTAGGGCTTGGCGGCATGGCCAAGGCTAGGATTTAGCGCGTGGCCAAAGTTAGGGCTGGGCGGCATGGCCAAGGCTAGATTTACGTCAAAGTTAGGGCTTGGCGGCATGACCAAGGCTAGGATTTGGCGCGGTGGCCAAAGTTAGGGATTGGTGGCGTGGCCAAGTCTAGGATTTAGCGTCGTGGCCAAAGTTAGGGCTTGGCGGCATGGCCAAGGCTAGGATTTGGTGCCGTGGCCAAAGTTAGGGCTTGGTGGCATGGCCAAGGCTAGGATTTGGCGACGTGGCCAAAGTTAGGGCTTGGCGGCGTGGCCAAGGCTAGGATTTGGCGTCGTGGCCAAAGTTAGGGCTTGGCGGCATGGCCAAGGCTAAAGTGGCTCGTGGCATGTTGTAGACTATGACCAAAAATTAGGGTTTCGGCTAAAAAGTCTTTGTTTCGATCACGAAATCCTAATTGGAGTCCGTTATGGCATTGGCCACGAATAGAAAGTGGATTAGCACGTAGTGGCGTCATTTGTGGCACATTGGCATGTTACTGCGGTAGAGTGGCATGTTGGCATGCCAATTAATATGTTGTTACTGCAGGGCGTGTTTGGATTTCCAATTAGTATGGTGGCTCAGCAGGGTGCGTTTGGCCTTTAATGTATGATGGCGAGTTTAGAGCGACTTGATTGGTCTAGAAAAGGGGGGCGGCCAAACATAAGGCGCGGCCACACCCCTAGTGCTCGTGGCGCATTTTAAAGTGACCTGATTGGTCGGTACGAAGGAGAGGGGTCGGCCAAGCATGGGCATGGCTACACTTCTGGTGTGAGTGTGGCGGCTTTAGAGTGACCTGATTGGTCGATGGGAAATGGGGCCGGCAAGTATGGGCCCAGCCACAACTCATGGGAGTGTGGCATGTTTAAAGCGACCTGATTGGTCGACAAAGGAGTAAGGGACGGTTAGGTAGCATGGGGCGTGGCCAAGTGGCGCCGGTTAGCCTATGGCATGGCCACGCTTCCCTCATTGTTGCTCCTACTCCGCGGCTCTGTTTATTCTTTGCTTTCTGACTGAGTATTTTGTGCAAGGGCTTTAACCTTGGTATTTGGAGGTCCGTGCTACTCTGCTGCGAGTGAACACAAATCCGTTATGCCATACCAATATTAAGGGTTCTAACAGGGAACATAAGCACAATAAAAGTACTCAGCAGGCTCCGGCATTTGTGAGTAATGCAGTTAGGAGCTTGTACACTCATTAGGCTCTATACTAGTGAACAATTCATCCAGGAGCTTGAGTTTTGATATAATATGAAGAGAGACATAGGTACTCGTCGATTTTGATATATTCTCCAAATTCCTCATGAATGTAGACATATCAATGTCTACTACATCCGATGCCTGGTCGGTAGATAGACTTTTATAAATTTAGCCCTGAGCTAAAAACCACCATCAATATTAAGTCCCCTGCTTAGATCGTAATAGTGGCATTGTTGCGGGGTAAGCATAAGATGATGACAGACAAGGATAAAATCAAAGTGACAAGTCATGAAGAGATTGCCAGGAAAATTTGGCTAACCTTTGGCAGGAGACATGAAGAATCCGTGGGCTTTGCATAACTCTGTCTTGGCCATAGGGTACTGGCGTTGGCACCGCCACTTTGGTTACGGAGCGCTAATGCTGGTGCTGTAGGTTCGGCTACAGAATGCTAATGCTGGCGCTGCAAACTTAGCTACGGAATGGTGATGATGACTGGATTGACCACGAAATGGCGGAGATGGTGCTGAAAGCTTTGGCCACGGAAAGGTGGAGATGGCGCTGGCTAGGTCCATGGAGCAGTGAAGATATGGCGCTAGAACTTTGGCTACCAAATAGTGATGATGGTGCTACTTACCTGATCCACAGAGCGGGCGGAAATGACGATGTTGGCTTGGCTCGTGGAACGGTGGAAACTAGATTCAGTCTGCGGAATGGTGGAAACTGGCTTCAGTTTATGGAATGGTGGAAACTGGCTTCAGTCCATGGAATAGTGGAAACTGGCTTCAGTCCGTGGAATGGTGAAACTGGCTTCAGTCCGTGGAATGGTGAAAATATGGCGATGGTGGTGGTGGATTTAGTTTGATTTTCAATCAAAGATCTCTCTCTCAATCTCGAATCTCGTGAAATCTCTTTTCTCGACTGAGTTGGTGGTGGAAGTCTTGGTTGTGGTAGCAACGACAGAGATAGCGATGGCGGTGGGAGCGATGATGATCGGTGGTGGTGGTGTTGTCTTGAAAAGAGAGAGAAAATAAAATTTAGATCCGAAATGAAGAAGAACGATACTAATATTCAATAGATATGGGGTAAATTTGGAAGAAATAAAAACTTTAATGGACCCCTGAAGGGATTTGGATGGAGAGGGGTATATTTGTTGTGTTATAAAGATGAGGGAGGATCCATGGACACTCTTAGATGGACAAGTTCGGACAAGATTTACGTCATTTTCTCCACAAAACCCAAACGATAATGAATTTAAGTGTAATATTTTGATGGTATATTCTTCTTATAAGAATCTACATTCCTACAAAAAATGAGCACAATTCGAGATGTATAAAACCACCATCTACCTCTTTGAATAACAACCGTTCATAATTAACGGTTGAAATTAAGATCAATAGATGGTCAGGTTTGCTATCTCGAATTGCAATCATTTTTGGTAGGAATGTAAAGTCTTATAATAGGAACATATCAATAAAATATTAGATTTGAATTCATTGTCGTTTGAGTTTGGTGGAGAAAGTGGCGCAAATCTTGTCCGACCTTGTCCATCTAAGAGTGTCCATGGATCCTTCTGTAGTTGCATGAAATCCTACACTACACCCCTCACTAGAATATACACAATTAAATCATTTTAAGATGAATGATTATGATTCCTATTGATTGAATACTTGAATCTTTACAATATGAAATAGAAATGAGTTGAATTACAATCACTCTAAAACTTTCTCTCTCCTAATGACTTACTTAACAATTCAAAAAGAACCTCCTCTTCAACAGACTTACTCAACCCTTTATATAGGGTAGTACATGATGGATGACTGCCTAAGTCAGTCCTTTATCTTCGGGAATGGCTTGCGAAATATCGCAGCGTACAAGTATACAATCTCGCGACACTATTAAACTTCGCCATATTTTCACATCTTCCTCGTGTTCGTCGTAAGTCGTCATTCATTGCGTCATTTATTTTACTTCCCTGCGACTCCTCGCAATGTCGTCATTTATTAATCTCGCGAAGTATTGATGTCGCGATATTCGATCTTACATCTTGCCTCTTCTCATGTCTTCTCTCAAGGAGAGAATGTCATGAGAACCAACATTTTGAAATGCCGCAATCGCTCATCTTTATCTATTTCACTCCCATTTTTACACGGAATTTATTACGGATGTTTCTTCTTCCACTCTTTTCTTGACACGTCTCTTTCAACCGTTTATTCTGACCATTCATGTCCCATCTCGCATTAAATGCATTTGTTTTCTCGAGGATTCTTCTCTCTATATATAGTTTTTTCACCCTTCTCTTCTTCTCTTTTATTTTCCCTGCAACTTTTCTTCAACTCTCTTTCTCCTTAATCAACGCAGCGCTTCTTCGTAAATCTTCCCTTCTTTCTTTCTCTTGATCTTCAATTCTCTAATCATTCCCATACTCTAAAAATGGCTTCACTTGGTCTTATATATAAACCCCTTTTACTGAAGCTCAAAAGAATTTACAAGAGAAGGGCTTCATCCTATCAACCATTCCCGATCAAGAATCTTCATCTACTTTCTGCAAAGTTGTTTTCGATCATCGGTGTGATGACAGAAAATCATAATCTCGTTAGGTCAAATCCTCGCAGGCCTTCACATTCCTCTCTACAATCCCGAGATGCCTTTATTCTATGAAATTCTTGCTCATGAGAAATTCTCGCGAGCTATTTATCAATTAAGCGGTGATTGCATCCGTCTAATGCTTAAATTCGCCAACCGTGTATACGGTAAGGGATCTTTATATCCCGACGATGTCAAAGATCCTAGATTCGCAAGTTTAAAAATAGTGCCGAGAAGTATACCGTAGAAAACTTTTTTGAAAATTATGAAGTAAGAAATATGAGAAATGATAAATCTACCGGGGTGCTCGATTGAAGAGAAAAGATAATATTTCCAAGTGATAAGTTTTATGCAAGATATTGGTGGCACTCGGGTAAAAATAATGTTCCTCGGTACTCCAAAGATGAGAAATGGTGGGTTGTTCCTCTATTTTTGAGCGGACCTTATATTGCAGGTTCTCATACACTCCCTGCGAATCTCGCAAACTATCATCCTTGGGAATTTAAGTGGCCCGAGAAGGAAAAAGAGGTATATTTCCTATTTCAGGTTTGCTTTACGATATTTCCTTCCTCTTATATTTACTAGGCTTGCAAAATTTTCAGATTATCAAATTGAAAAAGAGTTATAGAAGACGTCCAAAGGCGAGTACCCTAGCGATACTCCGATCAATCACGGATGAAGTAAGAAATACTTTCTTTGGTTATTTTTAACAATATTGTTGCCTCTGTTTCTTATCTTCATTCGTGTGCGAAGGTTGGCGTTGAAGAAATTGACATTCCAAGCCGCGAAGGTTAAAGGCAAGAATAAAATCACTCTTCGCAAGGATAAATCTTCTGCTCCATCTTCTAAAAACGGAAAATCCATCCCTCTTCTCGTTCTAGTTCCCAAACCAAACAGAGTTCGACAAAGATGAAAATGAGGTTGATACTTCTTCGCAAAGGAGAATCATTCTATCGAATCTGCTATGGCGCAATTGTCTAGTGTCTTTTCCGATTCTATGCAAGGATTGGGAGATGATCATTTATCTCGCTACTTGCGAAGCTCTCGCTAACATTTGCGATGCTCCCCTGCTAGTGGATAATGATTCTTTCGCTGGGGTTTCCCGAACAATGACTCCCAGTTTCTTGAATGCACTCGGTGCTTTGGTATGTTCATATTTCTCTATTTCTCGTAATTTCGATTATAAACCTTATCTTAACAATTTCTTTACCTTTCTTTATAGTCTGGGAGAGCTTCCTTTGTTGTTGCTTCAGACCTCGAGAAAAGACGCAACAATCTTGAAAAAGAAAAATCTTCAACTTAAAGAGAAGATCAAAGAACTAGAAATTGAAGTTGCGACATTTCGCAAGAAGGATGAAAAATTCAACAGCTTGGAAGTTGAGTCTTCTTCCTTAAGGACAAAATATCTACACTTCAAAGTGCTAATCAAGAACTTTATGGTATAACACCCTCCTTTTTTTCTCCATTTCTACTTTGCCATTTATTTTTCTTTGTCTGACTTATCATTTTCGCAGACATTTATAATCTTTCTGACGAAGCCATCCTTCTCCATTCATTCCCTGAACCTATGGATGATGATGCTCTTCTCGCTCATCTCAATGAATCTTTAAGTAGTTCTTCAAACAAGACTAATTCTCTCTCATTAAATGAACTTCGAACCAAATTTCATCTTTTAGAAATTGAACATAGATCTAGTTTAGGTTTAGCCAACCGATTTAAACGTTTTTATCTTAGCTCTCAGGAGAATAATAATATTCTAAGGAAGAAAATTAGCAGCCTTATAGATGATAAGGATCGTATTGCTAATCAAGGGGCTCAAGCATTAGCGAAATTCCAAAAAACTATTCTTGAAGTCCAAATTGAACGAGATGAATCCCTTCGCCAAAATGCCATACTTAATGAGCGAGAAAATCAAATTCGTTCACTTCTTGTCATAAATAATGATGATGAATTCGCTTGGGCTGCGAAGGTTCTAGATAACGCCGTAAATAACTTAGGTGTTAGCGCGGTCTTCATGCTGAGCATACTGCCTTGGTTAAAGATATGATTTCTCGACAGAGAAGGTTGTTTATTGTTCTTCATTATTTTTCCGCTTCTTTTTTATGAAATCATATTAAGCCGCTAACTCATTGTCATTTGTTCGCGAGAACCGAGAAGAGGTTTCAAACTAGAATCAAGGAACTTGAATCGAGAAAGCACAACTTGCAAAAGACTTCTCTCTTCGCAATGACAAATATTCTAAGATGAAGAAGCAGCTACAAACTACTGTGGCGAATTTCAATAATGATGCTGTTCGTTTTCTGTAGGATCCAAATATCGCAACAACAACACACTTGCGGAATCTTCATCAACAACGTCGCGAAACCGTCGCAAAGTGATTTCAGAGATGGCGTAATGGATGGCGATGATAGAAACATGAAGAAAGTGCGAAGATCTTGCGAGAACTATAGCGTCTGCGAGATCTAACATTTATACTCTTGCGAGGATGTCGCAAGGTAAATCCGAAATTAAAGGAAATATTAGTTGTACATGAGTTGTCATCCACTATGTAAATACTATATAAAGAGGAGAGCAGGAGAGAGAAAGGGGGGACACTTTTAGGAGGAGAGAGATATTTTTTAGGAGAGAGATAATTTTGGAGAGAGATTTATTTTCTTTATCATCTTCTTCCCCTAAAATTAGATCTAGAGCTCTACAAAATATCCATTAATGGAGATTGTAAATCTAATTCTTCTGTAACCTCAAAAATCATAGTGAAGAACCATGGATGTAGATCACATTGATCGAACCATGTAAAAAATCTTTGTGTCCATTTTATAATTTTAGCACTTTTATCTTCATTTTCATATCAAATAAGTTTAGATCTAGAAATTATTATCAAGATATAGTGAGGGGTGTAGTGTAGGATTTCCTGCAACTACATATGCGCTAGAAACAGGGACCTAATCTTGTTGGTTCAAGAAAGTTTAGAAAAATTGATTACTGTTGGTGATGAATTCAATTGGATCTATAAACTTTAAGAGAAATTTCCATGAAAAGTAGTTACTGTTCATACTTTTTATTTATATCTATAAAATTTAGGTTCAAAAATGGAAGTTTTATGGAAGAAATCACACTTTCAGGGAGAAAATACCGTCAACAATTCAAGAACATGAAAAGAGGAAGAAAAAAAAAATAGGTTGATGTGATGAAATTCAAGGAAGAAAGCTAATTTTTTAATGGAAGATTTCATATTCAGGAGAAAAAGCAAGAGGAAAATTGTGGAAGGAAATAAAGGAAGAACGAAGATAAGGATAAGAACAAAACGCTGTGATTTTTATCACAAACATAAGCTCGCACAGATGGTTTGAGTTGCAGCGAATAAGCAAGAGGTCACGGGTTCAAATTCGCAGAGACACATATTTTTATTTTTCAGTGGCGAATAAGAGAATAAAGAAAAACGTTGTGGGGTTAATTTCGCAGAGAGGTTCTTGAACAGTTGGTTCAGCAAGCAATATGTGAGTTTGAGGTCGCAAGTTCGAATTCACTTGCGAGCATAATTTTCTTATTTTTACAGAAGGGAAAAAATGGATATTTCGCAAGGATATTTCACACAGAAGAAAGTAAGTTATTATTTCGCAGAGATAGTTCGCAAACAGAATCCAGCAAAGTTGGTCAGAGGTAAAGACAATGAGCTTGAGGTCACAGGTTCAATTCCCACCTCTCGCGAATTTTCGCATATTTTTTGAATTTTCAAATGAAAAGAAATGGAATAAGGTTATGAAATTATGTGTTTCTTTCGCAAACAACAAGTAGCGCAGATGGTCGTGGATTAGGAGTATGGGTTAGAGTTCATGATCAATTCTCGCAAAGCTCAATATTTTTTTCACACTTTTGGAACTACTGAAAAGAAAGGAAGAATAATAGAGTGGCGATATGTGTTTCTTTCACAAACAAGAAGTTAGCACAATGGGTCACTGGCGAAGAGTATAAACATAAGGTCGCGGGTTCGAGTCTTCCCCTTCGCATAGAATTTTTGTCAACTTTTTCCTTGAGTATCAAAAGGTGAATGTAAATCATGTATTAGCATTCTGCGATCCGTTCGCACAAGAGGGATAGCACAATTGGTCACGAGCGAACATGAGGAGCTTAAGGTCGCGGGTTCGAATCTTCTTCCTCGCAAAGAATTTTTTGCTTCGCAAAGAGGGGAAAAAATGGATAATCTCGCAAGGCTGTTTCATTATCTCGCAAGCAAGAGGCAGTACAGTTGGTCACCTGCGAAATTAATGAGTTCATGGTCGCGAGTTCAAATCCCAACAAACATGTATTTTTCGCATGGATTTTTCGCAATAGTATCTCGCAAGAAGAAAGTAAGTGATTATTTCGCAGAAACACTTCGCAGAGGCAAGGCTAGCACAGTTGGTTAGAGGCATGAATGCAAGCGTAAGGTCGCGGGATCAATTCTTGCTTCTCGCATATTTATTTTTGTTATGCGGAATTTCGCAAGGACTTTGCTTATTTCTCAAAGAAGAAAGTTGATGACTATCTCGCAAATTAATTTCGCAAGAGAGTTAGAACAGTTGGTATGGTGCGAGAATATGCAAGAGGCAGGTCAAGGGTTCAAATCTCATTTCTCACATTTCTTTTTGCTGCGAGATAACTATATTTTGTGCGACGTTTATACATTTCAAGGATGCTAGCTTCGCAAGCAAATCATATACTTCGCAAGAGACAACAACAACAACAACGAATCACATAAAAGCTAAAAATGAAAGAATGAGTGAAGGAAATGACAGAAATGAAGGAATGAATGAAAGGATGAATGAAAGAATGAAGACATGCGATAATTTCGCAAAGATAATGGAAATGAGATAACTTCGCAAAGATAATGAGAAGAGAAAATCAAAAATGAATGATTGAATGAATTGACAAAAATGATTGAGTGAGTGAATGGGACGAACCTTTATGGCGTACACCCTAGTTCGCGAATGATATTTCGTAAGAGGCAAATGTAAGACCTAAAGTGCGTCATATAAGGGGGTATCTCTTGACATGGCTCGGTGAAAAGGTTACACCGCTCCCGGAACCCGAGTCATGGAGATTTGGGGCCCATGAAAGCCTATCCGGGAGAGATACCTTGGATTTCCAACTATATATATAAGGTTATACCGGTTGGACGCCCGAGGGTCTCTTCCAAGGAGTCAGCGTATGACCAAGGCGCCGAGGTACACGGTTGAGTCAAGAGTGCGGGGAGCATGGAACTTCCTTACCACTCTTGACAAGTCTTGGCACATGCTGCACTCTACCGAAGAAAACTCCACTTAGGGTGCAATCTCGTAACCATAAGCCCTATAGGTATAAGGGATAAGAGGTGCGAAAACAACTGCTTGCTGTTAAGACCGGATGGGAGGAGCTAGTCTTGTATGGCCGATGTACGCCTCCTTGAAGGGGCAACCAGGGAGATGATAAGGGCGGCACCCTCCATTAGGGAGAGTGTCAAAACAGACGCAAATGTCATGAGGCTCTATTTTCGCAAGAAAATTTAGGCTTGTCATATTTGTGCGATGATCCTGAAGAGGCAATAATACTAACGCGAGGGTAAGACGATATCAATGGGTCTTTACATGCAAGTGTAAGGACGTCCTGCGATTTCGTCGCAAGACGGCAATGTCATGGGACTTCAAGTTCGCGAGAATTTCTAGACCCGTCATATTGTCGCAAGAAAAACATCCTGCAGAGGCAAAAATACTAAAGAAATGATAAGACAAGATCAATGGGTCTTTACATGAAAGTGTAACGACGTCCCGCGATTTTGTCGCAAGACGGCAATGTCATGGGGCTTTATGTTCGCGGGAATATTTAGGCCTGTCATATTGTCGCAATAATGAGGGGTGGCAAAATAAGACCTTTAACTAGGAAGGCAAAATAAGACCACACAGAATAAATGATAAGGCAAGATCAATGGGTCATTACATGAAAATGTAAAGACGTCCCGCGATCTTGTCGCAATGACAAAACTCAACATAAACAATTTGGATGAAGGTAATACAGTTCTTTTATCGCAAAAAAAGATTACATGATAAGCTTGTGAGCTTGAGAAAATGATTAAATGATAAGCTTGCGAACATATACATGACAATGAGACTGAGGCAATGCAAATGCCGCACACTTGATATTATGATCATATTATTATGCGATACTAATAGTGCAGGAATAAGAAGAGATGAAGCACAAGTAAGAACTTGCGAGAAACAATAAATACACAAAGAGGAATGCATATACTAGAGACAAAATCAGAGAAATGAAGAATGGAAGCGATTTAAAGCTACATCAATTTTAGAACGGCAAAATGAGCTAAGTAACACAAACATTAGCTATACATTGCAGTAGATAAGCATTCTCATCATACAAGCATTATACTCGCATCATGAAAGCATCGCATAAGCATTTCATGACATAAACATCGCATACACATTTCATAACATAATCATTATATTCGCACAAGTATTTTACAAAAATTCGCAGAGTTATTCGAGTTTCGCGAATTATTTAATTTCGCTAATGTGATTATTTCGCCAAATTATTTCTCACAATTATAAGCAATTTGAAGAGATTATACTATCGCATGAGAACAAAGTATGAGACAGAGGCAAGATAAGAATGAAGAAATAACTCGCTCATTCAACACTTTTTCAATGATTATACCCTCATAGATAAAGAACAGAGGCAATTATGGATAACCAAGAAAATTTTTTATGTTCTTTATCTTCTCGGCAAGAATCACTTCCAAAGAAGGTATTCACCAATGAACAACAAGAATCCTCACCAAAAATGGAATAATAACTTCGCATGAACAGAGGCAATACTTCTTATACTTCAAGGATTAATACTTCTTATTCACTTCGCAAAGTTTTGAACTTCGCAAAAGAATAGAGCATTGCATGAGGCAAAGAACATGGAGCGGGAGTTTCGCATGATGGATTCGCAATACTTCTTATATTTAGAGGATTAAGTACTTCTTATAATTCTCAAAGGATACTTCATATTTCTTATATATTTCGAGGATTAAGTACTTCTTATACTTCTTCAAAGATACTTCATACTTCGCATACTTCAAGAGATGATACTTCTTATTTATTTCGCAAAGCTTCTAACTTCGCAAAAGAATAGAGGCAAGTACGTACTTTTTCAAGTCCAGTATTCTTTCGCTCGTTCCTTCATCAACAAAGATCAAAGACTACTACAACAACAGATTTTTTTCTTAAAGATCGCTCTTCAAGCAATATTCAAGAAAAAAGAGGCAAGATGTAGGATCCAAATATCGCAACAACAACACACTTGCGGAATCTTCATCAACAACGTCGCGAAACCGTCGCAAAGTGATTTCAGAGATGGCGTAATGGATGGCGATGATAGAAACATGAAGAAAGTGCGAAGATCTTGCGAGAACTATAGCGTCTGCGAGATCTAACATTTATACTCTTGCGAGGATGTCGCAAGGTAAATCCGAAATTAAAGGAAATATTAGTTGTACATGAGTTGTCATCCACTATGTAAATACTATATAAAGAGGAGAGCAGGAGAGAGAAAGGGGGGACACTTTTAGGAGGAGAGAGATATTTTTTAGGAGAGAGATATTTTTGGAGAGAGATTTATTTTCTTTATCATCTTCTTCCCCTAAAATTAGATCTAGAGCTCTACAAAATATCCATTAATGGAGATTGTAAATCTAATTCTTATGTAACCTCAAAAATCATAGTGAAGAACCATGGATGTAGATCACATTGATCGAACCATGTAAAAAATCTTTGTGTCCATTTTATAATTTTAGCACTTTTATCTTCATTTTCATATCAAATAAGTTTAGATCTAGAAATTATTATCAAGATATAGTGAGGGGTGTAGTGTAGGATTTCCTGCAACTACATTTTCGCAACCAAACTATTGAAAAAATTTGCAATGACCACAACATTCCTCTTTCTTCATATCCCTGTCTTCTCGATGAAATTCCTGAAAATATGCCTTGCTCAGATGTCTCTGATAGTGATGTAAGCGAAGAAGAGGAATCGATAAAGAATCGATGAAGAAGAATAAGTTGCTAGATTGTTCCATTTTCCTTTCTCTTCTTGTGATACTTGTACATTTATCCTTCTAACCTTCCATTTTGTAATCTCTTATCAGTAAATCTATCATATGAAAATAAATAACAAGTTTTTATTCTAATCATTCCCATACTTGCCTCTGTTATTTATTTTCACATGAGAGAAATTAATTCGATAATCTTTAAGTAATGATACTTCTTAATTTCGCAACTGTTGTTGCTGATTCTCCACAAATAAATGAAGAAATATAGTCGTATTCACAAGCTTGTTTGCTTACTCAATTTCTTGTGTTATCTTATCATCATTTATGTTAAAATTCATCATTGCGACAAAATCGCAGGACGTCGTTACACTTTCATGTAATGACCCATTGATCTTGTCTTATCATTGTTTTTGTGTGGTCTTATTTTGCCTTCCTAGTTAAAGGTCTTATTTTGCCACCCCTCATTTTGCATCAAGATGACAGGTCTAAATATTCTTGCGAACATAAAGTCCCATGACATTGACGTCTTGCGACAAAATCGCAGGACGCCCTTACACTTTCATGTAATGACCCATTGATCTTGTCTTATCATTTCTTTAGTATTTTTGCCTCTCATAGGATATTTCATTGCGACAATATGACAGGCCTAAATGTTCTTGCGAATATAAAGCCCCATGACATTGCCGTCTTGTGACACTTATCAGCCTCCCTAATGGAGGGTGCCGCCCTTATCATCTCCCCGGTTGCCCCTTAAAGGAGGTGTACATCGCCATACAAGACTAGCTCCTCCCATCCCGGTCTTAACAACAACGCTTGTTTTCGCAGCCTCTTATCCCTTATACCTATATGGCTTATGGTTACGAGACTCGCACCCTAAGTGGAGTTTTCTTCTGGCCGAGTGCAAAGATGTGCCAAGACTTTCCAAGAATGGCCGAGACACTTCAAATGTCCCAGGCACTCTTGGCTCAACCGTGTACCTCGGCGCCTTGAGAATACACTGACTCCTTGGAAGAGACCCTCGGGCGTCCAACCAGGGTATAACCTTATATATATAGTTGGAAATCCAAGGTATCTCTCCCGGATAGGCTTTCATGGGCCCCAAATTTTCATGACTCAAGTTCCGTGGGCGTGTAACCTTTTCCGAGCCATGTCAAGAGATACCCCTTATATGACGCACTTTAGGTCTTACATTTGCCTCTTGCGAAATATCATTCGCGAACTAGGGTGTACGCCATAAAGGTTTGTCCCATTCACTCACTCTTTCATTTTTGTTAATTCATTCAATCATTCATTTTTGGTTTTCTCTTGTTATTTTGTTTTGCGAAGGTTATCGCACAATCTTGCTTTGTTTATTGTAATCTCATTTCAATTCTTCAATCAAATTTTCATACATTCTTGATGGCGAGATTCTCGCGCATTTCTTCTTCAATTATTGTTTCTTCCTCTTACTCTTGATATGCCTTTGTCATTGATTTTGATAATAATGATTATTCATTTCTTACACTTTTTGCTCCTCCGCTCTCTTCCGCCTCGCACCATTCAAACTTCTTAATGATTCCTTTTCATCATAATTTTCAATTGTTTTCATGCACTTGCTTCGCAATGTATCTTCACCTCTTGTATATATGGTATCCACCATCAACCTTTCTTCTTTGTTCATCTTTTATATTTTGCTTCCAACCCTTTCTTTTTGCAGCTCTTTCCTCACAACTCTCCACATCAATCTCATAGCATTTTTGTCCTTCCATCCACTCTCCCTTTATAACTCCAACACCGCTAGGATGAGGAAACTTTATACACCGATGATAAGTCGACGCTACACCTGCATTTCGTGCAACCATGGCCTTCCGATCAATGCATTATAAGGGGATTCCACATCGACTACACAGAACAAAATTTCAGTTGATAATCCTTGCAAGGGTATTCTCATATGAACTTGTCCTTTAGGCTTATTTGATGTGCCATTGAAACCGTATATTTTATACATCGAAGGTATCAACTCTTCATCCTTCCCACCCATAGTCTTGTAAGTATGGTAAAAAAGGATGTTTACTGAGCTCCCCGTATCAATTAAAATTCTATTAATCGCCCAGGAATTTTCTGCTTCATCATCTTCGCCATCTACTGGTTTTGGATATATTTCCAATTTTATGACCAATGGGCTATCATGCGTCTCTCTCGCCTTCAGAATCTCTTCGTCGTGAAAGAAATAATCGCATTTGCCATTCTTTTAACCGCGATGTCTTCGCGATGTTCATTACTTCTATTATCAAAGATCCTCGCAAAAACCTTATCGAGAACATTATCATGAAAATCTTCAATTGTTCGGTATGAATGTACAATGGAGTTGCAAAACAAATTTTTAGCTTTTGCTCCAACTTCTATTACGAATGTTTCTTTACCCTTTGCTGAGTTTGTCCTGTGCATTTCTGTCGGTGGTGGTAACGGTTGAACCTTCTCTTCACTTTTTAGAAAATGATTCAGCTTTCCTTGGTCAATCATTCTGAGGATGATTCTTTTTATATTTCTGCAGTTATTTGTTAGGTGTCCATGAAAGCGGTGGTAAGAACAGAACTCGTGACTTCTATCACTTGGTGGTGGCTCATTCCCCATGTTCCATGGTGTAGGTATGTTTTCCATCAAGAGTATAGCTTCCCATATTTTTTCCACACTAGTATTTAGTGGTGGCATTTTGATTTCCTCCCATACTATTCGTGACTTCGCTGCCCTCCATGATAATTCTGCCTTCGACCTCCATAAGTTTCTTGCGAATGATCAAGTCTTTGAATTTTGTTATTGCCGCCACGGTTGTAGTAGTTCCTTTCTCTTTCAAATTCTTCTTGATCACGGCTTCCCATAGCTACTATCTTTGGTCTGTCCATCATATATTATCCTTTCTTGTTGCCCTTGCGAAGTGCTCGCACCGTGTTTATCAATTTGGGTAATAAGCTTGCATTCACAGCATTTGAATTTGTATTCGCAATCGGGTATGATTCCATCTCATTTTGCTTTTCCTCTAGAGCAATATATTCCTCCCGGAGTTCTCGCACTTACCATTGTAATTGTATTCTTGACTCTAAAAATTAGAATATATAACAAATTGGTCGCGAACATAGCGTTTATGAATGATAGAATAAGATATCTTTCATTCACTCGTCCAGCCATTTCGCTACACATTGTCTTCCATCTCACAGTTAAGTGTCTCAAACTTTCGCCAACTCTTTGTTTCGTTTCAAATACGTCTTCAATTCCCCGGTCGCGAGGAGTTGTTACTTATATATGCCCCTAAGAATATAGCTTGTAAATGGTTGAATGACGTGATTGTGTTTCTTGGTAAACCCTCAAACCATTTCAAGAGCTTCTCCTGTTAAAACTTGATGCAAAATATTTGCACAATATGGCATCATGATTTTCCCATTGTAGCATACATCTCACATACGCTTTGATGTGTTGTATTGCACAAGTTGTTCCATCAAAAATGCTGGTTAATGCGGGTAAATTGCACTTTGGGGGTATTCCTCCTAACTACACCTCTAGTGTAAAGGGGGTTTCGCAGCCTCTTAGATGGCCTCATCCAATTGTCTTCCTCCTCCTCCCCTTCTATTGTTCAACATTCCTCTCATCTCAGCCAACTCTCTCAAGATTTGTTCATTTACATCAGATTAGAATTTATTGGTCTTTTTAGTTCCGCCTCTCTCCTTCGCGTTCATGTCTATTTTGATTTTCTTGTTCTTCATTTTCTTCTCTTCTTTCTCTGCGACCTTCTCCTTCATCTCGCTCACGAACACTCGCACGCCATTATATCTATCATTTTCTCTTCTTGGTTGTCTATCAGTTCTCCTTTGTATTCTTTCATATTCTTCATTGATATTTCCATTGTTGCGATTTTGCTCACGCCTTCTTTCTCGATTGTCATGATTGTTCTGCCGAATTGCTTCCTCCAATTCCCGTTCTTCCATTTCTACTCTTAATCTTTCCCTTTCGCAAGCTAGATGCGCTTGTTCAATATAATGTTTTTCGATGTCATCTTCAATCTCCTTTTGTTTCCTCCGTGTTTCTCTTCCAAAAGATTCTTCTTCCTTCTTCCTGATTTTCTTCACCAATTAGATTATTCTGCCCTTGATGCTGCCTATTTTCTTGATTTCCGTCATTTTGGCCATTCTGTAGAATTTCAGGACGTGGAATATAACGATCTTCTACCACTTCTCTTCTCTCGCAACATCCTTCACCAAGATTTGGCTCTCTTTCTAGATTTTCTTCATTAACATTTTCTACAAATAATGTTCTCATCATATCTTCTCTAACTGATCCTGATCTTGACCTGGTATTACTTCTCTACTTTCTATTCTGCAACCTCATATTTTCCATTCTTAACTCATGGTTTTGCCTTGTTAAATTTGCACGTTCTTCCGCTTCTAACCGTCTTTCTTCATGTATCGTTTGTCTCAATGCTTCTAATGCTGCGATTTCTTCATTTCCATGAATTGTTTCTCCCATCTCTTCTCGGTTTCTCTCCTCTTGTCCATTATTTATCAATTGTTGCATTTCTTCTCTTTCTTCCATAGAATCTGATCTCCATGTATGCACACTCACCCTATCATAATCTATTACTCTATTCAGTGCTGGTTGAATTGGTGGTTGAATTTGACCTTCTTCTCTATCTCTTGCGTTTATTCTTGATGGTTCACCTACTTCATTTCTCCTTTCTCCAGCCTAATCTCCCCGCTTCTTCTAACAGTTGTTGGTTGTTCGATGCATTCCTTCTTCTAGCCATTTCTCAATTTCGTAAGTTGTTGAAAATTATACGAAATTTCTTTCTTGTTACTCCTCGATTCTTTCAATTCACAAGGTTGATCTCTACTCAATCCCTGTTTCTAGCGCCATAATGTAGTTGCAGGAAATCCTACACTACACCCTCACTAGAATATACACAATTAAATCATTTTAAGATGAATGATTATGATTCCTATTGATTGAATACTTGAATCTTTACAATATGAAATAGAAATGAGTAGAATTACAATCACTCTAAAACTTTCTCTCTCCTAATGACTTACTTAACAATTCAAAAAGAATCTCCTCTTCAATAGACTTACTCAACCCTTTATATAGGGTAGTACAAAAAGTGGATGACAAACTAAGTCGCCCTTTATCTTCTGGAATGGCTTGCGAAATATCGCAAGCGTATAAGTATACAATCTCGCGACACTATTAAACTTCGCCATATTTTCACATCTTCCTCGTGTTCGCTGTCGTCATTCATTCGTCATTTATTTTACTTCCTATGACTTTCACAATGTCGTCATTTATTAATCTCGCGAAGTATTGATGTCGCGATATTCTCGATCTTACACCTTCCTCTATAAAGATATTTGTGAAGCCCTTTGAAAAGGAGAGGCAATTATATAATTACCACTCAATTCTAATGGATCTTGGGTCTAGAGAGGAATTACTCAAGGTCTTAGCATAATTCAAGAAAATCACTCGTTGAGAAATTGGTACCGTGAGAATTTTTTCATTGGGAGGGATATTTGGGTCCCAGGTCATAATGGCTATATGCCCTCTACTTATCAATATAATGCTCTAGACAACCAACTAATAGACCTTGACACAAAGTGGTGGAATGTGAGTTTATTAAACACCTTTTTTGATACTCACGTTGTTTCTTATTTGCAGGATAAGGATTCCATATTATGGAAAAGATAGAATCGGATGGACTAAAACTAGAAATGGGGATTTTACTGTTAAATATGCTTACAACGATGTTAAGAATTATGACCAAAATAACCTAAATGGTGTTCAAGCTAATTTTCCATGGAAAATACCGTGGAGCGTGAATCTTCGACCTAAAGTCTTGTAATTTATATGGAAATGCATTCACAATCGCATTAGTGTTAAAGATTGGATAAGGAGACATAAGAGATTTTGATTTGTCTTGTCCTCTTTGTGGCTCTGCAGACCACTTTAATGGGTGTTAGGTGGTTCACATAACTGCTTTGCACTTGACAACATCTTAATCTCTCCCCGCTATTAACAATATTTTTAGTGATTGGATTAGTTCATGCCTTATTTCTAATAACTCTCATTGTGAGAACTATCAAAAATCTCTCAGATTCATTTGTTTTAGCATGTGGACAGTTTGGAAGTATAGATGTTCTGTTGTTTTTGACAAAGTGCAGGTGAATCCTCAAGAAATAATCAATTATGCTCACAAAAATATCTCTGAGTAAGAAACTTTTGTTAGTAATATCGATATGGCTCAAACTTAAAAAGTCATAACACCTGATTGTTGGAAATGTCCTAATAATGGATGGGAAAAATAAATGTTGATGCTTCTTTTGATAAAAATGATAATACAAATACTGTAGGAACTGGAATGATATTGAGGAATTTTGCAGGTGAATTTGTAGTAACAAAATGCTCTACAGTTGCAGCAATAGATGAAGATCAAGATGAAGCTTTAGCTGTCTTGGAAGCAGTATAATTCAACAACTACATTTGGAATCAGTTAGTAGTAACATTGTGCCATCCATCAATGACTCTTTTTCTAGTATTGAAAGGACTACAAGTAATGTGGTACAAAATTATTTGGTTAAACTTCAGTCAGTTAATAAAGAAACCTAGGGGCTCCAAATTTTGGTTTTTAGGGTAATATTTTCCATTAGTCAGTGCTAATAATTAGATTAAATAAATTAAGTATGATTAGTAATTAAGTTTGACTAATTTATAGTTAGGGTTTGAAAATTAAAATCAAAAACTAATATTTAATTTTTTAATTTAACATACGGTTGGGAGTCTTCAACTTTTCCAACCGTAATCCCAACCGTAAGAAAAGACCCAGGTTAAAATACGGTTAAGAGTTTATATTTTCCCAACCGTAACATATACGGTTGGAAGTCCCAAACGTAAAAAATCCCTGGTTAAAATATGGTTGGGAGTTCATATTTCCCAACCGTATAATTGTTTTACGGTTGGGAAAACCAATATTTCCCAACTGTAAGTAATTTTGAAACTATTTCAAAATCCCTAATTTAATCAAATCCTACCTATTGATGCGTTCAAAATCAACAAAAAAGGATGGGTTTTCGTTCTTACCTAATTGAAGTAATTACTTGAGGAAAATCGATGAAGCAATTACCTAATTGAAGTTGCGGAGAATCGTCGTTAAAGAATAAAAAAAAAAAAAAGATTAGATTTAGGTTTAGTTTTAGTTTTTGGCTTTAGGTTAATTATTTAAGAATATTTTACTTTTTTTATTATAGGTTAAACATACCCTTATCCACATTTGGAGCACTTGAATTTATAGGAGCCCTCAAAACCAAAGTTTGAAACCCTTGTGATAGGTTTCTTAATAAATTGGCATGTAAATATGTCAAGAGAATTGCAAACTCTTGTGCAGATAATTTAGCAAAGCATGCAAGGACAAGTATTTCAAATGATGAATGGTAACAATTTAATTTTTCAACGAAGTGATCTTCCCTATCAAAAACAATTGAAAGGTGTTCCATGTAGTTATAACAACCTGACATGGGAAGAGCATAAAAGATAAGTTTCCAGACCAGTAATGTCGTTTAATATGTCAAGCATATTTTTTTTTACAAATGCACCATGAAGATAATCTGATAGTCCGGACAAGCCCACGACCGGGAATGGGCGCCCATGAACTCTCTCGGTCAATCTTCTCGGAGAAGGAACACGCGTTGACAATAAAAATTTAATAAAATTCAAAATTCAAACATAACGTACAAAATAGTCTTTTCACTGAAACCTTAAGGATAATTTCGTCGCTTAAAAACAGCTTTTCTACCCACTAGCTTTTTTTCACCCATAATGGGTATTGCTGCACGAGACCCGGTCTGGAACCGGTGAACCGGATCGAACCGGTGTAGCCGGACAGATGTGGACTAGGAATAGAATATGAGAACCTGGCAGACGGATCTCACCGGTTCTTAGCTTATTCCCGCCACCCTTGACCGAAATTCCCGAATTATCCTAGCCCTTGCTTTCACTGAATCGCAGCCGTTGATGCTAGGTATTTACAACAACTTACCTTATTCACTTATTCAATCTCTCGATCTTTCCTCCTCCTCCTTCTTCTTATGTTCTTAACGATCCATAACTTCATCTTCTTCAGCAACACCACCAGAACCAAATCACATCATCATAATCACAGCGACATCGACACCTCTCTATCACAGCGACCACGACCTTCTTCTTCACTTCTTCTTCTTCAATTATTCCAAAAGCTAACATCAAGTCAACAACATGTAAATTAATTCATCAGATTAATTTGTGTAGCTACAAATTGACTTTGGGTTTTTATTAATTTCAGGTTTGATTAATTTTTTAAATGAGAATTTGGTTTTTATTGATTGCATGTTTAATTTAGGATTTTGTTTGAGATCGAATCGGTTGATTTTATTGAAATTAATGGTTTTAGATTATTTATGATATGGGTTTTTGATTATACAGGGGTAATGAGTTGAGGTTGTTGTTAATTCAAAAGCACAAGAAGAAGAAATTTTAAAGAGTTCAGATCAGCCGTGAGAAGAAATTGAACTGAGAATTGTAGATGAAGTAATGCGTTCTGGAGAGGGGCTGACGATGCACAAATTTACGAGACAAATTCAGATGATTGCAGCTTTTAGGGTTTGAAATCCGAGAGAAGAAGAAGGGGATCTGGTGAAGGCCGAGTTGTCGTTGATGGACACATTCTGATGGTCTTTGTTCAATCACTCATGTGCCATTTTGTATCTCTTTTTCCGGCTACCTCTTTTTCTGATTGAAATTTCTTTACTGGTATTAAACATGAACTTGTATCATGTGGGCAAGTACGAGATGATATCGTTGAATGCTTGAAATCGATTAGATGTATGTTAGATCCGAATGTGTGAAATGCGGTGAAGAACTTAAGAAAAATATAAACGACCTGGAATGCCAGATGCGATAGCGTTTTTAAGGGAGTGAAAGTTACTCCAGATACCATCATCATGAGAAGCAAGTTAGAAATAGGTCTTTTGAAACCAAAACAAGCTAGTACTGTTCCAAGTAACACTAGACAAAGAAGAACTAATCTGCACTGGATTCCTCCTTCTATAGGAACTTATAAGATTAATGTTGATGGTTCTTTTAGTTATTCAACTAAATCTGGAGGCATGAGACTAATTCTATGTGATTTTGCAGGTACTCACAGGGGCTCCAAATGTATCTTCCTAGAGACAGCGTTGTGTCCTAAACAAGTTAAATGCAAGAGTTTATGGGAGGCAATGCAATCGGCAGATCATATGAAACTGGATAAAGTCATATTTGAACTGGACTCACAACTGGTGGCTGATGCTGTGATCAAAGAGAACTTCAACACAAACTGGAGAATTTATAACTTGATTTTAGTTATTAAAAGTATGCTCAAGAATAAAACCTTTTGGCAATGCAGTTATGTCCCAAAAGAACAAAACAAGGTTGCTGATATTTTAGCTAAGCTAGCTACGACTTCTTGTTTAAGTAGTTGTTTGTGGGTGAAAATTGTTTCTGTCGATTTTGGTAATTTTGGGTGTGTGGATGAGAAACGAATCTAAACCCTGAACAATGCACTGCACGGGAGTACTTTTGATTCGAGAGATTAACTGCATAACTGGCCAAAACCAAGAAATGGCCATTCCAGTTTGCTTCGATCACAAAGTGAAGGAGAGGGTTGGTCTTAGGGAGGGAAGATAAGAAAGTTTTGAGACCAGAATAGTTGATTCTGAAGGTGTGGTTGTTTTATGACTTGTATCATAAAGTGGAACTGGAATGAAAGGTATCAGTTCTTTGGTGATTTCTGGATATTGTGATGTTGCCGACCAAAAAACTTGTTGTCTCGTGGTAAATAGGTGAAACCTATTTATACAAGTCATATTGAAACGTACCATGGTCTAGTAGGAAATGGAAACGATTGAGTGGTGGAAGAATAGAGTAACGTGTAACCTTCAGGCATTATGCTTCCATGATGAAGGAAGTGAATTAGTTTACACCGTTACTTTCATCACCACTAATTGTCCCACTTTATGACACTTTCTTATAACGGGTGTATTGCACGCCGCACGCTGTAAACCTCCAGACCAATAACCTGATGAGTATCCCCCAGTTTGTGACATGTTTGATGTCTCGAGTGTTTTCGTGGAAAACATGTAGCAGGTTGCTATGTGTGGAAAGTCAAAGTCAAGAGACTTTCCATAGGAAAATAACATGTGATGCTATTAGGCTTGCCTTGGCCGGCCTCCTAAATCTTGCCACGAATCCGTCAGTTTGGTGGCGAACTTAAATGGCTGAGATTGCATCTCATGAAGAAGGGTAGTTGTTGATTATGGCTACCTTCTGTTGGCGCTTGGTAATGTCACAGTGGCGTTTTTGGTGTACATCAGTGGCATTGCAGCATGACTGGCATATCCCGTGCATGCCAGTGGCACGGTGGTGTAAGCGGCGCCTGGCGTAGCCATGGCCACTAGCTGGTTGACTGGAACTTGGCGCAAGTCTTGTCAGTTCAGTCGCGAACTTGGATGGCTGAGATTGCATCTCATGAGGAAGGATAGCCGTTGATTATGGACACATCTTTGTTGTGTAGCAAAGTGGCGCCTGGCGTAGCCGTGGCATACCGGCATGGCAGTGGCGTAGCCATGGCATCTTTTTTGGCATATTGGTGTTAGACCCAAATATGGCTCTGGCAACATTGGCCATGTTGCCACATCGATCCCAACACTCTGGGAAACGTTATTTGGCTTGGTTGGCGTAACAATTTTGTCCAAATTAGGGTTTGGCATGTCGAAACCCTAATTAGTGCGTGTGGCATGTTACAGCGGCAGAGTGGCATGTTGGCACGTTACTGCGGCAGAGTGGTATGCTGGCATGCCGATTAATATGTTGTTGTGGCAGGGCGCGTTTGGCTTGCCAGTTAGTATGGTGGCGTGGCAGGGTGCGTTTGGCCTTTAATGTATAGTGACGGGTTTAGACCGACTTGATTAGTCAAGAAAAGGGGCCGGCCAAACATGAGGCGCGGCCGCACCTCTAGTGCTCGTGGCGCATTTAAAGTGTACTAATTGGTCGGTAGGAAAGAGAGGGGCCGGCCAAGCATGGGCGTGGCCACACTTCTGGTGTGAGTGTGGCGGCTTTAGAGCAACCTGATTGGTCTAAGGGGAGTGGGGCCGGCAAGTAAGGGCCCAACCACAACTTATGTGCGCGTGGCTAGTTTGAGGCGACTTGATTGGTCGGTAGGAAAGAGAGGAGCCGGCCAAGCATGGGCGTGGCCACACTTCTGGTGTGAGTGTGGCGGCTTTAGAGCAACCTGATTGGTCGAAGGGAAGTGTGGCCGGAAAGTAAGGGCCCAACCACAACTTATGTGCGCGTGGATAGTTTGAGGCGACCTGATTGGTCGGTAGGAAAGAGAGGGGCCGGCCAAGCATGGGCGTGGCCACACTTCTGGTGTGAGTGTGGCGGCTTTAGAGCAACCTGATTGGTCGAAGGGAAGTGGGGCCGACAAGTAAGGGCCCAGCCACAACTTATGTGCACGTGGCTAGTTTGAGGCGACCTGATTGGTCGAGGGAAATAGGGCCGGATTAGGATGGGGCGTGGCCAATGGAAAGTGGCGCCAGTTGGCCTAAGGCATGGCCACGCCTCCCTTTGCTGCTGCGGCTCCTTGTTTTCTGATTCTGGGCAAGGTTTTGCACCTACTAATCCATGGCGGATTAATTACCTAGTTTTCCTAGGCTTACTTTTGACAATCAAGGTTCCGTATCTTTGCGCATGGCGCAAAAGTAATTAATTGAATTCTATGTGTTGACACAGAGTTCTTTAAGTTCATTGCCAGAGAGCAAAGATGCTTTCTGATTGAATACTTTATGCAAAGACCTTATCCTTAATATTTGGAAATTCTTGCTACTCTGCTGCGAGTGAACACAAATTGTCATGCCATATCAACATTAAGGGTTCAAATGGGAAACATAGCATAGAAAGCATTCAAAGAAACTTGTATTAAGTGAACATAGGCAAGGCCCCGAAATTTACGCCGCAACATGCGCCAGTCTGGATAAATTTCATGTAAATATATTGAACGACTCAATAACTATGCCAGTGGAGAGGTTAGCACTCACGGCTCCGTTTCCTTACAGAGTGACGTCACATCAGATGCAAGGTTTTACAATTATAACCCTAAGCTAAAAACCACCATCAACATTAAGTCCCCACTTAGCACGTAATAATGGCGTTGTTGCGGAGTAAGCATGAGGTGGTGACAGACAAGAGTAAAATCGAAAGGGCAAGATGTGAAAAGATTGCCAGGGAAATTCGACTAACCTTTGGAGGAAAGCATGAGGAATCCGTGATCCTCGTATTGGCAGCTTGACATACTTCTGACTTAGCCTAGTAGTGCCATTCTTGGCGCTGCAACCTCTTTCATGAACCGCTGATGCTGACGTTGTTACCTTAGACATGGGACGACAATGATAACATTATTTTTGGCCCAAACACAGAGTGTCAAAGAAGGCGCCAGTAGCTTTGGTCCATGAAACAGCGGAAGGCGTTGCAACCCTGGCAGAGATGGCGTTTCAATCTTGGCTTCTGATCGGCATAGATGGCATTGCAACTTGGTTCGCGAAGCTGGCTAAATCACGGGACGTGCGGAGATGTCGCTACTTTGGTCATGGAGTGGCAGGTGGATGGGCCGGGCGCGGACGCCAAACCCTAATTATCCCGTATATACAAGTATCTAATCCACTGGTATTCGCGTTCGAGCCTTAATATACGCTCGGTAAAAGGATTTTCTTTCTCGGGCTTCATCAACTCGCCCAATATAAGAGGCGATCTTGAACCTTCCATTCGTATAGATCACTATAGAATTGCGTACATCCTCCTCACAGGTACTATATCATGTCTCTTCTCCTAGTTCTCCATTTTGTCTTCTTCTTTATGTAGATTGCCGATGCAGATATAGTGTAAAGATTTTTTTTTTTTTAGCATATAATGGGATCTTCCGATGATGATCGTACCTCTGATTCTTTGGAGAAAAGCTTTGAAGTCGACAAACCCAAGTTTTCTTCACACGAGGAGGTATTAGACAAAATCGATTCTTTGTTCCGTGAGGCTGGCGGGATTATACAAGGCATGTTCCTCACCCATTTACGCATCATGCGGGTGCGTGTCCAGGCTTTCATGGCTTCGATGGACATGGAGGAAAAATGAAGACATGATGAAGCATCCCAACGCGTCGGGAAATCCCCACGTGATGGAGTTTTTCCACGACCAAGTGCCAGGGATGAACGATTCGCTTCTCGATTGAAACGGCGAAAGACTGAGTCTAAGAAAATTCTAGACAAGATCCAGTTTGATTATCCTGTCCATAACGGTATTATAATCCTCGATTCTGAGGTGGACGAACCGGAGCATTCTCAAGAGGTTGTGGTTTGCGAGACTGAAGCAGTTTCTAAAGTGGATGCCGAAAATGCTGTTGGGGAAGTCGGAGCGATCGCTGAGGATGCTGCAAACCCAAGTTTTCTTCACATGAGGAGGTATTAGACAAAATCGATTCTTTGTTCCATGAGGCTGGCGGGATTATACAAGGCATGTTCCTCACCCATTTACGCATCATGCGGGTGCGTGTCCAGGCTTTCATGGCTTCGATGGACATGGAGGAAAAATGAAGACATGATGAAGCATCCTAATGCGTCGGGAAATCCCCACGTGATGGAGTTTTTCCACGACCTAGTGTTGTGGTGAACGATTCGCTTCTCGATTGAAACGGCGAAAGACTGAGCGTAAGAAAATTCTAGACAAGAGCCAGTTTCATTATCTTGTCCATAACGATATTGTAATCCTTGATTCTGAGGCGGACGAACAGGAGCATTCTCAAGAGGATGTGGTTTGCGAGACCGAAGCCTTTCCCTACGAAGTGGATGCCAAAAATGTTGTTGGGGAAGTTGGAGCGATCGCTGAGGATGCTGTCAAGGCAGATGGGGAGGCGGTGGAAGCATATGTTGGAGTCGTTGGAGAAGCTGTGGGGACATATGTTGGAACTGCTGTCGAAACGGGCTCCGAATGGGATGTGAAGCTGCTGCTGAATGGTTTCTGGATGGGATGTTGAAGCCGCCTTCAAACAACTTGGATGGGATGTTCAAGCTCGCCGAGATAGCTTCGCATGGAATGTTTCCTGTTGGAGAAGGTGCTGGGGAAAGTGCTTGAAAAAGCTCTGATGGAGGCGTCATTGACCAAGGTGTCTTGTCATTGACAACTGGTTTTCCCTTTTGTGATTTCCTTTCACAGGGAAAACAATCTTTTCGTAGATCGTAGATGTTTTTGATACTTCAGCTTTTATTTTTGTTAAGTGACGGAGCCACGTTTCACCAAGTAATATTCTTTCATTTATGCTGCTTTGATAATTTCACATCTTTGATTGAATGAATAAAATCTCCTTGAAGAGACCTAAAACCCCTTTTGCGAAAAACAAGTTCTTCCACCCTTCCAAAGCGATTCAGCGGATGGGAAGCCAAATCGCATAAATGACGCAGCAATAAAGCTAGTAGGCGCGTCACATTCTCTCCATTTAACTACTTCAATGGGAATGCCTCGCATGCCGTGGGCAATAGTAATTCAAAACAGGGGAAAAAATAGCAATGATTAAGGATTTTGACCAACCTTTTATTGGATTTTTCTCGCAAATTACACAGACATTTGTGACATGCCGACCGGGTATGTAGAAGTGTGAGCCGTCACAAGCTAGGAAGCACATCGCAAGAAGTAGAGAATCTTCGTCGGGAAAAAGTTGAAGCCAGATGTTCTTGAAGGAAGGTGTCTGTGCCGCCACTCGATGATCTTCTTCCTTGCACGTTTCCCTTCCTCAGTATTTTTTTTTTCGAATAAGATATTTCTTGTAGGGTTTGATCTTTTCTGGTTTTTTAACTGATGGGAAATGACTTTGTGGGTTTGCCGGATACTTTTCCCTTGAGATGATTTAGGAAAACTTATTTTGAAATAAAGATGCTTTTGATTAAAATCGAAAAAATGCAAGCAAAGGCAATCATTTTGAAGGGATTACAAATATTGCGGGGGAAAAGGGAAATTATCAAGGAAATACTTAAAAGGAAAACGCTGGAAGAAAAAAAGACAAATGTTTTAGGTATTGAAGGGCTTGAGCCATCGCGAGTGAATTGTCATGCCTTCCGGCTTTGTCGGCGTTGATGAGCTTGCAAGAACCACCCAAGATAACATCTCGCCACCACAGTGTATGGCTCGTCTTCCCTTTCTTTAAGCGAATCAGGTTGAGCGGCTAGCTTCACTTTTACATCTCCAACTTGAAACGTGGTCACCTTGACTACCATATCTCCAATTTGAAACGGGTTTGGGCGTTGCGCCACCACTTGATTTTTGAGCTCGTTATCTTTGACTGAGGCAACTTCTAAATTTTTGACAAAGCATTTGAAAATCCTAGCATCCCATTCACATCTCTTAATGACGCCCGGGTTGATAATTGGGCTGAGTCCCCATGCCTGACCGAGAGGAGAAGTGATTGGGTGTAGAAAGGGTTGTTCAAAAATACTTACTTGTGTTCGGAATCTTCGGATGAACGTCGACGGGCTTTCTCCAGGTAATTGAGTTACCTTGGTAAGTTGTTGATACGGCAATATGTGATCTTCAGGGTTGGAGGGCTTGTTGGAAATTCTTTCGGGTATCGACACCTACAGAGGGGATACTCCTAATTTCGCTTTATTGCCATGTACCCATGAGCGCCTGAATCATGTCGTAATTTGAGAGTTCTTTGACAATGTGGAATTCGCCATATGTTAGAGCATCTCCCACCTTAATATCAAGGTCGATGTAGCCATATGCGTCTATTGCTTCTCCTTCTAAGTTTTTGACTACAATTGGGGAAAGGGTAGCCTCCTGCTTCGAAATTTCCGCAGCTTTCAGAGTCTTGATGGTAACGATGTTGAAGTCAGAGGCCGCTTCGATCAATGTGCTATCAAGCTCGGCGCCCCTCAGATAAACCGTGGTCGCTAGTCTCCGGTTGTATTTTGCAACACCGCTTCCCCGGGAGAGCTTGGGATTCTAGTGTGGTTTCTTCAATAGGAAAAAGTCGCTTGCCCGACACAACGTGGTTAAGGGTTGCGAATATATCTTGACGCTGCGCCTTGGAGAAATAGAGAATTTCGCATATATGTTGCATCATGGATTGTACAGTTTTGTGAACAGAGTCCCCAGAGAGCACGCAACTCATGACTGGAAGAGGATCTCTGTGAACTCCCTCATTGCCCAGTTGAAGTTCCTCCGCCTCCACCTTTTCCTTGAAGACACACTTTAATTTATTGCGCCACCGGGCCTGGGTGATGGACAAACCTGTGGTAGCGGCAATACTTAGGGTTTTCCATTTCCTCTTCAGTTGGTGGGCGTCTGATAGGAGGCAACTTGATGGCCTCATCTTGGATCCATGCTTCCAAGAGTTCAATTACTTCTTCGATTGGGAACAAGAAATCTAAGGCGTTTTCCCCGGCTTCTTGATGTCGTGCAGGAGCCTTAGCCGCGGTCTTTCGTGGTGGAGCCGCCTGATGTGTTGGCATCGCGCGTTTGGGTTGTTGTTCTGTCGCTGGAGCCTTCCTTTTTCCTCTTTCACTTATCACGCTCACAGAGGGGCCAGTGTTATATTGCTTGTTGATGAGGCGTCTATTTCCTCGAGTTTCGTGTGCGTCTCCAACCTTGGCTGGTCTGGTTCTTTCCAACAATGCTGGTGCTGTTGTGGCCGACCGTTTAGCAGCCTCATGAAGTTCGGAGAATGTCTGGAATCGCAGATTCTACAGTAAGGCACGGTAGATGGGAACCATGCCATTGATGCAAGAATCCACTAATTGTTTTTCGGTCACATTTGGGTCGTGACAATCCAGCGCTTGAATTCTGAATCTTTTGACATAATCATTTGGATGTTCATTGTTTCGTTGAAACAACCTTCCTAGATCTAAGAAGGTAATTTGCTCAGACACAAAGAAGTACTTCTTGTAGAAAGTCAGAACCATGTCACCCAGCTTGGATATGTTGTTTGGTGCAATGTCGTTGTACCATGTGTACGCTCTTCCAGTAAGTGACTTTGAAAACTCCTTCAAACGGAGAACATGATTGTATTCGTGCCCGCCCAAGGATTCCAAAAATCGAGACATGTTTACGCGCATTACCGGTGCCGTCATACGGGGAGAATTGATGAGAAGAGTATCCTCTCAGAAGAGGAATTCTTTGCACTTCGGGAGGATACGGGGGTTGATGCCGATGCATATCCATATAATCGCTTTTGTCTCGGTTTCGAAAAAAGTTGTTCTAAATCTTCTTGTGTGACAAAATTGGATGGTTGATTCCTCTCTGCTGGATCTCCTGAATGAGTCTCTTCATCAACAAAGGTGCGCCCTGCTGAGTTGTCGGCACCAGGAGTATTGAAGGCGTTCCTCATTGGCTATGGTTGGCGTGATGCTTGTGGTAGCCGCTCCGTTAGTGTCTTGAGGAAAATAAGCACCTCTTTCTGAGTCTAAGCCATGTCCTTCTGAGCTATAGCGAGAACTTCTGTCTTTCCATCAAATCAAAGAATGGTAATATGGGATCGACTTCCTTGGCTCCCCTAGTTTTCGTCCGGCGGGGTGAAGCGGCCCTGGTGACGATTGGAGGTATCACACTTGAAGGAACGTTGGGGGTGGCGGCAACGGCTCTGGTGACAGGAGGTGTAACACCTGAAGGAATATTTTCCGTGTCGCTGGTGTTGACAGGTGGCGTGTTAATGCCACTGGAAGGAATGTTAATACCGAGAGTAATTTCGAGCCGCTAGTGTTTTCGTGGTTTGTTCTGATCCTAACCCGAGTTCTACCATCTTGAAATTGGGATTGAAAGAAAAATGAAATTGGAAATTGGTATTGCAACCGAGAGATTAAGCTCCCATGTGTCGCCAATTGTTTGTGGGTGAAAACTCAAGTTTCGCCGATTTTGGTAATTTTGGGTGTGTGGATGAGAAACGAATTTAAACCCTAAACAATGCACCGCATGGGAGTACTTTTGATTCGAGAGATCAACTGCACAATCCTGGCCTAAACCAAGAAATTGTCGTTCCAGGCTTGCATCGGTCACAAAGTGAAGGAGAAGGGTTGGTCTTAGGGAGGGAAGCGAAGAAAGTGTTGAGACCGAATAGTTGATTCGAAGGTGTGGTTGTTTTATGACTTGTATCGTAAAGTGAAAATGGAATGAAATGTATCAGTTCTTTGGTGATTTCTGGATACTGTGATGTTGCCGACCAAAAAAATTTGTTGTCTCACGGTAAATAGGTGAAACCTATTTATACAATTCATATTGAAACGTACCATGGTCTCGTAGGAAATGGAAACGATTGAGTAGTGGAAGAATATAATAACGTGTAACCACTGTGCATTATGCTTCCATGATGAAGGAAGTGAATTAGTTTACACCGTTACTTTCATCACCACTAATTGTCCCACTTCATAACACTTTCTTATAACGGGCGTATTGTACGCCGCATGCTGTAAACCGCCAGACCAATACCCTAATGAGTATCCCCCAGTTTGTGAAATGTTTGATGTCTCGAGTGTTTTCGTGGGAAACATGTAGCAGGTTGCTATGTGTGGCAAGTCAAATTCAAGAGACTTGCCATAGAAAAATAGCATGTGATGCTATTAGGCTTGCCTTGGCCGGCCGCCTAAATCTTGCCACAAGTCCGTCAGTTTGGTGGCGAACTTGAATGGCTGAGATTGCATCTCATGAAGAAGGGTAGTTGTTGATTATGGCTACCTTCTGTTGGCGCTTGGTAATGTCACAGTGGCGTTTTTGGTGTACGCCAGTGGCATTGCAGCATGACTGGCATGTCCCGTGCATGCCAGTAGCACGGTGGTATAAGTGGCGCCTGGCGTAGCCATGGCCACTAGCTGGTTGCCCGGAACTTGCCGCAAGTCTTGTCAGTTCAGTGGCGAACTTGGATGGCTGAGATTGCATCTCATGTGGAAGGGTAGCCGTTGATTATGGCCACATCTTTGTTGTGTAGCAAAGTGGCGCCATTAGCATAGTGGCGCCTGGCGTAGCCGTGGCATAATTTTTTGGCATATTGGTGTTAGACCCAAATATGGCTCTGGCAACATTGGCCATGTTGCCACATCGATCCCAACGCTCTGGGAAACGTTATTTGGCTTGGTTGGCGTAGCAATTTTGTCCAAATTAGGGTTTGGCATGTCGAAACCTTAATTAGTTCGTGTGGCATGGCCGTGGCATGGTAGCGTTGTGGCATGTTACTGCGGCAGAGTGGCATGTTGGCACGTTACTGCGACAGAGTGGTATGCTGGCATGCCGATTAATATGTTGTTGTGGCAAGGCGCGTTTGGCTTTACAGTTTGTATGGTGGCGCGGCAGAGTGCGTTTGGCCTTTAATGTATAGTGGCGGGTTTAGAGTGACTTGATTGGTCAAGAAAAGGAGCCGGCCAAACATGAGGCGCGACCGCACCTCTAGTGCTCGTGGCGCATTTAAAGTGTCCTAATTGGTCGGTAGGAAAGAGAGGGGCCGAACAAGCATGGGCGTGGCCACACTTGGGTGTGAGTGTGGCGCCTTAGAGCAACCCGATTGGTCGAAGGGAAGTGGGGCCGGGCAAGTAAGGGCCTGACCACAACTTATGTGCGTGGCTAGTTTGAGGCGACTTGATTGGCCTGTAGGAAAGAGAGGGGCCGACCAAGCATGGGCATGGCCACACTTCTTGTGTGAGTGTGGCGGCTTTAGAGCAACCAGATTGGTCGAAGGGAAGTGGGGCCGGCAAGTAAGGGCTCAGCCACAACTTATGTGCTCGTGGCTAGTTCGAGGCGACTTGATTGGTCGGTAGGAAAGAGGCTGGGTTTTGGATGGGGCATGGCCAATGGCAAGTGGCGCCAGTTGGCCTAAGGCATGGCCACACCTCCCTTTGTTGTTGCGGCTCCCTGTTTTCTGATTCTGGGCAAGATTTTGCACCTACTAATCCATGACGAATTAATTACCTAGTTTGCCAAGGCTTACTTTCGACAAGCAAGGTATGGTATATCGTGCAAGGCGCAAAAGTAATTGATTGAATTATATGTATTGACACAAAGTTCTTTAAGTTGATGCCAGAGAGCAACATGCTTTCTTATTGAATACTTTGCAAAGACCTTATCCTTGATATTTGGAAATTCTTGCTACTCTGCTGCGAGTGAACACAAATTGTCATGCCATATCAACATTAAGGGTTCAAATTGGGAACATAAGATAAAAAGCATTCAAAGAAACTTGTATTAAGTGAATATAAGCAATGCGCCGAAATTTACGTAACATCCGGGATGGTTGCTACATGCGCCACCTGGATAAATTTCATGTAAATATATTGAACTACCAATAACTATGCCAAGTGGAGAGGTTAGCACTCACGGCCCGTACAGAGTGATGTCACATCAGATGCAAGGTTTTACAATTTTAACCCTAAGCTAAAAACCACCATCAACAGTAGTGTTTGGACTTTGAGCACCTCGATGAAATAATTTGTCTCAATTATAAGAGGATGCAAGTCATGTAACTCAAATCTTTCCGTTGTATTTTTTTTTCATTTGTGAATCGGTAAAAACCCTAAGACGGTCTAGAACAGACCGGTCTTACTGTGCAATTGTCCTTAAAATGAGGTATCGGTCAACTCGTGTACAAGTACAGGGTCCAACAAACCGGATCAGACGGCTCATGTGCAGCTCTAATAACGGGAAACAAAAACGGGGTTAAAAGTTCCAACTAATAGGAATCCATACTCGATCCGTATGACAGCCACATAACTAAACCTCATTCGTTCATTTCCATTAGAGAAAACACAAAAGTATCAAAAAATTACCGTCAGATACAGTACCAACAAAACACAGCGAAATTCAGTTCATACCGTCAGATTAAAAATACAAATGGACGGTTATTTGATGAAAATGTGGTTGATAGTTGGGTCTATAAATATAGATTTACCGTTTCAGCTTTACAAGTATAGAAATTTGCGAAAGGTTTTTCATATTTTCCAAAGGAGAAAGAAAAGAGAGAAAAAGAAGCGAAGAAGAAGAAAGGTCAGTTCTCTCTCCTCTCTGGTTTTTTAGGGTTCGCTTTCTGCTTTTATATGTTTCTCTTTATCATGATTGATATTTTGATTTCATTTATCACTTGATTTCTCTTGTTTTTGTGATTGTTTTTGAAAGTTAGGGTTTCGCGCCTACGTTTTTCAGTGATTTTGTTGATTAGATATCATGATTTAGGTTTAGATTTCTTTAATTTCTTTAATATGTACATGATTGAGTCAGATCATCTGTATTTTGTTGTTGTTGTAGAGATTCATGAAATGTTTTTGTTCAATTGATTGAATTTATCTTCAATTTTTTAGTCAGATTTCTTGTAATTAGGGCTTCGATCCTTGCTTTTAGTATAATAATGTTAAATTAGGGCTTAGTTCTTTGCTGTTGAATGGTTTGATCTTGATCTTTGTATGGAGCATGGGCAATTTCTGTTTCTGTTGAATTTTTATCTCTGTTTGCTGTCAATTAGGGTTGTAATTGTATGTTTAGCCACATCCTTGTAGTTTTAAATTGATCAGTTATTGGTTATTGGTTATGAAGTTGATTTGAGAATTTGCATGTTGATTTCTACTGTGGGTTTTTGATTTTAGTCCTGAAGTGTTAATTTGGGTAATTTTGGAATTTGCAGAAATGGCTCGTACTAAGCAAACTGCCCGTAAGTCAACTGGAGGAAAGGCACCAAGGAAGCAGCTAGCTACCAAGGCTGCACGTAAGTCTGCACCAACTACCGGTGGAGTTAAGAAGCCCCACAGATACCGTCCTGGAACTGTTGCTCTTCGGTAAACATCCTTCTACCTTCATTTTAGTCTATTTTTGTTTGAATAATTTGAGTTTCACTGTTTTGATCCTCAATTCTCACTTTTATTGTTTTAATAACAGTGAAATCCGTAAGTACCAGAAGAGTACTGAATTGCTGATTAGGAAACTTCCATTCCAGAGACTTGTTCGTGAAATTGCCCAGGACTTCAAGGTATAGAAACTTTGCTCACTGTTGTTGAATGCTTAATTTGATTGAATTGGTCTATTAACTTAAAAGAACGATGGAATTTACTGATACTGATTGAATGTGGACTGTGTGTTTGTTTTCTGCAGACTGATTTGCGTTTCCAGAGTCATGCTGTGTTGGCATTGCAAGAAGCAGCTGAAGCCTACTTGGTTGGTTTGTTTGAGGACACCAACTTGTGTGCCATCCATGCAAAGCGTGTCACTATCATGCCCAAGGATATTCAGCTTGCTAGGAGGATCAGAGGAGAAAGGGCTTGATCAACCAGTGCTGATGATGGTGTCTAGTATATGGTGTCAGTTTATTATACGTGTTTTTTTTTTTGGTTGTGTTTTCTGGAAATGTTAGTAGCTGGGAAGAAGATTATGAACATGAATGACTATTATGTTAGGTGTCAATGTTAGGTGTTATTTTGCTGTGGTTCTACACCACTTAGTAGAACTTGAATGACTATTGTGTTAGGTTTTTTTTTCCAGTGGTTCTACACCACTAGCACTACTGCTGCAGTTTGAGATTTAGAAGCCTGGGTTTCTTTATCTTGGTGGTCGTGGTTCTGCTAGTCTCTTGTGCAGCGGTTTGAAGTTTGAACCTTTGTTTTTTAATATAATTTTTGTTTGTTAAATGATGGTATTTTGTTGTTTTGCGTTCATACCCTTTGATCTGGAATTCCCTGTTAACCTTTCCCTGTTAAGGTGGTTGACCCATAAGTTCAATATGCAAGTGAAAGTAAAACCGAATTACGATTTTAATGGTTGGTGCAAGTACTAAGAAGCAATGGTGCCAGAACTTAGTTTCTTCCCTTGTTTCTTCATTGATCCTTCCATCTTTATGAAATAGCAGCTTCTGTTAGTTTGTAGCCTTTGTTGTCTGGTTAATTTTCCCTCATGTTTCTGCCTGAAATTTCCCCTTGGTTGGTCGACTCTCTTCCCTTCTGGTAGGCTGTGCTTTCCATTTCTCAAATTTCTTGAAAACCAAAATTAGTTGCATCTTTACTTGAAAGCCACAGACGCATTTTCCAAACTCGCAACACTTCCGTGATTCCCACGGTTTCATTATCCCATTCTGGAACCTCTAACAGTCTTACTTTTGCACCTACTTGGTATGATCAGAAGAGAGATTCAACCCTCTACCGGCTGGGTTTCTTCATTGCGATTCGTGGATTTGGAGGGGATATCGACTGGGGAAACAAAATTGAAGATGCATAGTAGACAAGGATGGCCTGAAAAAGAAATTTATAATGCACATTTAAGAAGTAGAAATTGACGTTTAGTCCCAAAGTTCTTGGGCTTAGGACGCTTTAGTCCATCCATCTCAAGCTCCAAGATGGTTTAATCCAAAAACCCCGCCTGTAAGCAGTTTAGTCCAAACTTGGACGATTTAGTCCAAAACCGCGCACGAGTCCCGAGTTTCCGATTTTTGGATATACCCATAATTAACCTCGAACGATTCCTTCTATATAAAACCGTGATTTTGAAATCGAAACTTTTGGATCTGAAACTTCAATTCAAAACAGATGCACTTCGAGAGATGATTTGGGAGGCGATTTAACAGTTTTCGTAGAGATTTTGATCGTTTCTTCATCATACTTCAACTCGCTTTTTACGTTCTTAGTCCAAAGAACTTTGTCAGTTTAGAGAGATTTGTTTGTTCTATAGTCCAAAATTCTTAATCTCGAGGTTTGAAGAAACCACAGAGTGAGAGATAGATCGATCCAGGATTAGATTGGATTTTGATTTCTAATGGAGCAGAATTCAACTTCTGTGTTAGTTTTCTTTTGGTTGTATTTCATCTAATTTTCGGGTTTTGTTTCTGATTTTTAGTTTTTCTGAGTTTCGAGTTTATGAGTTGATGATATCAATTTGTATAATCTTGAGTTGATATTTTGTTATATACTAGCTTTTTGATTCTCTTGATGATGATGATTTCTTGTAAATACTAGATAAATTCGATTTTTGTTACTTGATGTTGATTTTTTTAGTTTTATGATGCATGATAAGAAATCGACGGTGATACTATATCCTAGTCTTCTATTTTTTGTTCCATTAAGATTCGGAGCTTAATTGATGGAGTATTTTTATCTAGGTTTAACGTTAGTTGATGTTTTTGGCATTTTTTAAATGTGTACTTTCATGTACACCGTTTACTTTTTAGGTTTTATGAATTTTGAAGCTTCATATGTTTTATTATCATTTCTTTTGTAATATGTAGGGGTTCCAAATAAGCCTGACAAGTTCATTAATGCTGTTTTGAATCATGGTGAGCATTCTGTTGTTTTTCGTGTTAATACTAAAATAACCGTAGAAGAATTGAAGCATTTAACATGCAAGCACTGGAGGTCTTTGTCTACTAGGAGTATATGTTTCAGTTATATGGACAATGCTCAAGTAGTTTATGTGACATGTGATATACAACTTCAAAGCTTAATTGGTTTCATGATTCTTATCGATAACGAAGATGTGTATTTGCGTGTGGGAATAATTCGAATCATACTTCTCGTTCTAAGTATGGTAGTAGCGAAGAGTGTAGTTACGGTTCTAAGTCCTGGTTGCAGTAGTTCCGCTTCTTGTTCTAAGTCCGCTTGTGTAACGCGAAAGTCCTAAGATGGTAAGGGTGTTAGATCATGATGCGGACAAGGGTAAGCCTCTTATTATCGATGAATGGAATTATATATTTGACGAGATTGGTAGAGAATTCGTGGGTGGTGTTAAAGCTGTTAGGATTGCTCTTGGTGAATACAAGATGGCTACTTGGTCACAAGCCTATTATTCTTAAAAATGATAGAACTCGCTTTTATCGCAAAATGCGAAGAAGATGGTTGTGCTTGGAGGATTCATTTTGGGCCTGTGAATGGTGATACTTCTCGGTTCGTCTTTGAAAGATTCTAACCTCGCAGGTTAGTGGTTTTCATACTAGTCCACATTCTTTGAAATAGTTAGTTTACTTGCTCTGGTTAGTTTTTATGTTGTTTTGTTTTAGGTGTACATTGTGGTGCACTGCTACGAGTAGAGTGCTGAAGTACCAACACATGTAGATCTTGTTGGTACTTGTAACAAGTATATGTGGTGCACTGCTACGAGTCTTAGATCTTGCTCTGGTTAGTTTTTATGTTGATTTGTTTTAGGTGTACTCTTCTCGTCCATACCAGCTTTTCAACAATTTATCCATTTGATCTTGGAGCTGTAGTGCTGAAGTACCAACACATGAAACTGCTACGAGTCACCCACTCCTTAGTCCTGTGGTGTACATTGTGGTGTACCTTATTAGTTTTTATGTTGATTTGTTTTAGGTGTACATTGTGGTGCCTTTGTATTTTGTTGTACTCTTAAAATACATGTTCTTGCTTGGTTTTTGTTTATGTTCATATTGTTGTTTTTGAAATCTTATTAGGTGTGAATTGTGGTGCACATTACTTATTCCATTTTATTTATTTTTTTGTAGTTGTGGTGTTGGTTTGAGGTTGAAGATTCTCGGTGACAACCAAGTTAATCAAGCATTTGATCGCCGACAATTTACGGTGGTGATCCTAGCTTAAAACCCAATCAGATCATATCACTTTTCAAGAAAACTTATGGGTCTAATATTAAGTATCACCATGCCCGTAGAGGGAAAGAAGCTGTATTTGAAGAACAGTATGGCGATGATGAGAAGTCGTATAGTGATTTTACTTGGTATGTCAAAGCAATTGAGGAAACTAATCCCGATAGCTATGTGAAGTTTGAAGTTGAGGATGGAACAAATAGATTTCAGAGGATATTCGTTTGTTACGGTGCTTGCAAGCATAGCTATAAGTATCTCAGGCCCATGATTTACTTGGACGCTACTTTTCTTACTGGTAGATACAGGGGTACTCTTATGGCTGCAACATGTATCAACGGAAACAATGAGTTTTACCCATTTGCTTTTGCCATTGTACAGTCTGAAAACAAAGATAATTGGTTTTGGTTTCTGGAGAATCTTCAAAAACTATTGTCGATGGTCGATGATCGTCCGATTGTTTTCCTTAGTGATCGTGGAGAAGGACTCTTGCAGGGCATTCCAAAATATTTTCCTAATTCACATCATGACTATTGCTTTTATCACATCAAATGCAATCTCCCCATTGGATCGGTGTGATGCGAATTGAAGCCCGTTCTTGATTTGTTTTACAAAGTGCGTACTCTTACACACCAAAGCAAACTTTGAAGAAGCTTTGAAGGGAATGCATGCAATTGGAGCTGGGCATGTTGCTAACTATATCGGGACTATTCCAAAGGAGAAATGGGCAAATGCGTTTTTCCCCCGTATGCGAGATATGGTGCTCACTCTTCAACTCTTCTGAGTCCTTCAACAACTGGGTTCTTCCTTTTAAAAAGTTGCCTGCATTTGTTCTTCTCGATGCGATACGGTGAGTTTTATGTTTAGTTTTTTATTTATGCAACTATGTCTACATTGTTTTGCATACATGTGTTTGCTTTGATCTCGTAGATACATGTATCCAACTGTGTGTACATTGTTGTACACATTGATTTCCTTGATGTGTACATTGTTGTACACATGTTTTATCTGTATTCCTTTTTGTTGTACACATGTTTTTGATTTTATGGTTTGTGTTTTTATCATGTCGGTTTGAAGGTTATGGACAAAATGTCTCGAGAGAAGGATACTAGGTCCTGGGAAACATTCAACACTAGGCTCACTCCGAATATGAGGCTTTACTAAAGGAAAACATCGACATTGGTCGTACTTGGACCGTTGTTCAGTCCATGGAAAGATTGTATGAAGTCAGGTCTCCGGGACTCATTCACGTAGATCTATTGCGAGAAAAAATTGTACATGTCACGAGGTGGCGAGTTAATGGTTTTCCTTGTGCACATGCTTGTGCTTTGCAATTCAAGCTACTAGAGAAGACATCTATGATTTTGTTGAGCCATAATTCACCACCGAGTGGTATAACAGACATACCGGGGAGATCATCTTGCCAATCCCCAATTATGACAAGCCGCAGACTTATGATCCTAGTGATAGGGTTATTGTTCCTATTCCCTGTTCCTCCACCAGGTAGGCGAAGAACACAACGAATCAGGCATCCTTATGAGAAGCAAAAGAGGAAAATGATGTGCACAAAGTGCTTCACACTTGGTCACCACAACAGAGCTACCTGCCCCATGATTTGATGACTTTTTCTATGTTTCATTTTTTCAAAAGATTCTATGTGTTTGGTCTTTACTTTTGGTAATGTCTTTTCGATTTTCTTTGGCGTGGATAATAAGTGCCCGGGACATGTGTACCATTCGTACACCTTCTGTGAACTTCAGTTTTTATTTCCTGTCTTTTTACATGTGTACCACTATGTACACCTTGGTGTACAATGGATGCTACTAGTCTATTTTGTTTAGTAATTACTTATTACTTTTGTTATGTTCAATTTTTCAGTTCTGCATGATATAAATTTTTTAGTAATATACTTATGTCTTTCATTTTTATACTTTTGATAAAGTATGAAAATCTTTCAGAACATGTGTACCTTTATGTACACCTTATGAACAGTTTCTGCTATGTCAGTACCTGTGTACAATCAAGTACACCTTCAGATTTCAAAACCTGAAATATACATTTCAAATGGTAGTGACAAGTCATAAATTTGTAACATCAATAACATCAATATTGAAAACTAATAAGATTTCAAACCAACAAATTTCCAACTAATAAAAATATTAATTCAAGGTCTTGATAAGTCATAAACAAAGTTATAAAACCGAAATTTGATTCTTTGTCTCGCAAAGATAGAAAATGTTTAAAAGCAAGCAATTCACAAATTGATCTTGTATAATGAATTAGGAAAATAAACTCTTCTTACTCCTCAATGGATTCTTTTCCATACTCGGGCGCCATCGCTTGTGCGCTTCATCGTTGCTACATCCCACACTGTTCATAGTATCCAACTTTTTCAACATCTTTGCCACCAATGTCGCTCTCATATCCTCGAGTTTTTTTTTTCGGCCCTCTGCGATCTCTTTCCATACTCTTTCTTCTTCATACCTCGTTTTATAAAGTAGCAAGTATACAGCAGAGTAACTGGATTGGTACCTTGAGAAGGACACTGCATGATGTTTATCTCATGCGGTTCTATAGGCGCATCACCCTTTAGCACTCTCTTTTGTTGAGTTCCAACCGCACCACATTTGCCGGTTGTTGTGCATCATTTTTGTAGTGCTCATTTGAGTGCGGCGAGTTGTACCACTTCCACTCCTCCTCACCTATGAAATCAAACTTCAAAAGCGACCAGTGAAGCCCCACTGCATTTTGTATTGTAGAGTGATTGAGGGGATTAAAAGAACTTCAAATCGTCGAGGCATGTCCCGTATGAAATCTACCACAAGCCTTTGTGTCTCACTGATGTTGTTGTTCTTCACATAGTAATGCAATCAATAATTTGTTGGAAAATAAGGTACACCTAAATCATACCTATATAAAATCTATCAATCAAACATTCATGCAAACACTTAATATAGCATTCGTCAATCATATGGCATAATGGGTGTATATCTATGTCCACTCCTAAAAATAAATCTACAAAGGCATGCCGGGTGTATATATCTATGTCAATCATGTGTACTAGTATGTACACATCATTAAATTATCTATATATGACATTTTTATTTGTTTTTTTGAGAAACTTACACATGCAGTAGGACTCATAATTTCGCATATCATGTACTTCTGGTCACCAGGATGACGGATGCTGTCTCTGACCATTGCATTGCAACGTCGATGGATGTAAAACTGGAGTACCGCTTGATCCAAATACTTGTTGAACATCAGTTCACAAAGTACTTTCCCCACAATCATAACATCTTCCTTGACTGTTGGATCTTGGAGACTTGTTAGTTCCCAAGCTACAGAGCTGCATAATCATAAAGGAAATGTTAACATGGTGTACATAGTGGTGCACATAAGCTTTTTTTCAATAAGATTCAATCATTCATATAGTACGAGGTATTGTTTTGTGAACTTACGTCGGGCTTGCATAATCGAAGAATTTCTCAGACCCTTCTCTTGTCCGGTCCGGTGTCCATGGCATGGTAAAGTGGTGATTGACGGATATCCGCGGTGGGCGATAAGGATGATACTCATTGTCCTTTCTCTTTTTCGGAGCGGGATAGAGTGTTTGTTCTTCGTCCTCAATTTGGATCCTCTTGCCCTTTTCAACTCCTTTGTCATCCATTTTCACCTAACTTGTCATTTTTTGCCCTCGGCTGAAATCAAGCATCAAGTTTTTTCTTTGCAACTCTCTTTGGTGGTGTCTTGGACACCTGCCAGCAGCTCTTGTCTTCAAAATTTCGCTTCCTTCATCCTCGCAGCTCTTGTCTTTCTTTGGTGGTGTCTTCTCGCTCTTCTTGACTGCTAAAAAATTCATCTCCATGTTGTTGGATGAATTGCACTGCTTCAGCAACAATGATTTCTCTTATGTCTTCTTTGGATAATGATCTCTGGGACGACTCTTCTTTAGGATCTTCTTGGCTCAACAATTGAAAGCTTGGACATTCGTTGATCACGGTGATGCGTGTCGTAGGTGCAATCAAATTAATTCAAAATTTCCACTCAATTAAAAATAATATAATGGAAGTCAAGTTCGTTCCCACGAGGAGCAAGAGATCTTAGTTGTAAAAGTTGTCACGAAAGGGGGGTGTAAAAAAACAAAAGAAAATAAACAAAACAATTAAAATCGAAAGTTGAAAGATGAAAGCAATAAGAGAGACAAGATCAAGGAATCCTTCTTCGTTATTCTAAACAATGAATCAAGTTATGTTCTTTTCTACTTGTTATTAGTCATGATTATCACCAACCGTAGGATAGCAGTCCGCTTAGCTAGCCCCAAAATCCCTAATTTCACCGAGTAACAGTCCGCTTAGTTATCGAGATTCTATTCAAAAGAACCACCTTGAGGTCCGCTTTACAAGATGTAATTCCCTTAATGCATTAAGATTTATGAATTTAGGTTTAGTACTAGTAGTTAAACTCGGTTCGCTTGGTTCACTTTCTAGCGTTGTTTCTACACACAATTGCTCCACGGAATCCCTCCGCAAGGTCTCGTGTTTTCTACTTGTGTAAAGTGTCGAGAACGATTACGTATTCCCTAACTTATACTAGATATAGATCAATTAACAAATCAATTTAGCGTGCACTCCAAACAATCTATCAATCAATCATGAGTGTCTTTAAGATCACTCCTATTAGTAAAAACAATCGATAATCATGTGAAAAATCTCAAGATAGAATTGAAAACAAAAACTCAAATCATGTTAAAAACTAGGAATTCATCCTCAATCAATAGGAAAATTAGCTACTCATGTTTTTGAAATTCACACAAATAATAATTATTAAAAGAAGAATTTTCAAATTCACACAAATAACTAAAAAGAAAAATCTTAGAAAAGCAAGCAAAAACACAAGTGATGTGTGTGTAGAGAGGTGTGTAGAAGTTGTAGAAAACTTCTCTATTTATAGGCTTCAAATTTCTCCAAAATCTTCTAAGGAGTAGAATCCTTTTCCTTTTGCAATTCAATTTCCAATTCCAAGCTTTTCTCAACTCTTCCACCTTCTCTTTCCAAATTTGAGTCCAATTCTCCATCCAATTCCTAGCCCAAGTCTTCACACCCATGAGAGAAGTCCATAGAAAATTCTGTGATTTTTGGCTCACGGAAAACGGGATTGTGGCGAATTTGGTGGGAAAACGTCACCGCCCGGCCACCTGAAAATTTCAATCGGTCAAAGAATATTCGACGGGAATATTCCGTCGATCCTCCGTTAGGACTAACGGTCAAACTGGTCAATCGTCAGTCAACGTTAGTCAACGGGTCAAGGAAAGTCAAGGGAATTATCGAGTCGGACCGAGTCGACATTGAGTCCAATTAACCGGGCTAACTCGGCTAAGTTGCCATGGCATTAGCATTGCTCGCCGGACTTGTTGTTGCACAATGATTGTGCTTCACGCCTCAGCCATCATGGCTATTCCTTCTTCACTTGTGCAGCTTCAGATTCATCCCTCTTCCATCTCATATTCATCCAACTTCAGCTTAGCTCATGCCCTGTCATGCCAGCTCAGTTTAGCAGCACCATAACAAACCCATAACCATACGCAGCTGCGGCAGTGCCTTAAACCTAGCCTTGCGCCACCACTGCAACCGACAGCACAACTCTCTCTCATCTGTATATCCTCCCTAGACCACCTGCCCTTTACTTGCATCCACAACATACATAGATAACCACAGTGAACTCAGACTCATTTCTCACAAGCAACAGCTCATAAACCACCACCTGCCATTTCAGCTCAACTACACAACAAATCCCTCTCTGCATTCCTTCCCTGAACTCATTGCTTCAGCAGCATCACCTCACAACCACCACTTGTTCAACAAATTAGTCTCAGCTTGCAGCCAAAAGCATCATACCCTGCAACCTCATCTCAGTCATCTCTTGTAATGCCATTTCAGTTCACAATCCTAGGCCATACTCACAGCTGCATTACTATCAGCTCCATAGTCTGCAACTTAAATCCTCAGCTGCTCCATTGCACAGCATTCCGACACCAACACACCACAAAAGACCCAAGCCATTCCCTGCTATCACTTGCAGTGCCTCCCACCTGAAACCATCCATTGCAGCTGCAACTTCAGCATCTAGCCCTCTGCAACACATTCATCACATTACCTCCACCTGAGTTTTCCCTGTAAGTCACTTCGTAACCCGGTAGAGGACCAAATTCTTTCCAACTTTGCCTCATTGCCAAATCGCCACGAACTAGACCCATCTCTAATTTCTTAACCTGAGTTCTTGATTGAGAGTTCAAACTCAACAGAATCCCAATTCACTTCATGTCTGCAACTGTAACATTAATCAATCCAATATCATCAGATCATTTTCAACAAACCCATTAGTTCTCGTCTTCACTCGACGGTAGTCCATCGATTTTGGATTCAATTCTCTCCACCGAAACTTGACTCATCTCAACCTCCCGTTACTTGCAAGAACAAATTGTTAACACCATTTCAACACCAAACCCTAATTCTTTCATGTGGCAATCAACACGAAGCTCTCGTCAACCATTGAACTACAAAGAATTGATACCGAGTAAAAATCAACTCTAACCCAACCCATCTCGATTCGGATGACAAACCCCCAATACATCAATTCCATCTTCTCGACAGAGTCTTTCATCTTGTTCTGACAAACCCTAACCTTTAACCTCTTCAATTTCTTGTTCAATGACGGCATCAAAACCCTCAGCTCTCTCCCTGTTCTTGATTCGATTTCTCAATCCCGCTCGATCTCTCATCTTGTCTCAATCTTGGCACAACCTCTCGATCTCTCTGTGTTCTTCGATTTTCAACAGCGAAACCCATCTCTTCCGTCTTCAATTTTTTCTCGATTAACAGCAGCCATGACTGCTCGATTAGTTTCAGGTGGAAGAATGATTGAAGAGAAATAACTTTTTTCTCGATTTAGGTTTAAGTTAAATGGGGTGGGTATGGATCCGGGTACGGGTATGGGTCTACGGGTTTAGGGTGTGGGTGGATTCAGACACCCACCATTAGTACACCCAAAATGTGCTATTCTCACTCCCTTCCTTTGGATAAGGGACACCTCTTTGTCCTCCCCTTAACCTTGGCTGGGCTCCATATAGTATTCCCTCCTTGGTGAAATGACAATTCTGCCCTTTTTGCTCAAATTGGGTGATTTCTTCTTCTTTTCCTCCGTGCGACTCCAAAGTAGCTACAAAACTCAAAACAAGCGTAAAATACATAATTTACAAGAAAAATAGCAAAGAAAGCATAAACTACTAGATAGTAAATTAGGTGTATTCTACACCTATCACACGGTTGCCATCTTTTCCTTCACGTCAGACGCTGCCATTCTGCCTTTTTCAAGCTTTATGAAGACACTTTCGAGACAAGTTGTCTAGAAGTTCCTCAATTGTTGAATAAGGATCATCCGGTTGATCTTCTCCTTGAGTGAGTAAAAGCACATCTCCTTTAACCTTAGAAAGCATGCCTTTAGGGTCAGTGAGCTAAGGCTTGTTTGCGATGATTGAAGCCTCATCAATTTCATTTGTTTGAGTTGCAACACGGTCTTCTTTATATGCAGATGTCTCCGCGCAGAGAAGTCTTTGAAAAAAATGAAATTTTTGTTAGGTTCTACGAAGTGTACATCTTTGTACACACACATATCTGAAAGAAATCACTAAGGTGTACAGCTTGGTACACATATAAAAATGAAAACAAAAATGAAATTACTAAGGTGTACAGCTTGGTACATGGTAGGCCTGAGAAAGGGTTTATTTTATAGCCTACGAGTGATACCGCAAGTGCACGGTGTCTGTTATGAAGCACAGGGCAAATACGAGTCGAACCACAGAGACTTGTGGTGCTAATGTTGATCTAAGGCTTACTTGACTAAATTTCAGGTGAAGTAACAAGTGACAGAGCTAATGTTTTGTGTCGTAGAAACGATTTGAAGTTGTTTTAGTGACTCTAAGCTAAGGCAGTGGCAATGTGGAAAGCACCAGGGTGGTGAATCCACCTCTAGTTTCATGCTCAAGCAACTCAACTAGAATTGTATTCTTGTGCCTTCATTTGAAGGTCTAAAGTTGATCTTTGGTTAGATAAATCCCTAACTCTTCCCTAGTATAGGATGTCTTTCTACGGTACACCCTATCACGGAAATTGTTGATTCATTAACTAAGCATTAATCCTAACAATTCAATCATAACAAGAACACATGAAGATTGATATGCTTAACATAGAAACTAGGGGTTTCATCAACACCCCAGTGAATGAAATTAAAACATTACAAAGAATAAAACTACAAATTGAAACTAAGTGAAGCACTGGCTAGCCCAGGCATCCTTCTAACATCCACCAACACTTCCTATTTATACATGCAACCCAAAATACATAACCCTAATTCCCAGAAATCGAAATTAAAGAGAAAATAAATCGAACAAACTCTAACCCATACTCTGAATTTGCTGTTGGCTCTACTCCTGCGGTTCTGAGACTCCCTTGCTCTTGATTTGATGTAAGAGAAACCCTAGCCTCAATTATCTCTTACATAACCTCTAGGGTTTCGAGAGAGGCTAGGCGAGATATAAGTGAAGCTAGAGAGGATGTGGATGTCGGGGTGTCAGGAGATGATGGAGTTGGTGGCGAAGGTGGCTCTGGTGGTGGTATGGGTGAAGACGGTGGAGGAGCAGAGCTCTGCTCTGTGATGGAGACGGGAGAGAGCAGAGGAAAGAGAAGATGAAGATGAAATGGAATGCTCGATTAGGGTATAGGGTGTGGGTCGCTTCGGTGTTGAGCGGGTGCATCGGCTGTTGATGTAAAGGTTGAAGCGAGCGTAGGATTTAGGAAGTGGAGGATCGAACGGCTCGGGGTGTAGGTGGTTCGGGTGTGAAACGGGAGCATCGGGCGATGATGGGAAGGACAGGAGCAGCGAGCGTTGGATGTGGTGATAGCAATCTCAATTTTGAGGATGATACGGGCTTGGATCCGGGTCGTGGGTAGCTCTAGCCCATGTCTTCCTTGTTGGGTTGCAACTGATTTGCGCGCGGGCTTTGGCTATCTGCTCCATAGATGTTTGACTCCAATTCTTCGCTCTTTAGCTCCTCGGTTTCTCGGACTTTATTTATTACCTAAAAACACAAAATTAATTAATACAAATATTTATTCTTGAAAACAAAGAAAACCCGGAGAAACTGAGATAATATCTGATTTCTAAGCGCAAAAGATGAGTAAAATGCCAATAGAAAGGTGTATAAATATGCACTATTTGGCACTCATCAAATACCCCCAAACCTGAATTTTACTTGTCCTCAAGTGAAACAGAAAATAAGAAATCCTAACTATACCCCTGTCGCAGGTCTCTCGAATGCATTTAGCGTATGCACTAAGCCTTTAAACCCCTAGGTATCCCTAGTGGACGAGTTGTAGTCTCGTGAGGGTTTACCAGAGGTGTACCCACAAAACCTTCTCCAACTTCAGAGTGTAAAAGAGTCTCAAGCCTCCAAGAAGCTATGAGGACATAGAGTTTGCATGCTAGTAACAGAAGTTAGAACTATCAAAGAACGCATTCTCATCCTTAAGTCTTTGAGCGAGAAGTAACCATACCATATGAAAGAATTCGGATTCGATTGTGATCATAAGCCTCGACTTCGCCTCACCATTAGGGTTTTATGATAATTGCACTCAAAAAGATCGCTTTTTAGTCTCTCATGTGTGCAGGCGGGAATAAAGAGAAATCTCGCACACGTTGTAGGTAAGAAGGGTAACCTTCCGAAATAAAATCGGAGACTCCACGAAGTGTGGACAAAAAGAATCTTTTTTCGATGATCTCTAAGAAAGGAAATCAACCATTAGCAAGGGGTGGGAGTACTCACTCACTTCTTACCCGATCGGCAATTAATATCACTCTCTCATAAGAACCATAGAAACGTCTTCAATCTTCGGTCTTCGGTCTTCACTTGTTGATGACGAACTTCTAAACTTTACAAAACTTGACAATTTTTTAACTTTTCTACTCAATTTCCTTGTTACTTGGAATTTTTCTTCTTGAACTCTTCTTTACCATGGTGGTATAACTACGAAAATAAACTACAATATCTTTGGATTTTTGATTTTTTTTTTTTTTTTTTTTTTTGAATTATAAGTGAAATAAAAATAACAAAAAAAACAATGAAACTACTAACTCCATGGATGAAGGACTATATCACACAATTTCCATAACTTGTATTGTCTTGATTTTACAAACTTCATTAATTCTCATCCTATTTTCTTTTCTTTTCTTTGTTGCACGTAAACCTTGGACTATATCAACTTTTCTTCAAATATTCTGATGTTGCTCAAAACTGTGACGATGATGTGTTTCTATGGATCTGTTGATTGAGAGAGAGTGATGCTAACTGCAAATCGATATTTAGAAGGAGTTTTCATCTTTAGACGTCACCCTCATGATTGACGGAATTAGCACTCAAGAGATCAAAAGTAGTGCTGAAAGTGGTGCGAAGTTGGGTAGCTCACCATTCCTACTCGGAATTGACGTACGGTGACACACACTCTAAAAGCTTTTCTAGAAAGTCACAAAGAGTGAAGGTCGGTACCTCGCTTGATGTAAAATGGGTAGTCTCCACTATGGTTGATCACAATTCTACTACCGAATATCTAAACAACACCTAATTCGCCCTCGGGTATGGTTAAATCCAACTTTAACGCTCTAATCAACTAAGAAACCCGATTGCGTTCTCCAGTACTTCCAAGTTCTGTTATTTCGGTCAGACTCTCTATGTAAACATAGCTAGAAGCATGCTAGTGACTCTAAAATCTCTAAAAGTTGGAGGTTTTTACAAAAAGAGTTAAATTTTTTTTTTTTTTTTTTTTTTTTAATGAAAATAAAAGGTTAAAAAAAAAAGACTAAAAACTCTAAATGCAAATGCACCCCCAAACCTAAATCAAACATTGTCCTCAATGTGTCAACAGATAGGAAAAATTTAAACAGTCACATACCATGCATGAGAACTATCTTTGAAAAGAGAAAAGGGAAGAGATTACCGGTATGTCGGCGGGAGCAAGGTTAGAGCTTCACTAGTCAAGGCTAGAATCCAACATTCTCAAAGCAGAGATCATATCGGATTAGCACAATATATGCACAAGAAGACTCAACCGATTCAAGAAAAGAAAAATTTAACAAGTCCTCTTTGGATTATATACAAAAATTCACCATAAACTAACAATCTAAAGAGTTGAGGATCAACCCAATAGAAAATATATACAAACATCAATGACCTTACAGATATAATATGAGAGTGCAAGTAAGACTGTGTATGTGAATGAGTTTCCCCCAAACCTAAACTTGTGAACGGGTGTGTTTGGGAGCACAAAATCTTGCAATTTTAAAGGTACGTCATGGAAAAGGTCTAACTCAAAATGAGTTTTGCTAAGAACAGCAGACATACACATTCCAACTGTGGTTCCTTAAAAGTGTTATACTTTGATGCAAAATAGTCCAAGAGGACTTGGGAAGCACAAAGCTCTAGGCCTAAGTTAGGCATTTTCAGAAAAGTTGGTTTTGCAATTTTGTGACAAACTACACCTAGGTTTGGTGGAGGAGTATCAATTTGTGACTCAGGAGAGAGGTTAGGTACATCTAGGTTGTTTTCATGTTTAAAATCATTTGCACCATCACACACTTTCCTAAAGTCAGAAAAGGGTAAATCATGTTCATTTTCACAGGACAATTCATCAATTTCCATGTCAAATTCATCATAGGAGGCAACATATTGTGACATGGGCAGGGAATCAGACACAAAAATAATATTATGATCCAAAAGAACATTAGTGTCAACAGAAGATTCATCCTTTCTTAAGTCACAAACAAGTTGTGTAGCATGCTCACATTCACTTTCAAGAATTTCACAAAACTAAGCTCATAGTTAAGATCACATGTATGAATGTTAGAAGATGTATCATTCATAGGGTTCTGAAGAGACGCCTAACGTCTCTGAACTCAAAGATTCTATCATATTATCTGCATACACATGCTCTTCTAACATATCATATTCATCATCATCATCATCATAACAAAAATGCATTTCCCTATTAGCATTTCTAGTATACTCATTTACCTCTAGATTAGGTTCATATTCAGTGTTAGTTACATGAGTAGGAAGAGAAACACTATTTTCAAGATTTTCGTTATTAGGGACAATAATCATCCTATCATGAACTGCCTTCCATTCTTCTTTTTCTAAATGAATAAGGTTCATCTTTAAGAACATGTGACATTGTTCAATGGAGGGAGAGTCTTCAATAGTGGGTATGCATGTTTCATATGAATAATCATTAAATGGTTGTGCACATGGTTCACTAGAGAAGGGATGATCATGCATGTTCTATATGGATGGTCATGTATTGCATTCATTTTCAAGCCTAGCATTTTGCTCCATGAGAGTTTCCATTAGTGATTGTAAACAAGGAGTCGGGGGAGTATAAAATTGTTCATCTCCCCACTGTGGTGAATGATGCATGTGTGCAGGTTGATTATGGTCCCAATAGTCACTTCTAGACACTTCGTACATTGGATTATCATGGTTTTCCCTAGACGCCTAAAATCATGCAAAATATAACAAGATACTCGACAGGGTGGTCTAAGCCACCACATAAGGTGCAAGCATGTATTTCATATTGCCTAGGGGAATTAGATTTGACAGATCGCTCATGTGATTGCTTTTCTAAGGCAGATGGTCGAGCTTCTAATTGATCGAGAAGTGATGATTTGGGTATGAGAAGAGTGTTCATTCTCAACTTTGTGATGGATGATACATGTGCTCATAGTGATTAGGGTATGTGAAGTCGGGCCCGGAGAAGGCTCATAAAATTCCCTAAAATCATTATGGTCTATGGGGGTTTCATATGGTGAAGCGTGCCGTAAGCAAGCTCTGTAATGGATTTGGTTCCATCCCGGATGCGGACCAAAATCCGACATGATTTATCAACTCAAATTGAACTCAAAGCCCAGTTGAAGTGGACTAAGTTTGGTTTTGGTGGGATTGGTTTTGGTTTATTGGGTTTCATTTGGTTTTGTTGGGAAAGTTTGGTTTATGTGGGTTTTAGTCTTTTGACCCAACTAAGAAGGCTAGGTTAGGTGGGCTTGAGTTTGGTTTAAGCCTAGTGGTTGTGTAGAACCTAGTTGTTGCAGAGCCCAAGTTAGATGAACAAGTGCAGCCCAGCAATTGAATGACACGGTATGTGGCTGATGCACAGCCCTGTTGGAATGGGTTTGGTCTAGTAGCTGCACGGCCCAAATTATGTTGAAAATTGAAAAACCGATTCAACTCGGTAAATCGCTGAGTTAGGATTGACTCAGCGATTCAGGGAGTCAACTCAACTCGGACGGTTCAACTCGGTGAACAGTAACCAGGTCACTCACTCAGCTCTCCGCTCAGACTTTTACTCAGCTGAGTCAGAGTTTTCTATTTAGCCCTCACTCGGCTCACTCGAGTCAACAAGTGTAGTTGATATCAAGCAAAAATTTTAGATTTTCAGTTCCCAACCGAGAGCTTCAGTTGCTCAAATGCAGCGGGGCTAAGTCCAGCCAAATCTCGACCAAATTCTCACAATTCAATCACAAAACACCCACACAACTCTCGGAGTGATTATCAAATTTTTCACTCAACAAACTCTCAAACCGATCTCACTCAAAGTTTCAGCAATTTCACTCTCAAATCTTTGTGATTTTCGGAGTTTTCAATGGGGTTTCAAACAAATGTGCAATGCACAACTCAGAGCATGCATGGGGTTATACGGGTGGTAGACCAAGGGCTAGCTGGGAGCTCAAGCTTGCGGCTTGAGGGGCTGGATTATCATGCACGTGGTCGGATCGAGCCTAGGATTGGCGACTCAAGCAAGGCTTGTACACGGCACGACCTAGGTTCACAAAGCAAACTCACGAAAAACTAGCACGACCCAGTTGGCGACTTTGAAAGCAACAGTTAAGCAATGCCGGCACAATTCACAACCCGAGTAACATATTAAAAACTTAGCTTGTGCACGGGCACGGGGTATTTCAGGGCGGATTGGTTTGTGCTCAAACTCGTAGCTCGGGAGTTCTGGCACTGGAGACTCTAGCAAAGAGTCGGCAACTAGTTTATCATACGGTTATGAGGCACAAAAGCATTCGGCTATAAAGGGAGCCACACTAGTACATGGCAAACGGGGGTTTGCAAAATGGTTTATGCTTAGGGCTCAAGCATGCATTCAGCTATGAAGGAGCCACTCACCTGACTCTATAAGTTGCGGTGGTTGCTCGGTTGCACCACAAGCACATCAACACAACAAAGAAGCTCAACAGTACACTGTGTGCTCAAGAGAAGAATTTAGTTCTCAGAAGTGTAAGTTAAAGCAAGGAGAATATAGCACTGCAAAATTCCAAAAATCTGCACAACGAGAGATATGATATGCGGAGTGTGATGATAATCCTGAGAGCTATGAGTTAAGCTAACAAATTTCCAATAATGCAGTTACATGGCACCAACCATTGCAAGTTCAGCATGTCACAGAGAGTGGGTTTAGTGGTTAACCATGGCGTGCAATGCAATGTGAGTGTTGATTGCTCAAGCCACGGAGAGAGAATGCGAGATAAGTAAAAATGCAAATGATTAAATATACGGTGAAGATTAACTAAAATGCGGGGATAAGAAGCAAATACAAATTAATTAGGTTATCTTGATAAAGATTGAAATAGACAATGCAAGGTGAACCGAGCTACAAGGTGAACCGAGCTACAAGGGGTAAAACAGAATACAAGTGACGAGATAAAGCAAACTAATGCAATTTACACTAAAAAACGAGATTAAAAACGGCAAAAAACAAAGTAAATATGTACAATGAAGTAAATATGTTCGGTGAAAAATAGTGAATTCAAGCCAATAAATCAGCAGGCACGCGCCAAGTCCCGACAGCTGGCGCCAAAAACTTGGTAGGCCCGAGAAAGGGTTTATTTTATAGCCTACGAGTGATACCGCAAGTGCACGGTGTCCGTTATGAAGCACAGGGCAAATACGAGTCGAACCACGAGAGACTTGTGGTGCTAATGTTGATTTAAGGCTTACTTGATGAATTTGGTGAAGTAACAAGTGATGAGAGCTAATGTTTTGTGTCGTAGAAACGTTGAAGTTGTTTTAGTGACTCTAAGCTAAGGCGGTGGCAATGTGGAAAGCACCGGGGTGGTGAATCCACCTCTAGTTTCATGCTCGTGCAACTCAACTAGAATTGTATTCTTGTGCCTTCATTTGAAGGTCTAAAGTTGATCTTTGGTTAGATAAATCCCTAACTCTTCCCTAGTATAGGATGTCTTTCTACAAGTACACCCTATCACGCGAATTGTTGATTCATTAACTAAGCATTAATCCTAACAATTCAATCATAACAAGAACACATGAAGATTGATATGCTTAACATAGAAACTAGGGGTTTCATCAACACGATGTGAATGAAATTAAAACATTACAAAGAATAAAACTACAAATTGAAACTAAGTGAAGCTTGGCTAGCCTGAGGCATCCTTCTAACATCCACCAACACTTCCTATTTATACATGCAACCCAAAATACATAACCCTAATTCCCAGAAATCGAAATTAAAGAGAAAATAAATCGAACAAACTCTAACCCATACTAGAATTGCTTTGTTGGCTCTACTCTGCGGTTACGAGACTCCCTTGCTCTTGATTTGATGTAAGAGAAACCCTAGCCTCAATTATCTCTTACATAACCTCTAGGGTTTCGAGAGAGGCTAGGCGAGATATAAGTGAAGCTAGAGAGGATGTGGATGTCGGGGGTGTCGGGGAGATGATGGAGTTGGTGGCGAAGGTGGCTCTAGTGGTGGTATGGGTGAAGACGGTGGAGGAGCAGAGCTCTGCTCTGTGATGGAGACGGGAGAGAGCAGAGGAAAGAGAAGATGAAGATGAAATGGAATGCTCGATTAGGGTATAGGGTGTGGGTCGCTTCGGTGTTGAGCGGGTGCATCGGCTGTTGATGTAAAGGTTGAAGCGAGCGTAGGATTTAGGAAGTGGAGGATCGAACGGCTCGGGGTGTAGGTGGTTGGTGTGAAACGGGAGCATCGGTGATGATGGGAAGGACAGAGAGCGACGGCGTTGGATGTGGTGATAGCAATCTCAATGGCCGAGGATGATACGGGCTTGGATCGGGTCGTGGGTAGCTCTAGCCCATGTCTTCCTTGTTGGGTTGCAAATCGATTTGCTTGCGGGCTTTAGCTACTCTGCTCCATAGATGTTTGACTCAATTCTTCGCTCTTTAGCTCCTCGGTTTCTCAGGACTTTATTTATTACCTAAAAACACAAAATTAATTAATACAAATATTTATTCTTGAAAACAAAGAAAACACAGAATCTGGGATAATATCTGATTTCTAAGCGCAAAAGATGAGTAAAATGCCAATAGAAAGGTGTATAAATATGCACTATTTGGCACTCATCAGTACACAGAAGAAATCACTACGGTGTACAGCTTGGTACACATAAAAAAAATGAAATTTTTGTTAGGTTCTACAAAAGTGTACATCTTTGTACACACACATATACAGAAGAAATCACTAAGGTGTACAGCTTGGTACACATATAAAAATGAAAACAACTGCGAGCCTAACAAAAAAATATTTTTTTATACCTCGGTTTGTTATTATGATTTGGACTCAATTTCAAGCCTTGTTCCATCCTCTTCTTCATTTGACTTTGACAGAGGGCTATTTGAAAAATATAATTTTGATTGAATTATATCGAGTGGTGTACAAGTATGTACATCATACAACATACATGATACAAGTATGTTGATACCATACCTCGACTTGTTAGCGGTTTGGACTCAACTCCTTTGTCATATTCACTTCCATCATCCATATCTTTTGCTTCATTTCCATTATTGGTCTTTGATGAAGGGAGCTAAAAGATGCAAGTTTAGAGAAAAGGTATGAGTTATAACATACTGGTGTACAACTATATACACACATAAAAACAAATGACTGCCACATTTAGTAAGAGTGATTTTATACCTTCGCTTTTCAGAATTGGCACCCTCGTCATCACCACCATGCATATCACCACCTTTGCCACCTTGGTCATCATGATCATGCATATCACCACCTTCGCCTTGACACCACCCCGCATATCACCACCTTTGCCACCATCATTGTCATCGTCATCGTCATCACTATTATCACCTTTGCCACCATCATCGTCCTCCTTCTTCTCATTTCCTGTTTCTCCTCAACCTCTTCCTCCTCCTCCTCATCCTCTTCCTCAACCTCCAACTCCTCCTCCTCATCATCCTCTTCCTCACTTTGTAACTTTTTGTTCAATGAAATGATTTCTTGCAAGGTCTCAGCAATTAAATCAACAGCATCCGATCTTTTACACGGTCTTGATTAATTTGAATAAAGTATCTTAGCTTTTTCTTCAATGAAGCTAACAAGCTTTTGATGTTTAAGTCGCAACTCGAAAGAAAACTCTTCCAATGCTTCATCTCTTTCTTTCTGCGCTATGTACAACTTTTCTTTCGGTACATCTCCTTTATTTTTTCCCTCGCTCTTCTGTACTCTTCCAGAATCTGTTGCTGTTCATCACTCCAAGCTTTTACCCATCCGGGTTGCATCTGAAAACATGCCAAAGTGTCAATATGTATAACAGGTGTACATCTTTTTACACCTGTGTTACAGGTGTATATTGTTGTGCACATGACAAAATTTTCTCACCATTTTCAAGGTGTATATTGTTGTACACATATAGGAAGAAATCACTATCATAAAGAAAGTTATGAAGTTACCTTTTTCATGGCTTCATTAATATCTTTCTCTATTGTATTGCTGATGTCACTTATTACCCACCTTAGAAATCTAGGGAAACCTTGTTCATTGTTTGGCGTCATGCTGTTGTTATGTTCAGCAAACCAATACTGCATTGACAAAAAGTTAAAGAGTTAGAAATCTTAGGACCCAACAAATACAGTGAACAAAAGCATGTAAATTGGTACAACTTAATACTTGTGTAAAACAATGTACACATACTATGTTTATAACGGTGTACTCACCAACGGGTACACTGTGTACAACCATTAACTTTAAGTGGATCACCAACATTTTTCCTTATGATATCCATTAAATATTTATGTATATGCACTGGCCAGTTGGTTTTCTTCATTCTTTCAAATGATTCAAAGTAGGGAGCAAATTTGCTCTTCGTAATCCCGCTTCCATTTCTTTGTGGTAAAAAAAACGGTGATGCATGGATACATCGCAAACAACACTACCAAGTCCTCGCATTTCTCTCAATCTCCTTATCCAACTTTGATTTTAGCTTCATTATACGCAAGATTTCACTCTCCACATCAAGTTTCCCCAACTTAGATTTGCTTGATTTATTCGGTTTATTAGTGGACCGTATGTTTGCTCGGCTCTAGTTTTGGCACATTCTCCTTCATCGGAGGTTACGATCCCACCATTTCTAATTCAAAAATTAAGAAAAAATCTTCTGGCATAGTTGATGCGTGTCGTAGGTGCAATCAAATTAATATCTTATTTCCACTCAATTAAAAATAATATAGTGTAGTCAAGTTCGTTCCCACGAGGAGCAAGAGATTCTAGTTGTCAAAATTGTCACGAAAAGGTGGGATGTATAAAGCAAAAGAAAATAAACAAAGCAATTCAAAGTTAAAGTTGAAATCAATAAGAGAGACAAGATCAAGGAATCCTTCTTCGTTGCAAAACAATGATTAAAGTTATGTTCTTTTCTACTTGTTATTAGTCATGATTATCACCAACCGTAGGATAGGTCCGCTTAGCTAGCCCCAAAATCCCTTATTTCACCGAGTAACAAGTCCGCTTAGTTATCGGATTCTATCAAAAGAACCACCTTGAGGTTCGCTTACAAGATGTAATTCCTTTGAATGCATTAAGATTTATGAATTTAGGTTTAGTACTAGTAGTTAAACTCGGTTCGCTTGGTTCACTTTCTAGCGTTGTTTCTACACACAATTGCTCCACGGAATCCCTCCGCAAGGTCTTGTGTTTTCTACTTGTGTAAAGTGTTGAGAAACGATTACGTATTCCCTAACTTATACTAGATTTAGATCAATTAACAAATCAATTTAGCGTGCACTCCAAACAATCAATCAATCATGAATGAATGAATAAACATTCCTATTAGTAAAAACAATCGATAATCATGTGAAAAACCTCAAGATAGAATTGAAACAAAACTCAAATCATGAATTAAGAACTAGGAATTCATCCTCAATCAATAAGAAAATTAGCTACTCATGCTTTTGAAATTCACACAAATAATTATTAAAAGGAGAATTTTCAAGTTCACACAAAATAATTAAAAGAAGAATTTAGAAAAGCAAGCAAAAACACAAGTGTTGTGTGTGTAGAGAGGTGTTTAAAAGATGTAGAAAACTTCTCTATTTATAGGCTTCAATATTCTCCAAATCTTCTAAGGAAAAGAATCCTTTTCCTTTAGCAATTCAATTTCCAAATTCAAGTCTTTCTCTTCTTCCATCTTCTCTTTCCAAGTTTGAGCCCAATTCTCCATCCAATTCCTAGTCCAAGTCTTCACACCCATGAGAGAAATTCATAGAAAATTGGAATTTTGGCTCATAGGAAAATCGGTATTATGGCTAGGAATCGTCACCGCCGCCATCCGAAAATTTTCTCCGTCGGTGGAATATTCGACGGAATATTCCGTCAGTCCACCGTTAGGACTAACGGTCAAAGTGGTCAAACAATTACCGGTCATTTGTTAGTCAATCGGGTCAAATGAAGGAGGAGTTAGCTTCTAGTCGGCTTCGATTGTGATTGGTCCTAATCGGGTGAGTTGGATCGGTTCTTTGGATCGCTCCTCGGACTCAACGGAATCGGACTTCGCCGAAGCGAGAAAAGCGGCCGAGTTACGTTTGTTTCTTTGGACTTGCATGAGGCCAAATTCGGGCCGTTCTCGCTTCAATTCTCGTTAAGAATCCTACACATTCATCTATTCATTCGAGGCATTCATTCTTTTGCTAGTGTTAACGAGTAACACTTCAATTGCAAAGCTTCAAATCGTCACTTTGACTCTTCCAATCTCAGCTTTCATACACAGCTCCTTCTTTGTGTTGTTCAATCATCATAACATCATTCTTCTGCTTCTTCAATTTCCAACAGCAGCACAATTTCAAATCGCCACCAGCCATGCCGAATTCTCAATTAGAATCATCTCATTCAACAGTAGCAGTGAGGTCTCGTTCTTCATCCACAGACCCATAGCAGCAATCCCATACTTAGTTCAATTTCTTCTTCTTGTTGATTCACAGACCCCTCTGCTTCTCAAGCTCAACCACAAACCCATCGTTACTCAGAAGCTCTATCTTCTTTTAAACCAACAAAGCCTAATCAATATCAAACAACAACAGCTTCATTCTCTGAATCTCAACCAGCACAGATACTGACCCTTGATCAATAGCAAAATCACCACCGGATCCCCCTTGTTTCCATGTCGGGTCGAAACCCATCTTCGAACTGCAACTCTCTCTTTCAAACGGAACTCTAACCCATTCGATCGAATCAAACCCAGGCTTAACAACAACACCAAACTCTTGAAGTTCAACATTAAATCGAAACCAGTTGCTTCTTCTATCTAGTTCACTGATTCCATGGATATCTTGATTTCATCCTTTCTTGAGCTCAAAAATCTTGATTTCATCTGCTCTTTTCGATCTCCACATCTCCATCTCTGCCATAACAGCAGCAACTTCTCCATCAGTTCTTCCACAATCGACAGCAGAAACAGTCTTCATGGCATCAGCTTCTCCACGGCAAGCCAATGTTTCTCGAACAACACCAGACCCATCTTCTCTGCGATCAATTTTAGCTTCTACTTAGTCATCCTCAGTTCCTTTACGAACTAATTCTTTCCATTACCAGCACAATCTTCTTCTATTTCTCTCGAGAACTTGAGTTTCATCCCTCAATTCATCTTTGATTCATCAAATCCTCAATCTCGACATCAACAATTCGAATCAAACCCTCGATCCCCTGAGACCCAACAACAAACCCATTTCATCTTCTCTCGGCTCTCGATTTGTTCTCCCTTTCTCTCGATCAATCGAACCACATCGGCAGCCATTGTTCGTTTTTAGTTTTTAGGTGAATGGGAGAAATGAGAGACATACCTCTCAATTTTAGGGTTAGGGTAATAATTTGGGGTAGGACAGGATATCGGTACCCTACTGCATAGGCTAGGGGACACACCAGGGATAATTACACCCTCTGATAAATGATAAGGGGTACCCTGATGACAACCCCCCTTAGCCTTGACTGGGCCTGGCTTTAGTACTCCTTCAAATTGGGTCGCCCCTTAACCTTGGCTGGGCTCCATATATCAATCGCCTGTAAAATGACCTTTTTGCCCTTTTGGCTCAAATTGGGTGCTTTCTTCTTCTTTTCCTCCGTGCGACTCCAAAGTAGCTATAAAACTCAAAACAAGCGTAAAATACATAATTTACAAGAAAAATAGCAAAGAAAGCATAAACAATAGATAGTAAATAGGATGTATTCTACACCCTATCAAATTCCCCCACACTTAGACTTTGCTAGTCCTCGAGCAAATCAAACTAAAAACTCACAACTTCAAAGCGTTCAAGCGTCCCAAGCATCAAAGAGCTATGAAGACATAGAGTTTACGCATGCTAGTAATAAGAAGTTAGAAATACTAAAGAACATATTCTCATTCTTAAATGTTGAGTGAGAAATAACCACACCATAATGAGAGAATGCGTGTTTGAGAAACGATCAATAAGCATTTCGCCTCGACTTCGCCTCACCAAATAGGATTTTATGATAATTGCACTCAAAAAGACAGTTTTTATGGTTCTCACATGTGTGCGAGGTAGGAATGAAGAGAGAAATCTGCAACACGTTGAATGGTGGGAAGGACAACTTTCGAAATATTTTAAAAACCCACATCTTTTAATATTTTGAAAAACCAGTTTTCCGACGATCTCTAAGAAAGGAAATCAACCATTTATTATTGAGGATGAGATTACTTACTCACCTTCACATCCGATCGCCAATTATGATAACACCACTCTCACGGCATCAATAGAAACGTCTTAGCTCCCTCGTCTTGTTCTTCTTGGTCTTCGTCTTCGGTTTCAACTATTGATGATAAACCCTCGAATTTCATAAATCCTTGACAATTTGTAACCTTTACCTTAAATCCTTGTCGCTTGAAACTTCCTTATAAATTTTCCTTCCCCACGGCTTATTAAATAAATGAAAACAAAACAAATATTTTTCTTTTCTTTTTTTTTTTATATCTTTTTTTCTTTTTTTTTTTTTTCTTTATGAACTTTTCAATTTTTTTTTTTTTTTTTTTTTTTTTTTTGAAACAATAAGAAATAAAATACAAAAACAAATCGTGGCCGTGAGAAAAGTATTTTACCGCTTGATTCTTCACAACTTGTATCGTCTTGAAATCATAAACTTCAAAAATTCTCACCTTTTAATTTTCTTCGCTCTTATGAATAAGTCTTCATACTTGAATATAAAATTACCTCATTGTATTGTAAGTCTTCAACATATATGTAAAATCGCTCTTTGTATGTTGCTTCACTTGAATTTGAAATTTGCTCTTTTTCTCGTTCCGTTGCTTGTAAACCTTGAACTTTTTCCAACTTTCCTTGTAAATTTTCATGTCGCTCCTTGTTGATGATGATGGTGTTTCTATGGACCCGTTGTTGTCGAGAGAGAGAATGGTGCTAATCGCAAATCGAACTACAAGAAGGAGGCTTTCATCTATAGACGTCACCCTTATGATTGACAAAATTAGCACTCAAGAGATCAAAGAGTAGTGCTTCTATTGGTGGGAGGTTGGGTAGCTCACCATTCTACCCGAATTAACGTACGGTGACACACACTCAAAAGAAGCTCTTTAGTAGATGGAAGAATTTCTGGTCGGTGCCTCACATGATATGAATACGGGTAGTCTCCACTAATGATTGATCAGCAACTCTAATAATGCACTTCTCCTGCACCAAATTCGCATCACCGGCATGATTAAATCCATTATTTAACACTCTAACAAGCAAGAAATCGAATTTAGTTCTCTAACATTTCCAAGTTCAATTATGTCGGTCAAAATCTCTATGTAAACATAACTAGAAGTATGCTAGTGACTCTAAAATCTTTAAAAGTTGGAGTTTTTATGTAAAACTTTTTTTTTTTTTTTTTAAATTTTTTTTTTTTTTTTAAATACATGCTTAACCACTCCCCCACACTTAAACCTTACATTGTCCTCAATGTAATTGAATCCTCTAATAAAGTCAAGGTGGGAAATTTTAACATGATATGGAACAAGAAAAAGAAATAACAAAAAGCAAAAGGATAAGAAATACAAAACCGATGGGTTGCCTCCCATTAAGCGCTTGTTTTAAAGTCGACGCCCGACTTAGCTCTTCTTTGCATATTACTCCTCCCGTGAGGGAGTGAATCTTGAAATCCAATCACGTTCACATGCTCCGTTGGAAAGTTTTCATAATATGGCTTTAACCTATGGCCGTTGACTTTCAAATGTTGTCTGTTTTGTCACTAACAATTTCAATCGCACCATGATCATAAACATTAGTAACAACAAATGGTCCCACCCAACGGGACTTAAGCTTACCCGAAATAAACGTAAACAGTATTAAATAAAAGAACTTTTTGCCCCACAACAAAACTTTTCCGCGAAATCATCTTGTCATGAAAAAGCTTAGTCTTTTCCTTGTAAATCCGAGCACTCGTAAGCATCATTACGTATCTCCTCTAACTCATGTAGTTGTAACTTCCTTTGTTTCCCCGCTTCATCATACTCCATGTTGAATTTCTTTATCGCCCAATAAGCCTTATGTTCAAGTTCAACAGGAAGATGACAAGCCTTGCCATAAACCAACCTATATGGAGACATACCAATCGGTGTCTTATACGCCGTTCTATACGCCCAAAGTGCATCATTGAGCTTAAAGCTCCAATCTTTCCTTGTGGTATTCACCGTTTTCTCAAGAATGGACTTGATCTCACGATGTGAAATTTCCGCTTGTCCACTAGTTTGCGGATGATAAGGTGTACCAATTTTGTGTGTTATGTTGTACTTCTTGAGGAGAGCGTGGAAAGCCTTCTTGAAATGTGAGCCTCCATCGCTTATCACCACTCTTGGTGTACCATGCCTATTGAAAATGTTTTCCCTTACAAAATCACAAACAACTTGAGAGTCATTAGTTTTGGTGGCTCTAGCTTCCACCCATTTCGAAACATAATCTACGGCAAGAAGTATATAAAAGTTCCTATTCGAATTGACAAAAGGGCCCATAAAATCAATACCCCACACATCAAAAATCTCGGCGAGTGGTGTGAGTGGCATTTGATTTCGAGCACCTAAATTGCCCGTTCGTTGACATCTATCACACGATTTACAAAAGACATATGAATCTTCAAATAAGGTGGGCCAATAAAATCCACTCTCGAGAACTTTGAGAGCGGTGCGTTTAGAACAAAGTGGCCACCACAAGCAAAAGTGTGGCAAAAGGAGAGGATGGATTGAAATTCGGAGTTAGGTACGCACCTTCGCATTATTTGATCAACGCCATATTTCCATAAGTATGGTTCATCCCACACATATTGCTTAGCTACCTTCTTAAGTTTCATCTTTTGGAAATTAGACATTGTACTAGGTACTTTCCTTGTCACCAAGTAATTCACTATATCCGCATACCAAGGTGTTGATTCTTCCATGGAGAAAAGTTGTTCGTCCGGAAAGCGGTCATGTAATGGAAGTTCTTCTTGAGACATAACAAGTCTACTAAGATGATCCGCAACGGTATTCTCCACACCCCTCTTATCCCGAATTTCTATGTCGAACTCTTGTAACAATAGGATCCACCGGATTAATCTTGGCTTAGCTTCTTTCTTCTTTATTAAGTGTCTTAGTGCTGCATGATCGGAATACACAATAACCTTTGTACCCACCAAGTATGATCGGAATTTCTCCAATGCGAAAACTATAGCCAATAACTCCTTTTCCGTGGTAGAATAATTGATTTGTGCATCATTAAGGGTCCTAGATGCATAATATATAACATGGGACAACTTGTCCACCCTTTGACCCAAAACGGCTCCAACTGCATAATCACTAGCATCACACATTAATTCAAATGGAAGATTCCAATCGGTGATTTGATAATTGGCGCACTTGTCAACATTTCCTTTAATTTGTCAAAAGCATCCTTGCATTCCTTGTTGAAGTCGAAAGGTACCTCCTTTTGTAATAACTTGCACATCGGCATGGAGATTTTGGAGAAATCCTTGATAAACCGCCTATAGAAACCTGCATGACCAAGAAAAGAACGGATCTCCCTCACCGAAGTGGGATATTGTAAGTTTCTTATTAAATCTATCTTTGACTTGTCCACTTCGAGCCCTCGAGAGGACACAATGTGACCAAGTACTATGCCGTGGTTTACCATAAAGTGACATTTCTCCCAATTAAGGACAAGGTTTGTGTCTATGCATCGTTTAAGAACTAGTTCAAGGTTGTTTAAACAACCATCAAAAGAATTGCCATAAACACTAAAGTCATCCATAAATACCTCGATGATGCGCTCCACATAATCCGAGAATATACTCACCATGCATCTTTGAAAAGTAGCCGGCGCATTGCAAAGGCCAAACGGCATCCGTCTATATGCAAACGTTCCAAATGGACAAGTGAAGGTGGTCTTCTCTTGGTCCTCCGGTGCAATAACAATTTGGTTGTATCCGAATAACCATCCAAGAAGCAATAATAAGAATACCCGCTAACCGCTCCAACATTTGATCAATGAAAGGTAAAGGAAAGTGATCCTTGTGGGTTGCGGAATTAAACTTTTCTATAATCAATGCACACTCTCCAACGGTTTGAACTCTTGTAGGAACAAGTTCATCGTCTTGATTTCTAACAACCGTGACTCGGATTTCTTTGGTACCACTTGAACCGGACTAACCCACTTGCTATCGGAAATTGGGTAGATTACCCCCACACTTAGCAATTTGAGTATCTCTTTCTTCACAACCTCCATCATGGGAGGATTAAGCCTACGTTGAGCATCACGTACCGGCTTCACGTTCTCTTCCATTAGAATCCGATGCATGCACATGGATGGACTAATGCCTTTGATGTCTGCAATTGTCCACCCAATAGCCGTTTTGTGCTCTCTCAAGACTCTAAGCAAACGGTCTTCTTGTACCGGTGTGAGGTTCTTAGAAATAATCACCGGAAGCTCTTCTCCATCTCCCAAGAAAGCATACTTCAAATGGTCGGAAAGCGGCTTCAACTCTAGCTTGGCGCCTTCACAATAGATGGTACAAGTATTTCATCATTCACGGGTAAAGAAATATATGAAACATTACCCTTTTTAGCTTCTTGTAATGTCGCCAAGGCACCACACATCTCCACCAATTCATTGGAGATTTCAACATCCAAGTTAGACAAGCCGTGGATGTCCAATTCAATGTTCTTTTGCAACACCACATCAAGTTCATCCTCTTGATTCAATTCCATCATTTGTTGCGCTAATGAATCAACCACATCAATGGAGTAAACGGAATGCACATCACTTGGGTAGCGCATGGCTTCAAATATATTAAAGTGTATTATCTCCTTGTCGAAGTCCATAGTGAGTGTACCCATATCCACATCAATCTTCGTCTTTGCGGTCTTCATGAATGGCCTCCCAAGAAGTAAAGAAGTAGATGCTCGATTCTCATTGTTGTCCATATCCACCACAAAGAAGTCCACTTAGGAAAAATAAGCTCATTTACTTGCACTAGCACGTCTTCTATAAGTCCCTTTGGATATATGTTCGACTTGTTTGCTAATTGGATAATAACTCTTGTCTCTTTCAAAGGTCCAAGATTCAAGGAGTCATATATATCGCCGACATCACACTAATGGAAGCACCCAAGTCAAGTAAAGCATGTTCAAACCTTTGCTTACCAATAGTAATTGGCACCGTGAAACCACAGGGATCCGTGCACTTTGTAGGCATCTTCTTCAATAGCATAGCCGACGCACTCTCACCAACTTTAGTAATTTCATTATCAAGCAACCTATCCTTCTTTGTGCATAATTCCTTCATGAACTTCGCATACCGTGGCATTGTTTTGATGGCCTCGATGAAGGGGATGTTGATTTCGACCTTCTTGAAAATATCCATGAGTGCCTTGTCTTGAGCTTCTTTCTTGGATTTAGCAAAACGACTAGGAAAAGGAGGTGGAGTAGTGAAAGTAGGAACCGGTTCCTTGGATGGGTCGGTTGGTGTTGAATTCTCCTTTGGTGCGGCCTCCTCCTTGTCTTTGACTACCTCCTCACTAGCTTCCTCATGATGACTTGGACCCTCCACTTGTCTTCCACTTCTTAAAGTAACCGCATTAACATTCTCTCTTGGGTTTACAAATGGTTGCGAAGGAAGCGTTGTGGATGCTTGTGATTTCAATAGGTTCACATCGGTTGCCAATTGTCCCATTTGAGTTTGTAAATCCTTGATGGCCGAATCGGTCTTTTGTTGATTTTGTTGAAACAATGACGTAATACCTTGCATCATGACATTAAGCTTATCATCTATCGAAGATCCTTGTTCCTTCACTTGAGGTTGGAATTGTTGTTGAGGTTGAAAGCGTGATTGTTGGAAACCACCTTGTTGCGCATATGGATTAGGAGAGCCGCTTGCTTGTTTGCATAACTAAAGTTAGGATGATCCTTCCAACCAGGGATTGTAAGTATTGGAATATGGATCGTACCTTAGCCTTTGATTTGGATATAAAGCATTAACTTGTTGGTCTCACCATCCGGAATAATTACCGCGGCCATCCTTTGAATCATTGTCTCCATGTTACTCATCCTTTTATCAAGATGTGATGATGAATCACTAACTTCATGCACTCGCCTAACCATTAGTTCATCTCTTGTGTGGAATTATTGCGAGTTTGCAGCCATACTTTCAATCAACTCTCTAGCTTGGGTCAAAGTCTTGTTCATTAGTACACCACCACCCGCGGCATCAAGAAGAGATCTATCACTTGGGTTGAGAGCTTCGTAGAAGTATTGGAGTATCATAACGTCACTAAATTGATGATGTGGACAGCTTGCCACCAATCTCTTGTATCGCTCCCAACATTCATACAATGTCTCTCCCACATGTTGCTTCATCCCACAAATCTCCTTGCGAATTTGAGTAGCTTTGGATGCGGGAAAATATCTCTCGAGAAAAGTTTCTTCATACCATTCCATGTTGTGATACTTAGGAAGGCAAATAATATAACCATTCCTTAGCATTGCCCGCCAAAGAAAACGGGAAAGCTTTCAACATTGCTCCATCCACATTAGTCTCCGGTGGAAGCATAGCCATAACTATGGTATAGAAGTCCATAAGATGTTTGTTTGGGTCCTCATTCACCATGCCATGGAATTTTGGTAACTCTCTAATCAACCCCGGGTTGATTTCGAAGGTTGAGTTAGTTTGGATACACCATTGTTGTGTATCAAGCCTGTGAGAAGCTAGGTCCTTGAGTGTACGATCAACCATCGTTTCTTCCTCTTTGTCCGAATCACTTGATGAAGAAGGAGGAAGTGGAGTGTTAACCGCACGAATGAAATCCTTTAGTTGAGTGCCGGATCGAAGACGTATTGGACTCGGTATGCCCTCTTTAAGCATTCACCAAAGGTATAGCACCTGAAATAAGATTCTCGAAAACTAAGTTAGATACGGTATAGAATCTAACAAAGCAAGAATAAAGCAAAAAGAAAAACAAAAACAACTAAAAATCGCCCGCTGCTCCCCGGCAACGGCGCCAAAATTTGATGCGTGTCGTAGGTGCAATCAAATTAATATCTTATTTCCACTCAATTAAAAATAATATAGTGTAGTCAAGTTCGTTCCCACGAGGAGCAAGAGATTCTAGTTGTCAAAATTGTCACGAAAAGGGGGGATGTATAAAGCAAAAGAAAATAAACAAAGCAATTCAAAGTTAAAGTTGAAATCAATAAGAGAGACAAGATCAAGGAATCCTTCTTCGTTGCAAAACAATGATTAAAGTTATGTTCTTTTCTACTTGTTATTAGTCATGAGATTATCACCAACCGTAGGATAGCGAGGTCCGCAGCTAGCCCCAAAATCCCTTATTTAATTGAGTAACAAGTCCGCTTAGTTATCAGATTCTATCCAAAAGAACCACCTTGAGGTTCGCTTACAAGATGTAATTCCCTGAATGCATTAAGATTTATGAATTTAGGTTTAGTACTAGTAGTTAAACTCGGTTCGCTTGGTTCACTTTCTAGCGTTGCTTCTACACACAATTGCTCCACGGAATCCCTCCGCAAGGTCTTGTGTTTTCTACTTGTGTAAAGTGTTGAGAACGATTACGTATTCCCTAACTTATACTAGATTTAGATCAATTAACAAATCAATTTAGCGTGCACTCCAAACAATCTATCAATCAATCATGAATGAATAAACATTCCTATTAGTAAAAACAATCGATAATCATGTGAAAAACCTCAAGATAGAATTGAAACAAAACTCAAATCATGAATTAAGAACTAGGAATTCATCCTCAATCAATAAGAAAATTAGCTACTCATGCTTTTGAAATTCACACAAATAATTATTAAAAGGAGAATTTTCAAGTTCACACAAAATAATTAAAAGAAGAATTTAGAAAAGCAAGCAAAAACACAAGTGTTGTGTGTGTAGAGAGGTGTGTAAAAGATGTAGAAAACTTCTCTATTTATAGGCTTCAATATTCTCCAAATCTTCTAAGGAATAGAATCCTTTTCCTTTAGCAATTCAATTTCCAAATTCAAGTCTTTCTCTTCTTCCATCTTCTCTTTCCACGTTTGAGCCCAATTCTCCATCCAATTCCTAGTCCAAGTCTTCACACCCATGAGAGAAATTCATAGAAAATTCTGGAATTTTTGGCTCATAGGAAAACTGGTATTATGGCGGAATCCGGTAGGAATAGTCACCGGAGGCCACTGAAAATTTTCTCCGTCAGTGGAATATTCGACGGAATATTCCGTCAGTCCACCGTTAGGACTAACGGTCAAAGTGGTCAAACCGTCAGTCAACTGTTAGTCAATCGGGTCAAATGAAGGAGGAGTTAGCTTCTAGTCAGCTTCTGATTCGGCTGATTGGTCTAACTGGGTGAGTTGGATCGGTTGCTGGATCGCTCCTCGGACTCACTGAGTCAACTCGCGCGGAAAAACGGCCGAGTTCGTTTGTTTCTTTGGACTTGCACGGGCCAAATTCAGGCCGTTCTCTGCCTTCAATTTCTGTTAAGAATCCTACACATTCATCTATTCATTCGGGCATTCATTCTTTTGCTATAGTGTTACCAGAACACTTCAATTGCAAAGCTTCAAATCGTCACCGACTCTTCCAATCTCGGCTTTCATACACGGCTCCTTCTCTCGTGTTGTTCAATCATCATAACATCATTCTTCTCGCTTCTTCGATTTCAACAAAGAAGACAATTTCAAATCGCCACCAGCCATGCCAAATTCTCAATTAGAATCATCTCATTCAACGATAGCGTGAGGTCTCGTTCTTCATCCACGAGACCCATGTGACAATCCCATACTTAGTTCAATTTCTTCTTCTTGTTGATTCACAGACCCCTATGCTTCTCAAGCTCAACCACAGACCCATCGTTACTCAGAAGCTCTATCTTCTTTTAAACCAACAAAGCCTAATCAATATCAAACAACAATGACTTCATTCTCTCGAATCTCAACCAAGCCTGACATCTGACCCTTGAGTCAATAGCAAAATCACCACCAGATCCCCCTTGTTTCCATGTCGGTGAAACCCATCTTCGACTGCAACTCTCTCTTCACAGCGGAACTCTAACCCATTCGATCGAATCAAACCCAGGCTTAACAACAACACCAAACTCTTGAAGTTCAACATTAAATCGAAACCAGTTGCTTCTTCTATCTAGTTCACTGATTCCATGGATATCTTGATTTCATCCTTTCTTGAGCTCAAAAATCTTGATTTCATCTGCTCTTTTCGATCTCCACATCTCCATCTCTGCCATAACAGCAGCAACTTCTCCATCAGTTCTTCCACAATCGACAGCAGAAACAGTCTTCATGGCATCAGCTTCTCCACGGCAAGCCAATGTTTCTCGAACAACACCAGACCCATCTTCTCTGCGATCAATTTTAGCTTCTACGTAGTCATCCTCAGTTCCTTTACGAACTAATTATTTCCATTACCAGCACAATCTTCTTCTATTTCTCTCGAGAACTTGAGTTTCATCCCTCAATTCATCTTTGATTCATCAAATCCTCAATCTCGACATCAACAATTCGAATCAAACCCTCGATCCCCTGAGACCCAACAGCAAACCCATTTCATCTTCTAATTTGTCGATTTGTTCTCCCTTTCTCTCGATCAATCGAACCAATGGCGACCATTGTTCGTTTTTAGTTTTTAGGTGAATGGGAGAAATGAGAAACATACCTCTCAATTTTAGGGTTAGGGTAATAATTTGGGGTAGGACGGGATATCGGTACCCTACTACATAGGCTGGGGACACGCAGGGATAATTACACCCTTCGATAAATGATAAGGGTACCACGATGACAACCCCCTTAGCCTTGACTCGGGCCTGGCTTTAGTACTCCTTCAAATTGGGTCGCCCCTTAACCTTGGCTGGGCTCCATATATCAATCGTCTGTAAAATGACCTTTTTGCCCTTTTGGCTCAAATTGGGTGCTTTCTTCTTCTTTTCCTCCGTGCGACTCCAAAGTAGCTATAAAACTCAAAACAAGCGTAAAATACATAATTTACAAGAAAAATAGCAAAGAAAGCATAAACAATAGATAGTAAATAGGATGTATTCTACACCCTATCAATAGTCTCTACTTCCACAACGTTTTCTCATCGTGCGAGTATTGAACATAAAGACCTTTCTTTCGAATGATCATGGCGGAAATTTTGCACAATCTTCAAGATTGATTCGGACTCTTGAACCAAACATCATCTCTCTTCTTCTCCTTTTTCTTTTCTCGAGTTTTCCTCCTCCTCCTTTTCGACTTTCTTGTTAATAAAGGCATCTACTAATAGGCCAAAAGGGCTCTCTTTTTGCTTCTCTAAGCGAAGTTGTGAACCGGACTTTGTCACGATCCTTTTACGTACTTCTCCATCCTTTTCAAAGTTCTTGTTCACAAACTCACTTTGATTGCATTAAAACCCGCTCTATAAGGTTTGTTTGTATCTCTGAAAATAGACGAATGAGAATAAGAAAAGAGAAGCATAGCACATGATACTCATACAAAAATCTTGGTGTACAAACAAGTACACATTACGAGATAGTGAGTAAAAAAAATGGATGAGCATACACAAAATGTTGGTGTACAAACCAAAGTACAAGTACAGAGATATGAGCATACAACATTTGGTGTACCATTAGTTACACACAAATCGAAAATATCATAAAAATTGGTCTAAAACGAGGCGGGCTGGACACGAAGCCTTTGCAACAACATCTTGGTGTACAAAAGTGTTACACACTGCACAACAATTCTCACAAAATTGCTACAAAACATACACATACCATGAAATGAAGCACTGCAACAACATGCTGGTGTACCAGTATTTACACACATACAACAATTCTCACAAAAATTGCTACAAAACATACATACCATGAAATGAAGCACTTGCAACAACATGCTGGTGTACCAGTATTTACACACATACAAGAAAATATCATAAAAATTGCTACAAAACAGGCAGAACTGGACACGAAGCACTGCAACAACATGGCGGTGTAAAGATGTGTACACACCAACAACAAAACAGTATAAAATTGCTCAGAAAAATATAGAACTGCACATGAAAGCAATGATAGCATGGTGGTGTCTGATTGGTACACATACAAGAAATATCATAAAAATTGCTCAAAAATATCTGAAGCTTGGACTTGAATTGTTACCTTTTTTACTCATTAATGGTTGTTGAAGCCTTTGAATGCTTTGATTTCTTATTAGCTGGCGATGTTTAAGTACGAAGACTTTGATGTTGAAGGCTTTCTTTGTCTTTGGTTTCTTCTTAATTGGTGATGTTCTTGAGGTTTTGCTATCGATTTTGATGTTGGTACTTCTAAACTTCTCTTAGATCTCGTTTTTGGACCCTCGATTTTGGTGTTGGTGTTGAAATTGGTGTTGAATCTTGTGATGCCGACTTCGATCTCGTCGTTGGTGACGTTGATTTTGCGATTTCATCTCCTGCTAGTGATGGATTTTGTTCTTCAGTTGATGATGAATCTTCAACTATTGGTGTGTTATTCTTAGAAACTACTTTGTTTCTTTTCAACATTATGCTAATGATGCTTCATAGAATCGAGTTTTCTTGATGAATTTAGGGTTTTAGTCTGTGAGTTTTCTAGGGTTTGATTTTCTCTTTGATTTTTTCTTCTGAAATTTCTGAAGTTTCTGATAAAGCAGAAATGGTGCAGTTAAAGAAATTGTCCGTTACGCCGCTTTAATTAGTTTTTTAATTATGGGCTAACGTGTCGCAATCAGAGAGACTGTGTCAGTTACAAAACTGATTCATTTGATTGCACGTGTGCTTTAATAAAAGCGTGCGAAGGTTAGTAGCGTCTTTGTACATTATTTGGATTAAATTGTACCTAGTCAACTAGGTCTGGACTAAACTGTCGTTTTTTGAGTGGTTTTGGACTGAACCGTTTTTTTCCCATTTAAGAAACATCCTTATCTAGGCCTGCACACGGTTCGGTTCGGTGCGGTTAGTTGTAAAACCGTTCAACTAACCGTTTATAGTGCGGTTAGCACATTTAAAACAGTAACCAAACTCAATAGTATTTGGTTCGGTTCGGTTATTTTTTGGTTCGGTTCGGTTCGGTTTTAACCATAAATTAATCTAAGCTTAGTAAAAAAAAAAAAAAAAAACCCTAGAAATTGTTAAAAAAAAATCAATCAAAGAGAAAACAACTTACTAGATCATAGAGGTGGTGGTGCTCTTAAGTCTTGAATCTCGATGGAGGTGGAGGAATCGGAGAGGAAGAGAAGAAGAAATGAAATGGCCGCAGAAATAGTTTAGGGTTTAGTTTTTAAACTCTAGGGTTAACCAATTTTAGACGGCTAGGATTAATCCTAATAAAATAAATCAACGGCCTATAATAATCGGTTATCGGTTCGGTTAGGGTGCGGTTAGGGTGCGGTTAGTAGTGGAACCAGGAGCAAGAACCGAATATCCAACGGTTGCAAAATTAAAACCGACACGACCGTTGAATTATCGATCCTTATCTGACAAGAAGATAATGTCAATCAAATGGGCTGTATCTCCTCGCTTATTGCCGAATGCTAATCTATACGGGCTTGTTGAGAAAACCAATGGGCAATGGCCTTGACTACATTTCCGAGAGTTGGTGAGATGTCGTTCTTGGTAGGAACCCTCATTTGGGGCATACATGAATATTTTGGGGCATACAAACTTATTATGCCATCCAACGCAAGATGATAAGGGGTGTCCTTGTGATGCTTAAGTTACTATAATACCCCTGCATAGTTTAAATTACATTACTACCCTTCCACTTAATTAAATTCTAATCCTAAAACTCTCCCATTAATTAACTCATCCCTTAATTAACTACCCTCCCACTAATTAACCGTTACCCACTAATTAACCGTTACCCACTAATTAATCCACTAATTAACCGTTACTTAATTAATTTTTTTTTTTACTTAAAGTTAACTCCCTCCTTCTCTCTTCTTATTCGAACCGAGAAGAAAATTTCTAATTTTTTTTTTCGATTAAGTTTCGATTAAACACATATATGGCACCTCGTGTTAAGCGATGCCCTAGAAATACGCTGCCGAATCCTGGTGTTGCTTCTGTAGCATCTCAATCTAGGGTTTTTGGAAAAGATGGAGATGAAGAAGATAGTGGATTGATTGGTGTTGGAGAACGAGAAATGGACCCTGATTCTATAAAATTGCACATATAAAGGTATTTCCCAAAAACCCATTGCTTGGTTTTTCGTATTTCGTTGATTTATGACATGTAATCGAAGATTCCTTTAGGTTTTGGTAGTTCCAGAGTAGTGTTCGGCTCAAATTTAGCAGCCGAACTTTTTTTTTCTTCTTCAGACGAAGAACAATTCGGCTGAAAAACATGTTGTGTTTTGAATGTCGAATCAGTTGGACCTTCATGTTCGGCTTATAAATATTTTTATGTTAATTTGCCGAACTTTAATAATTCATCTTACACTGTTCGGCACATTGTTCGGCTCATTTTGATAAATATCGAATGTGCCGAACCTGACTCTGTGTATGGCTAATAGCTTCCTATAAACTTGTCCATTTATAGGTGACTTATCACATTGTTTAGTAAAATCATATTTGTTTATTTTGGAAAAATAATTAAGGTTTATCATTTGTTTTAGCACCCATCCGGGAAAATTCAAAGACAAACTTAAAAGGAGAACAATGGAAGTGACTCCTTCTAATTCAAAAACTCCCAAACCTCGAGGTAGTGGCACTAAGAACTTGCATGCAGGGAAATGGGAATTGACACGACTTGCTCTTTGCATGTACATCAAGAGGGTTACAATGATGAAGATGAGGATGATGGTGATGAAGAGGAAGAACCACAAGAAGAACTACAACAACAAACCCAACAAAAACAAGAGAATGGGAAGAAGAAAGCTGATACATCAAGGCAGACAGGTAAGCACATTCCTAGTGATGATTATGTGATACGTGAGAGCGAGGATGGTTTGACCCATGGTCTTACGGAAGATGGTGGAAGAGTGTTGATTGGATACAAGGAGTCATGGGCGAAGAGAATTTATGAGACTCCGGATCACATAGGTGCAGTACGTGTACTTAGACACCAGAGTGCCGCTTATTGGGATATTTTCAAAGAGGCTCCTGAGGTGGTGGCTTTAGCACAAGGCTCTGGTTTATGGCCTGCTATTTTCTATGCACAAGAGGAATTTGATGCAGTTATAAACTCAGCCTTTTCTGAGAGATTTTGTCCGGAGACTTACACATTTCATCTCCCCTTTGGCGAGATGTCAATTACTCCTGATGATGCACATAAGATTAGTGGTCTTATAATGAAGGGGAAAAATGTGAAATTTGAGGTTTATGAAATGACTTGGGATGAGTTGTATGTACTGGCTGAGGAAACTCTAGGTTGGCCAAAAGACAAGACAGAATTGGAGTTTGCCTGCGCTGCTTAAGAGGTGAAGTTTGTGGATTCTAGCACAAAGAAGTTGAAGAAAATCAAGTTCACCGCTTTGAAAAAGTATTTTGGAGACACAAATGAGAAAATTTCAATGGGAGAGTTGGTTATGGACGAGGTCACAGCTAGGCGCACTGCTACCGCGTATTTGTTTGTATACTTTAGGAAGTGTTATATTTCCCGATAACAGTGGAAACAATGTGAATGCTCAATATCTTCAATTGTTAAGGGATTTGAAAAGCTGCCACAAGTACTCTTGGGGAAACGCAACCCTTTCTTTCCTTTTCGAGCAACTTGGAACCGCCTCTAGGTTAACCGGTACAAATATTGGAGGTTATTTCACAATGCTTCAGGTAAGTTTGCACGCTATAGTTCAATTTTAATCACTAAACTCGGCTAATAATTAGCTTTTAGGTTTATTCCGAACCTACTTTAACAAGGTTCGGCTTCTACGATTTTTGATAGTTGAGCCGAGCTTTCTTGTTCGGCGCTTAAGTTTTGTTTTTATATCTGCCGAACTTTAATCTGTTTCCCGAAGTTGGCAGTCTCAATGATCCAATTCCAATGATCCTAATAAGTAAGTTTTTTTTTTTCCTCATATTCTTGATGTAGGTATGGATATATGACCATTTCCCGGAATTGAAATTGGCAAAGGAAGATGACAAATGGGTAGATACATTTCCTAACTCGGCCAAATGGATTTTCAAGGAAAATAAGAAGAGGAATAAAAAGGAAATCTTGATAGCTTTGAGAGAAAAGTTAGACTCTTTGACTGTTCAAGACGTTGTATTTCAACCATACCAGCAGGATGAAGAAGAGGATGAAGTTGTTGAAGATGAAGATATGCCATTGGCGATGTACTATGGGCCTTTGTTTTATCCCGAAGGATTTACATTGTTTGATCCTCGTCGAGTACTCCGTTAATATGGATTTATCCAAACGGTTCTGCTGCTAGAGGATTCAAAGTTCAAGTTGTTGCCCAAGGGTTCTAAGGGAACTAAGAGTACGGAAAGTTCATGGAATTCCGAATATGATCCCGATCCTACCACTGATTGTTGGGATAAATTGGAAGAGAACAAATTAAGTTGGGTTAACTTAAAAGAGTTGCGTGACGATCCTTGTGAAGTTGACCCGACTTATATAGATTGATATAACCAAATTTCACATCCATTAATTGGGAAAGTCAAGCTTTGGTAGATTCTAAGAGGGGAAAGCAAAAACAAAAGGAAGTGGAGCCAAAGACGATCGGAAGAACTCAAGGGGCATTGTTGAAGATGTTGCAAAGGCTTACCGAACTATGGTATATTGAGTGCATACTTTTAAAGTTGTTTTCTATATATTTATATATTGTTGTTTATATGTTGTAACTAAATTTTATTAGGTGGACGGGGGTAACGACGTGTTGAAGGCCATGAAGAAGAAAATTGATTGCAATGCAGAGATGGCGGTGGAAGAGCAAGAATATCTTTACAACCGTTGGGATGGAGTAATCAACAAAGGTGAAGGTGCGAGTGGAGGTGGTGGTAAAAAAGGTCATGGTGGTGGAAAACGCGGTCGTGCTCAATGAATGGATATATTCAAATTGAAGTACACTAGGTTTTTATGGTTTGGTTTTTAAGTAATATTTGAATTTAGCACAATGTTATTTACTTGAAGAAAACAATGTAATTTTTTTCGTTTTCGATACAATGTTACGATGTTTAACTACAATGTTATGCTTTTATGTTTAAGTGAAATGTTATGCTTTGAGTACAATATGATATCCTAGTTACAGTATAAGGTACGGCTGATAAATACGTAATACGTATTAGCCGAACCTTCTTGTTGAAATTCCTCAATACTCTAAGTAAAAAGGTCGGCTTATAAGTGTTTAATGCGTATCAGCCGAACTAATTTGGTGACATTCGATTGTTCTCTTAGTAATAAGTTCGGCATAAATTTCCAATTTATTATAGAGCCGAACCAAACTGCTGGCACTCGAAGGACATGTTCGGCTGAAATGGACAATTTGTTAAGAGCCGAACTATTTAGAAAGTGTTAGAATATTCTAGAAACGCGTAAGTTACTAAACTGCCCTTAAGATGATATAAAAGTAAAAAATTCTCTTTCAGGTCAAAGCATTAGAAACACCAAAGGACCTCTACGATTCCTCTCCTCTTCTCTAGCCGAACCAAGTCGGAGAAAAACGGTTAAAATCATATTTCATCGCCGAAATTAATCGTCGATTCATAAAAATTTGATCGTCGATTAAACACAACTATAAAATGGCTCGTGGAAAATAGAAAGCAATTGGTAGGCGGTCAAATTCTTCTTCTAATCCGTCAATTAAAGACCAACAACCGTTAGAAGGAGTTCAAACTAAAATTGACAAAGAAGTTCAATCAAGTGAAGAAGAAACCGCAGAAATGAGGATTAGAAGGTATTTTCTACAAACCCAATCATTTAATTTGTTGATAAATGCATTTTCTTGTATTGTTAGATTAGGTTTAATTAGAAAAACCTAGGTTTTTTTCGTAACACAGAGAAAGGTTCGGCTCATAGGGCGTTATTACTAGAAGTCGAACTTTTATTGAAGAACAGTTCAACTTATTATAATGATTGCCGATCTTTGAATTTGTTAAGTTCGGTTGTTTCATGTAGCGTACTTATAAGCCGAACTTGTTTCTATAACTTTTATTATTTAGGATATGCTGTGTATTCTGTAAGATTATACTTAATTATGTTTTTGTACTATGTATAGGAACCAAAAGGGTAAAAGTAAAAACTTGGAAGATCAACCAGATGTGGAAGATCAACCAGAAGTGGAAGAACAACAAGAAACAAAGAAGCAAGATGCCACACCTCGTGCTGTTGGGTTTCACATTCCTGATGATGATGATGTAATATATGCGCGAGAGGATGGTTTACCACACGGTCTTCCAACCGACGGAGGCAAGGTGCTGATTGGTTACATAGAGTCTTGGGCTAAGAGGATATATGAGACTCCTGACCATTGTCGTGCGGTCCGAGTTTTGAGACATCAAAGGGCTGCACATTGAGATTTGTTTAAAGAGGTTCCTCAGGTGATTGCTATAGTTCAAGCCTCTGGTTCATGGCCTGCCATTAGATATGGTCATCAGGAATGTGATAGAGTGACGACCTCCGCCTTTGCTGAGAGATTCGCTCCAGAGACTTAAACATTTCAGCTCCCCTTTGGCGAGATGACAATCACTCCTGATGACGCGAATAAGATTATGGGACTTAGTGTCACCGGCAAAAACGTGGATGCTGCATTTTATAATATGAGTTGGGATGAGTTGTATAAGTTGGCAGAGGAAACTCTAGGTTGGTCAAGATCAATAACCAAACTAGAGTTTTGTTGTTCTGTAAGAGAGGTGACTTCTATCCGAGATGATAAAGGTGCATACAACAAGAAAAACAAGAAGTTCAAGTTGTTGAGGTTGAAAAACTATTTTTCGGATACAACGGAGAAGGTTGAAAAGGGAGAGTTGGTGGCGACTGAGGATTTAGTGAAGCAAACTGCAACAACATATATGTTGTACACTCTTGGAAGAGATATCTTTCCAGACCTTTATGGGAACAAGGTGAGTGCTCAATATCTCCAATTTTTCAAAGATGTTCACTTCGTTAATAATTATGCATGGGGGACAGCGTCACTTGCCTACCTACTCAATCAACTCGCACAAGCATCTAGGTTAGCAAGTACAAACATTGGAGGAAATTTCACTATGCTGCAGGTAATTATCTTCATTACATTTGAATTTGTTGTTTAAATTTTTCTTTTTTAAAGCAAAATATTGATGGTTCAGTGTAAGGTTCGGCTTAAAAGTAAACCTAAAATACAAGCCGATCCTTTTAATGTGAAGGTTCGGCACATACATTAATTTTCATTTTGTGCCGAACCTTTACAGTTTAGAGGAAAACCATCAATATTTTTTTGTTTGTTTGTGAATATTCCCAGAATTCTTGATTAACAATAGGAATTCAGTTTCTTTGTTGGAGGATATTTTGATAATTCTTGCATTATTTATGTAGGTGTGGGTATATGACCATTACCCGAAATTGAAATTGGCCAAAGTACATGAAGGTTGGGTGGATACAACGCCAATAGTGGCTCGATATGAGTTTCAGGAAACCAAGAAAAGAAATAAGAAAGATGTGTTTATTAAGCTGAGAGAGAAATTAGAATCTTTGGATGCGAGTGACGTCGTATTTGACCCATATTTGAGAGATGTACAAGAAGATTATGTTGTTCAAGATAACCGTGTGCAGATAGGTACGTACTACTGACCTTTATTTTATCCAGGTGGCTTTGTAATATATGATCCTCGTCGAGTACTACGTCAATTAGGATCTATCCAAACGCTCCCAATGGTTAACAATAAGTTCAAGTTGTTGGCATTGGGTTCCAATGGAACCAAAAGCACCACCTCTTCTTGGTGCCCCAAATATAATCCAGAACCAACCTTAGAGTACTGGAGAAGGTTGGAAGCCAACAAGTTAAATATGAACGACTTACATATTTTGGGTGACGGTCCTCCCCAAGTTGAGCCGGGCTACATGGATTGGTATAATGAAATCTCACATCCCCTTATTATTAATAGAGAAAGTCAAGTTGTAGCTGACAGGGAGAAGGCAAAGGTTGCCAAAAAGAAGTCCAAGGCCGTTGACATTCAAAAGGCATATAAAACAATGGTAAGCGATGTCTTCAGTTTTTACTTGTTTAATTGTTACTTCTTAAATATTAAAGTTCTTCGACCTTTAAATGGAACCAGGTTACGACGGGTAAGGAGTTGTTGAGAAATTTAAAGAAAAGACTTTCTTGCAAAACTAAGATGACAGTGGAGGAACAACAGGATTGGTACAACCAGTGGGATGCAGTCATAAATAAAGGAAAATGACCAAATAGACCAGAAAAAAGGCCGACGAGCAAGAGGCCACGACAAGAAGGTAAAGTCTCAAGTCGAGCTGCTAGGGGCGGGCCAACTGGTGAAGATGACGAGAATGTACGTCCTAAAGGAAAAAGAGGTCGTGGTCAGTGAACTATTACTTTGGATATGTAAACTGCCTTGAATGTCTGAATTTCTTTGTTAAGTACACTTTCTTTGTTGTGAGTCGTGAAGATCACTTAGTTTGTTATGTTTTGTTAAATACACTTGTTCGGTTAAATACCTTGAATCGTATGTTTTAATCTATCTTAGAATGGTTTTATATGTTTGGTTCGAATGCTTGCTGGTCTTTGAAACAACATAAAGGAATATAGTTCGGCTCAAACTATTACTATCGTAGTAGCCGAACCTGTTGCCTTTAACTAATTTTAAAGGTCTGCCACTCTTGTTTAGCTCATGAGGCTACACTTGAATCGGCCGAACCCATATTTCTCAAAGTTCGATTGATTAAAAAATCGTTAATATGAGCCGAACATTACACTGATTTCTGTAAAATACAACGACTATTTTTTTTTTCCAAAAAATAGATCCGTTGTGGCTTTTTCTATATTGTGTCTGCTTAACTCATTGTTTCCTTCTATAATAATTCATGGAACCATTCACCGAAGAAGATGATAAGTTTCTTGTTAGAGCTTTTATTCGGAGTTATCGTATTTATGGTGAACATCCTGATGTGCATTATTCAATGTTTTGGAAAAAAGTAAAAGAATTCCATGTTCTGTTAGATGGAAATCCTAAACATCGTACGCGTTCGGAATTAGTTGAAAGATTCCGACAAATCCGTTATACGATGAAAGATTACATCAGAGTATTAGGATGGGTTAATCAATATCATCCTAGCGAAACTAGTGAAGAAAAAGTGAGTAATTCAAAAGCTTAATGCTGTATTATATAGTAGTTTAGTTTTTTTTTTTTATAAAACTAACTTCTCATTCCTTTTTATTTAGGAAGCTAAAATTCAAAGCCTTTGGGCTATACGCCATGGAGGAAGAAGATACGAGCTCGGAATATGTTACATATGGCTGAATAGAAGAATTCCGAGATTTATAAGAGACCTTTGCGCCGAGAAACACTAGATGGTCGAAATATTTACAGGTTTGGCTTTTAAACGAAAATGTGTGTCTGCCGAACCTTGTAATGTTTTTCAAAATAAAAAAAACTAGTCGTTGGGGTTGGTACGTTTTGTCAGGTTCAACTTGTAATTTGAGTGCCATATAAGCCGAACCTATTAGATTTAAACAATATTTGAAAAAATAGCCGTTACAAATAGTATAATCCATCAAACATATATATACCCACATATGGTATCTCATTAACAAAGCACAAAATGACAACCTCTAGTCCTAAGTATACTCTAGAATAAGATTCGTCTCTTTGCAAACATTACGTAACGTACTATCCGGAGAAGGGTGCCGAGCGACGGGTAAAAGGTCTAATGAGTATGTACTACTTGGTCAGAATTCATGAAGCCTTCACCAACGAAACAGGTAATCCTAACAACCGGGATAGGGCATCATTTTTTTTGTCGAATCGAAACAATTAAAAAGAAAGTTAGTGACTTCATAGATATGGTTCGGATTGTCAATCGATATCGGCTTAAAGGTGAAACAAATGATGAGATTGTTGTTCGAGCTCTAGATGAATGTCGAAAATAGAAAGGAAAAAATTTTAAATACCAAGCTCACTACAACATCCTTAGGAAGTTTCTCATAACTCGTCTTGGTTATTAGAATCTTGTAATGGTTACTTTGTAATTGTTAGTAATTTTGTAATGGTTAGTGATTTTGTAATGATTTTATGATTTCAAAGGAATTAGGTATATCAATCTCAATTTAAGGTTCGACTATTAGCAGAAACACATCAAATAAGCCGAACCTGCAAACTTCTGAAATCTACTCAAGATCAGCTTATGAGAGAATATTACAAATCAGCCGAACATTACTATGTATGTTGTGAAAATGTGCATCATTCTAGTTCGGCGCACAACTATTATCATCTTTAAGCCGAACCCCGACACTTGGCAGGATCGGCTGAAATGTATTTTTACTAGTTAGCCGAACCATACACTCGTAGTTCACTTTCTTTAAATCTTTGCACCAACAAACAATTTAAAAAACCACAAAATATGTTCAATTCATAAGATGCGCGTTAGGATACATTATATAGCATTCATAATCTCATATCATCCTAGGCATCCAATGAAAACAAAATGCAAAAAAAGAATATATATCCACCCAATGCATAAGTATTTGATCCTAACCTTACAACATCTTCTTCATCATCTTCAAAAACATCTTCTCCATCATCTTCATCCTCATCATCCGTTAGACTTATTAGTCCGCATTGAAGCGGTGGATGAAAACTTCTCCAAAGCTCCATCTCCGTAGCCTAATTTGCACACCAATCCATAGAGTAATTTTCTTGAAGAAGAGGCCAAAAGGCTAAAGTACACAATGGAGGTATTGGGCAACCGGGTTTTAAGCTTGAGACCGATATAATGGCAGCCTTGAACAAATGCAATAACAAGTCTTCTATCTTTCACACTCTCATGGCAAGGTTTTGTTGGCGGTGCGTAGGTGAAACTACTTCAAGCCCTCGCAAAAGAATGAACAACACAATTGAAGGTCTCCGCAATTAAAAACTCACATATCGGCATTTACATCCAATGGTCACTTGTGATGACGGCATCCCCATGTAAACGCCGTTCAAAACTAATGAACTCTAGTGCGACCCCATGGTCTCCGCCACCTCGCATCATTGACTTATAGAAGTCCTTGTTTAGGCGTAGTGTTTTTAACAATCTTTGCCGAATATAATTTACTTCGTCCCCTTGGACAACCGGATGGTTCCCATCTTTAAAAGGTCCTAGTTGTTCCGCAGTGACATGGAAACCATAATTTCCATCCCCTTCGACATCGTCCATGGATATAATATACTCATGAATGGCTTCGGGTAGGTTGTGCAAGTAGTTTTTGTAAATCATATTAGTAGATCGCAAATACTTTCCAAAACTATCTCTTTTAGGACCTTTCATTTTTCCTTCCGCATATATGGTTTTTTTCTCCTTTTGCTTGGGCACCGGAGTACTATTTGTTGTTTCCATTTGTTGAGATGGAAACATCTTACCCTTAAGCTTGACGTCTCCTTGCAACGGGGGAGGACATATAGGACCACTATTCTTAACTTCTTTGTTACTTGTTTCACCTTTATCCTTGCTCAGTCGACCACGTTTCTTTGATAGTTTCACTTCACCCATCTTGTTTAACTTCCCTATTGCCTTCTTCTATTTTTCGTACTTTGCATCATGGTATTCGACCCCGGATGAATCCCTTGTGGTAGGACCCCTTGTTTTGGAAAGAGCATACGCTTTTTCTCTTTGCACTTTTCGGGATTCTTTCGAGGGTGGCCTACCTTTTTGTGGCCCCTTTTACGGTTCTTGTATACCTTGTTGGGTGTGAGGATAGAGGATTGGCATCATGTTGTGCCATAAGGGAGCCACTTATTGATGAGGTTGTGATATAGTGGTAAAAAGAGTGTCGTTTCTCAGACTTGTGAAGGATTTTTTTTAGACTTAAATTCAAAACTAAAATAGAAAACACACTAAAAATTATAGCAAACTTAAACAAAGATGATATCAATATTAAAAGAAACACTGAGGCTAAGATTCCACTATTTTCCAAGTTCAAAGCGATTAAACCAATACTTATATTTATGCAATTTTCTTGTTTAATTTGATTCTAAAATATTGCAACAAGTAGATTTCAAAAGTAATAATTGTAAATACCAAGTATGAAGCATCAAAAGTCTTAAAACTAAGCATACTCCATCAAAATAGATCACAATCACTCAAATAAAATCATATTCAATAATAGTTCAAGGCAAATAATCATATAATAATTGCAAATAAAAAGATAAAATAGAATATACCACTTTTTGTTGGAAAAATAGCTTCCTCTATCGCCCCAGCAATGGGGTTTAGCTCCTCATATTAATCATGGTCTCAAAATATGTGTTTGTTGCTCAAAAGTTGATTAAAAGAGTGAAAAGTAATAACACTGACTGTTTGCAACAGTGTATCGGCGTTACAAAATAACTGTTACAATGGAACTGTTACAGAAAACTGTTGTAAACACTGTTGCTTTGTCGCTGATTTTAGGACCCCAAAAACGACTGTCTTCAATGGCCTTTTGTTCTTCGTGTTCTTCCTTGTGCACCAGCAGAAACAATTTCCTGCAACTCTTGATTTCATTCTCTGTTCTTCTCTGTGGTGTTCTAAGTTATCTGAAAACTGCTCCAATGACTTCATACCCCTCTTTTTGAGTCCCAGCGATCCTTATATAGCCAGCAGACCCTAAATCTTTCAAGGAAATTCCGATTATTCTTTCACCGTAAGTCACGATATTTTTCTTCCATCTTTATCTTCATGCGGCTTCTGTGATTCATCCAAACTCTCTAAAACGTGATAGCATCATTCCTAGTCGTCAATATACTCTTAATACTTCATGTAACTTCTAAATATAGTTGAGGAAAATCCCGAAACATTCTTAACCTCTGTTTTGCTTGAATCGAAGATATATCACGACTTTATCGAATCTGAGCCACCTAAAATCCCTATTATGACTCATCAAGTGAATCCCAATCCATCTCCACGTAAGAAACCTCTCCAATACTTCCCGGAACTTCAGAAATTCCGATAATATCTTCACCTTCTCTGTTTCGCTCCAACACGGATACACAGCCCAATATATTCGATCCAATCACACCCATCAACCCTTTTACGCTCTAACAGGTCCAGCCCATAATAAATATGCGGTTGAATCTCCCCAACGTGCCGAGAAATCCAACTCCAAGTTTTGCTTCGCTGCTGCCATTGTTTCCCGCCAAAATCCTCATTTGAATCGTGAAGAAGAAGAGGCGCCCCCTATCCAGAGTAGGGGTGCGAATAGCAGCTGCCTTGGGGGTGTCTTGAGGGTGCCCCTTAGTAATTTGGATACCCCTTATCCATAGTGAGAGTCCAAATTGCATGTGTCCTCCGGGCGCTTTTACCAACTTTTCGATCCGATTTTTCCAAAAATGTTTATTGGCCAAAAATACCTACACATGCATAAAACACCATAATAAGTACAAAAATGAGCACTATCAATATAAAGAATCGAGACAAATTAGACACAAAAATGTGTCTATCAAATACCCCAAAACTTATTGTTTGCTAGTCCTCGAGCAAAAATAAAATAAAAACAAAATCCTAACTCACTGTCGCAGGCATCGTCGATTGCATTTAGCGTATGCAATAAGCCTTTAAACCCCTAGGTGGCCCTAGTGGCCGAGTTATAGTCTCGGGAGGGTTTACCAGAGGTATACCCACAAAACCATTACACTCCAGACCCTAACTATCTACACAGAACCTTGGAAGGCACTAAAGAATCTCCTTGGTTGGCATACTTATTGACTACAGGAGGAAGTACCCTTATGCGAAATTCCAATTGATGTACACGAGTTTGCACTCAAGCATACTAAAATTCATATATAAGTGACAGAGCTCTACTCAGATAGTTTCTGGACATCATAACCAGAGTCAACCAATCACATGGATAGATTAAGAAGATGGATGTAGAGAAAAACGTAGATGGTTTTGATGTTGACTAAGGTGAACGGTGTTTCTCATATCTGTCTGAAGGCCACTGCCAAAATAAACCTATCCTAATGGATTGAGATACTGGTCTGGACTAATATTAACACACTGGCATATACAAGGGAACCAGTGGTCGATAATCCTAACTCTAGGTCAACACAACTGGCATATACAAGGGTTCAAGTGGTCGACTTTATTGAATTTATTCCGGTTGGTCTGGTCTCAATTTTTTTTTTCTTTCAACTTTTTCAACTTTTTTTTTTTTTTTTGGTATCTCAATCACTTTATTTCACCCTAGCAGTGGTAACAACTTGAATCGTGAGCCCCACCTAATCACTTAGAGAAACATATTTTAAAGAAAACAAAATAAAAATAGAAGTGAAAAGGATTCAACGAGATATGGCGAAACTACCATGTTTTTTCTTTAATTCTAACACCTGAGCTCTGTGCTTTTATGAATAGACTCTTTAGATGTTTCCATATAATCAGATTGGTTCCTCAACTCCTACAACCAAAATGCTTCCATCCACTTAGATTGGTTAGTGCCATCCTTAATAAGCATATATTTCTAGGCTCTGGAGTTTATTTATTGTAACAAAAAGGTAAAAAAAGTTTCTACCCCACCCCCAAACTTAAATCTAACATTGTCCTCAATGTTTCTAATTAAAGAACAGTACCAAAAACATAAGTAACATGAGGAAATAGTAAAGAGAGAAGTCGGAAATATAGTACCTGGGTGAAGTGTAACCAAAAACCTACACAAATAATATACAACATACAAACCGCCTCGATGGTCAATCAAGGTAAACAGGATCCTCCAGAGGGACCTCCTCAACATCACCTGTAGGAAAAGGCTCTAAAAAGGGCTTCAATCGCTGACCGTTAACCTTTGAAGAACTACTACCATCTGGTGTCTCAATCTCAATAGCGCCATGAGGAAAAACAGTACGGACCACAAAAGGACCGGTCCACCGAGAACGCAACTTCCCATGGAATAGATGCAAACGAGTGTCATATAGAAGAACTTTTTGACCTGGAGAAAATGACTTTCGTAAAATATTCTTATCATGCACAAGTTTCATTTTGTTCTTATACTCCTTAGCACTATCGTATGCATCTCTACGAATCTCGTCCAACTCATTGAGCTGGAGCTTTCTGTGAGCTCCTGCCTTGTCAAGTGAAAAGTTTAAGTTCTTAATAGCCCAATAGGCTCTATGCTCTAAATCAACAGGTAGGTGACATGCCTTGCCAAACACTAAACGATAAGGTGACATTCCAATGGGTGTCTTAAACGCAGTACGGTAAGCCCATAAGGCATCAGTAAGCCTCGACGACCAGTCTTTCCTATTAGGATTTACTGTTTTCTCTAGAATACGCTTAATAATTTCCCTGTTGGAGACCTCAACCTGACCACTAGTCTGTGGGTGATATGGGGTTGCTACTTTGTGGGTAATACCATATTGTTTCATTAAAAGTGAAAACTGTCTATTACAAAAGTGTGAACCTCCATCACTAATTATAGCTCGTGGTGTACCAAAACGTGTAAGTATGTTCTCTTTCAAAAATTGGACTACGAACCTGTGGTCATTTGTTTTACACGGAACCGCCTCAACCCACTTAGACACATAGTCTACAACAACAAGTATGTAAAGATTACCAAAAGAATTAGGAAATGGACCAATAAAATCAATGCCCCACACATGAAAGACCTCAATCACTAAAATAGGGTTCAAAGGCATCATATTTCTACGGGAAGTGGTTCCTAACCTCTGGCAACGCTCACAAGAAACACAATGACTATGGGAGTCTTTAAACAACGAAGGCCAGTAAAAACCACACTGCAATATCTTAGCAGCAGTCTTCTTAGCACTAAAATGACCCCCACATGCATGTTCATGACAAAAGGAGATAATACCGTACTGATCACTCTCAGGTACACATCTCCTAATAATCTGGTCTGGACAATACTTAAACAGATAAGGTTCGTCCCAAAAGAAATGCTTAACCTCGGCTAAAAACCTAGAACGATCTTGCTTACCCCAATGTTGAGGCATTCGACCATTAACAAGATAATTCACTATATTCGCATACCAAGGTGATTTGGAAACAAAGAACAATTGTTCATCAGGAAAGCTATCCCTTATAGGAAGGGAATCATTAGGGGAACTAACAACTAGCCTAGACAAGTGGTCTGCTACTACATTTTCGGCACCCTTTTTGTCTCTAATGTCTGGACAAAATTCTTGTAACAAAAGGATCCACCTAATCAATCTAGGTTTGGTATCCTTCTTAGACAAAAGGTATTTCAAAGCAGCATGATCAGTATAGATTACGATCTTAGAACCTAATAGGTAGGATCTAAACTTATCCAAGGCAAAAACGATGGATAACAGTTCCTTCTCGGTAGTCGTATAGTTCATTTGGGCATCATTCAGAGTTTTGCTAGCATAGTAAATCACATGAAGTAATTTGTTTTCTCGCTGACCTAGCACAACACCTATAGCATAATCTGAAGCATCACACATAATTTCAAAGGGTAGGTTCCAGTTAGGTGCCTGGACTATCGGGGAAGTAGTGAGTAAATTCTTAAGCTTCTCAAAAGCCTCTAAACAAGCATCATCAAAGACAAACTTAACATCTTTTGCAAGCAAATTGCAAAGAGGTCTAGAAATCAAGCTAAAATCCTTAATGAATCGACGGTAAAAACCTGTATGCCCTAGGAATGACCTAATATCTTTTACGGTTTTTGGGACCTGTAAAGTCTTAATAAGGTCAACCTTGGCTTTGTCTACCTCTATACCCTTTGAAGAAACGATGTGCACTAACACAATTCCCGATTCCATGAAATGGCATTTTCCCAATTAAGCACTAAATTCTTTTCCTTACACCTAGTCAACACTAATGTCAAATGATGCAAGCACTCATCAAAAGATGAACCAAACACTGAAAAATCATCCATAAAGACCTCTAGAAACCGTTCTACCATATCGGAAAATATGCTCATCATACAACGCTGAAAAGTCGCAGGGGCATTACATAGCCCAAAAGGCATGCGTCTATACGCAAAGGTACCAAAGGGACAGGTAAAAGTGGTTTTCTCTTGGTCTTCTGGGGCAATAACGATCTGATTATAACCGGAGTAGCCATCTAAGAAGCAATAATGACTATGTCCAGCTAATCTCTCTAGCATTTGGTCGATAAAAGGAAGGGGAAAGTGATCCTTCCTTGTGACCTTGTTCAATTTCCTATAGTCGATACAGACATGCCATCCCGTGGTCACTCGGGTTGGGTTTAACTCATTATTATCATTCTAGACTACAGTGATACCTGATTTCTTGGGGACAACCTGAACGGGGCTGACCCACTTATTGTCTGAAATTGGGTAGATAATCCCCGCATCTAACAACTTAAGCACTTTTTCGAACTACCTCTTTCATGTTAGGTTTCAGTCGACGTTGCATCTCCCTAGAAGGTTTGGAGTTTTCTTCTAAATGAATCTGATGCATACACACAGTAGGACTTATACCCTTAATGTCTGCTATTGTCCACCCTAAAGCTTCCTTATTGTCTTGAAGTACTTTTACTAGCCTACTTTCCTGATCTTTATCCAAACCGGAAGCTACAATCACAGGTAAAGTCTCATATGGGACTAAAAACACATACTTTAGAGTGTCGGGTAGTGGTTTTAGGTCCAACTTAGGAGGCTCTTCTAAAGAAGGAATTAAGGTAGTCTCAGAAACTGGTAATGGTTCGAACCTAGCTTTCCATCTATCAGTGTCTAACACATGGGTATAATCTAATAGAGCATTCACTTGTGCAATAGTGCTATCGTCATCAAAATTTAAACCAAAATGGGATAGACAACTTTCTAATGGGTCTTCAGATAAAATGTTTGGTAATGACTCCTGAACTAAGGCTTCTATCATGTTCACCTCTTCAACACATGTGTCATCTAGCTCATATGGTAGCTTACTAACATTAAAAATGTTCATCTCCATAGTCATATTACCAAAAGATAATTTCATCACACCATTTCGACAGTTAATGGACGCATTAGACGTAGCTAAAAATGGGCGACCTAAAATCACAGGTATCTGGTTCTCTAGGTCAGGGATAGGTTGGGTATATAGCACAACAAAATCCACTGGATAAATAAACTTGTCGACCTCAATGAGAACATCCTCAATAACACCTCGAGGAATTTTAACAGACCTATCAGCTAACTGCAATGTCATCTGAGTAGGTTTCATTTCACCAAGTCCTATATGTAAGTACACATGGTACGACAGTAAGTTCACACTGGCTCCTAAGTCAAGTAAAGCTTTTTATACCCGGTGTTTACCTATTGTACAAGCAATGGTAGGGGAACCTGGGTCTTTGTACTTTGGAGTTGTGGTGTTCTGAATGATGGAACTTACGTGATTAGCTAAAAAGGCTTTCTTATGGACGCTAAGTTTTCGCTTTCGCGTACACATATCCTTAAGGAACTTGGCATAAGCAGGAATTTGCCTAATTGCATCTAATAAAGGAAGGTTTATGGTAACCTGCTTAAAAACCTCCAATATGTCATTAAAGTTCGATTCCTTCTTTGTTGGTACTAATAGTTGGGGAAACGGAGCTCTAGGAACAGAATCAGACCTCTCAGGAACCGAATTGGCATCATCAGAAATTTTATCAGTCCCCTCAGCTAGTGGTGGTCCTGAGGGGTGAGATCCCGAGGGGTGAACTACAGTATGTTCACTATCGGGCATGGTTACCTGATTGTCTACTAGTCTACCACTCCTTAGGGTTCTAATAGCATTCAACTGATTCGATGGTTTTGTACCTGCTTCATGAACTCCTCTAGGGTTGGGTAGTGTTTGACTAGGAAACTTACCTCTTTTTCTCAAAGACTCATTTACCAGACCAACCTGGGTTTTTAAATCGGAAATAGCCTGACTATTTTCTTGTCCTATCCTGTTACTAGCTTGTAGACTTTGTTCTACTGATAGTTGAAATTTTGTAGTTTGCTGAGTTAACAAGTTGAGAGACTCCTCTAAGCTTAGGATTTTCTTATCGACCGATTACGAAACCGAGCTGGTCCTGAAGGATTCTTAGTATAGCAAAAACGGGGGAGCATTAGAAATACTAAACTGACCTAGATTCCGTCCCTTAGACCACGAAAGGTTCGGATGGTTTCTCCAACCAGGATTATAGGTTTCTGAATATGGGTCAAACTTCTGACGGTTATCAAATCTAGTGTTATTATAGAGAGCATTGGCTTGCTCTTCATTATTCTGGCCTTCCCAAAAAGGCTCCAATCTACCACTAGTGTGACCCACTTCTAAAGCTTCTAACCTTTTCGCTATAGAAGCAATTTTGGCATCTGATTCAAAGCTTCCATCTACCCTATTAACGTTTTCTCTGCCTAGAAGAATTGTTTTCTGGGGTTCCCTATTATTTTCCCATTGTTGGGTCTTTTCGGTGATTTCATGCAAATATGTCATCGCCTCATCAACTGTTTGGTTTTCAAACCCACCTGTACACATAGATTCTACTTGTGGTCGTAGTGGAATAATCTAAACCCTCATAAAGGATCTGAACTAACCTAACCTTTTCTAGACCATGATGAGGACATTGGGCTAATAAATCATTGAACCTTTCCAAATACCTATACAAAGATTCTCCCTCCTATTGAGAAAACGTGCAGATTTGCGTCCTAATAGATGATGTTTTGTGCCTAGGGAAAAACTTGTTCAAAAAGGCAGATGTAAGTTGTTCATATGTTTCAATTGAACCAGAAGCCAAACTATATAGCCACAATTTAGCTTTATCTTTCAAGGAAAAAGAGAATAACCTAAGTTTCAATGCATCATCATCAAGGTTTCTAATCTTTAGGGTACTACAAATTTCCTCAAAGTCCCTAACATGGTAATAGGGGTTTTCATTTTCTTTCCCTAAGAAGATTGGGAGCAGCTGTAAGGTCCCAGGTTTAAGTTCATAATTTGCTTCTGTTTCAGCTAACCTGATACACGAGGGACGAGTAGTCCTAGTCGGGTTCAACAAAGCTTTCAAAGTTGCCATTTCTGGCACTATCGGAATATTAGGGATTGTCTCCCCAAATAGATGTTCAAAAATGGACTCTTCAAAAATCGGACTTTCTAAATTGAGGTAATCGAGACGCTTAGAACTACTAGGTTTCTCTTTAACAAATCTACCTAGGGCGTCTCTTTTACGTTCAGGCATGCAAAAGAATAAGGAAGGGGATTCTATGCAATCACAAAACAAGGTTGACTCAACCAAATCAAACCTATTGATTTCTATCAAACAAAAAGCATGATGGCTCCACTTAGATTGTCTCTAGACCAGCTTTTAATCCTTCGAAAGGGAATTCGTTACAATTTAAGCAAACCCCTCTGGAATAAATCTGAGTCAAAGTAAGTTGAATAGAGGAGAGGGAAGCTCGGTGGAGCTTTGATACCCAAGGCCTCACCGGAATTACAAGGCGGCGCAGTCACGCATTCAACTCACAGAAACCATCATGAACTTCGAAGTATGCTTAAAAGAGTAACCAATATTTTTCGAATGACTTTCCTATTAAGCTCGTTACCCTATCGGTCTTGTTCTAGTCAGTATTTTAAGCTTAGGTTCGCGTTTGGTATCGTTTTCCTAAGGCGGGCAAGAAGAGAACAGTGATGAAATCCGAACCCTTAGCTTGTATGGCCAGTCCTTGCCCTTTACTAGGAAATTAAAGCAGTCGTATTCAAGTCCTCAGCATATATGCAAACGAAGGAAGACAGTAACTCGCTGACAGGGGATTCACGAGTGTTTAGAATCTTACCTCCCGTTCCAGACGGGGGATGAATCGGTTGTAGTCGACTCAGGCCACTGATTCCTATGTCAGTGTACGAACCCAAGGTGCAGAGACAATATCGTAATTATCCTCCTTCTCTGCAAACAGTTTATATTTAAAGTACCCTTCCGTAGGGTAAAAATAAAAATAATGTCCCAAAGTCCAAAAGTCCAAAGTGTCCAAAAAGAAAAGAAAAATTACAAAAATAGATAAACCCTAATACAATTTTTTTTTTTTTTAAGATAAACAAACCCTAAAAAGAAAAATGACTAAAATAAAATTGTCTTCTTTTCCGTTCTTTTCGCTTTAATCTTTAGCTCCAAGTCTTTATTAAATCACCAAACTCCTTGGATCAATTTTCTTTATGGTCCAGAACCTGTAGACAAAAGATAAATACCCAAGAACGTAAAAAAGAACAAAAATAATAAAAAAAAACTAAAAAAACTAAATAAATAAATCTAAAACCCTAAAAACAAGTCCGCGTCGGCGGCACCAAAAATTGATGAGGTTGTGATATAGTGGTAAAAAGAGTGTCGTTTCTCAGACTTGTGAAGGATTTTTTTAGACTTAAATTCAAAACTAAAATAGAAAACACACTAAAAATTATAGCAAACTTAAACAAAGATGATATCAATATTAAAAGAAACACTGAGGCTAAGATTCCACTATTTTCCAAGTTCAAAGTGATTAAACCAATACTTATATTTATGCAATTTTCTTGTTTAATTTGATTCTAAAATATTGCAACAAGTAGATTTTCAAAAGTAATAATTGTAAATACCAAGTATGAAGCATCAAAAGTCTTAAAACTAAGCATACTCCATCAAAATAGATCACAATCACTCAAATAAAAATCATATTTAATAATAGTTCAAGGCAAATAATCATATAATAATTGCAAATAAAAAGATAAAATAGAATATACCACTTTTTGTTGGGAAAATAGCTTCCTCTATCGCCTCAGAAATGGGGTTTAGCTCCTCATATGAATCATGGTCTCAAAATATGTGTTTGTTGCTCAAAATTTGATTAAAAGAGTGAAAAGTAATAACATTGCATCGTTTGCAACAGTGTATCGGCGTTACAAAATAACTGTTACAATGGAACTGTTACAGAAAACTGTTGTAAACACTGTTGCTTTGTCGCTGATTTTTAGACCCCCACAACGACTGTCTTCAATGGACTTTTGTTCTTCGTGTTCTTCCTTGTGCACCAGCATAAATAATTTCCTGCAACTCTTGATTTCGTTCTCTGTTCTTCTCTGTGGTGTTCTAAGTTATCTGAAAACTGCTCCAATGACTTCGTACCCCTCTTTTTGAGTCCCAACGATCCTTATATAGCCAGCAGACCCTAAATCTTTCAAGGAAATTCCGATTATTCTTTCACCGTAAGTCACGATATTTTTCTTCCATCTTTATCTTCATACGACTTCTGTGATTCATCCAAACTCTCTAAAACGTGATAGCATCATTCCTAGCCGTCAATATACTCTTAATACTTCATGTAACTTCTAAATATAGTTGAGGAAAATCCCGAAACATTCTTAACCTCTGTTTTGCTTGAATCGAAGATATATCACGACTTTATCGAATCTGAGCCACCTAAAATCCCAGTTATGACTCATCAAGTGAATCCCAATCCATCTCCACGTAAGAAACCTCTCCAATACTTCCCGGAACTTCAGAAATCCCGATAATATCTTCACCTTCTCTGTTTCGCTCCAACACGGATATACAACCCAATATATTCGATCCAATCACACCCATCAACCCTTTTACGCTCTAACAGGTCCAGCCCATAATAAATATGCGATTGAATCTCCCCAACGTGCCGATAAATCCAACTCCAAGTTTTGCTCCGCTGCTGCCATTGTTTCCCGCCAAAACCCTCATTTGAATCGTTAAGAAGAAGAGGCGCCCCCTATCCATAGTAGGGGTGCGAATAGCAGCTTCCTTGGGGGTGTCCTGAGGGTGCCCCTTAGTAATTTGGATACCCCTTATCCATAGTGAGAGTCCAAATAGCATGTGTCCTCCGGGCGCTTTTACCAACTTTTCGAGCCGATTTTTCCAAAAATGTTTATTGGCCAAAAATACCTACACATGCATAAAACACCATAATAGGTACAAAAATGAGCACTATCAATATAAAGAATCGAGACAAATTAGACACAAAAATGTGTCTATCACTTATCATCCGGGTAATCATCATGCTTCATCGTTAGACTTTTTTCGAATAACGTTTTAATTCTTATAACATCACTCATGAAATAGTCTTCCATTGCGTCAAACACCATGACAAACGTGTCCACGCACCCAAATAGATTCGTCTTCAAACGATAGTGAGCCGACTCTACCATACTTGTAGCTTGGTTGTCGAAGTGCTTGTGGTGGTTTTTAAATGCACTAACAAATATATGTTTTTTGGTATCCAAGAATTGCTTGCGTACATATATAATGATTTCCGGGTATTTGACGCCCCAATTCGCAATGCGTTTTGCAACATTTTCTTCATACACTTGTTCGGTGATTGACCATTGCAAAGCATCCCAATCATTGGAGAAACATGCCCACATCCTTTCATTAGCCTCATATGCTTTCTTGAATTTTTCCTTCTTCACTTCTCGTTCTCCATCCGGTAATTTAGCAATCACCTCTAGCTCTTTCAACTTGAGCGGTTGAATTATCGGTTGGTATTTTTTCCTAACATTATTCCATACATGAAAGGTACAAAGAAAGTTTTGCGCGTTCGGGAATACCTTCCTTATAGCAAACATCAATGCCGCCTCTTGGTTGGTTACCATGACCTTTGGAAGAGCATCATCCCGGAAGATTAAGTTCACTTGTTCCAATGCCCCAACATAGCTTTCTTTCAACTCATCATGCAAAAAACAAAAAACAACGGTGAAAGGTGACTTGGTTGACGTATGACCAACCACGTTCATCAAGGGCATCTCATACTTATTGGTCTTGTGAGTGAAACCCAATATGAGAACTTGTGGGAAGCATAATGCCAACTTTACGCATTCCGGATGGGCAATAAAAAGGTCCGTCTCATGGCCGAATTCATCCAATTTCTTTTGGAAAACATAGTTCTTCTTTTGCGCCAACCACAATAATTGTTGCATCACCAACCTACCTTGCAAATATTTTCTTCTCAAAGTACTTCTCGCGTTATAGATTTGTTGCAACGTAGTCTTGTTATTCTTATCATCCGCCTTCAACTTGCTAAGAATTTTAGAGGGTGGCATGCGTGCTCGTGTCATTTTATCTACCTCTGCATATTCATGAGCTTTGAGTCTTCCGGCTCTATAATGTCCATGAAGATCCTTTGGACGTGGGTGGTTATGACGGAAATCCATATCTTCACCAAATGGGTCGAGGCCATTCCTCTTAGAAGCACCATTGGAATGACAATTGCAGCTTTCATCAAAGAGTACATCATATGCAGATTCGGTGTTCCTAAACATATCATCACGGATAATGGAAATCCTTTTGCCAACAAACATGTTACAGAGTTGCTCAAGGAATATGGAGTCAAACAAATTTTCTCCACACCCTACTATCCCCAAGGAAACTGATAAGCGGAGAGCACCAACAAAACCTTGATCCAGATTCTCAGTCGAACAGTTCATGATATCCATGAATGTGGCATGAAGAATTGCCCATGGCTTTGTGAGCTTACCGAACCGCACCATGAAGCTCTATTAGGACTTCACCATACTCTTTCGTCTATGGCGCCGATGCTATGCTCCCGACTGAGATCAAGATTCCTTCTGCAAGGATCAGGGCGGCCAGTGGAGTGCAATGGGATGAAGCCGAAGTATCTAATTCGAGGATTGCTGAGTTAGACATGCTTGAATCAAGAAGGACCAAGGTAGAAAAATATGTGGAAACCTACAAACAGAGAATTTCCAAGGCATACAACAAAATGGTAAGACCTCGAACATTTCAAGTAGGAGATTTGGTTTTGAAAACAGCAAAACATATCTAGCAAGACATGTCCACCCCCAAGTTCTCTCCTAAATGGGAAGGGCCTTATGTAGTTATCAAAGCAGTATCTAGCGGATATTACAAAATCTTAGCTGTTGATGGAGGAGTCGAAGGAAACATCATCAATGACAAATGGATCAAGGCGTATTATGCTTGAATGATCATCAAAATATCAAATTTCTAAATGTAATTTCTGTTTTATCCAAAAAAATATGCAGTATTCTCATTCATTCAAAATTCAAAGTATTCTACGAATCTCACAAGAATCTTTCAATCATCTACTTTATTCAAAACAAAATTTCAAACCTACATAAAAAATCTTTCTCTCAAACACTCATTCGGAACAAACCATCCAACAGAGGATAATCTCTATAGAAAACTCTGTCAAGCTTCTTCAGGAAATTCTTGGTTTTCGTTTTCAAGTCCTGGACCTCCTTCTCAACTCTTCCCGACTCCAAGGCAAGTGTCTTCTCCTCCTCCAATATGGCAGTGGTCGCAGAAATCACGTCAGCAGCAGCCGCTGCCTTGTGAACTTTGATTATCTCGAGCCGATGACGAATCCAACCTATGTTGAACTGCAGAGTTTCTCAATTGGAAATCATCTCATCCCATTTGTGCAGTTCATGATTCTTGACATCTAAAACATTTGATGCATCCGGTCCATCTCTTCAATGATCGGTAACAACCCTGCAACTGTAGTCAGGAGGGTTGGTAGAAAACCTTTCCATACTTCGGTCGTAGCAATATGCCCGTACCTTCTCCAAATTTTGGTGTACAGAGGCGCGTGAAACTTGGGAATGACGAATCCACCAACCACTTCATTATTCGGGCAATTGTTGATCATGGGAGCTTCAAATGGGAGTCCAAACTGTTGGATACTCGGGGGTATGAACTCTAACCCCGAGTCTTCACGGAATCGGTAGAGTTCTCGTCAACACGGTTCTTCGCTATCATCAACTACAATCACGGACTTCCCGTTCTTCCTCTTTCGGCATCGACAACAACACGAACATCAACTCTGCGGTAGAACGAAGGAGTATTTAATTTCCGACCTTTGAGCATGGTAGGACTTCAATCGATAAGTTATGGAATTACTTACGGATGTTCCAAAGATCGCATGATCCGACTGTCACGGGGCGGGAGCTTTGACAGTTCGTTTGGGTCTCAAGCTACAGGATGAATGCTGATTCTTCTGATTATCCTGCAACAAAATTTTTCTTCTGATCAATCACCCTGATCGAACAAGGATAAGAAAGATATGTAACTCACCAAGACGGATACTGCCACAGCATGTTCTACGCGAGATTCACTTCTGGAAGAGACACTGCTTCTGGACATGGCGACGAGAGGTGGGATTATGATCAAAATTTATTCTGATACACAAAGGCAGCAGATGGTTGACTGTTTAAATAAAATCCTAAAAGCACTTCCATAACGGATAAACAAGTCTGTTGCGATTTCTACTGAAACCCTAAATCTCGAATCGGATGCGTGACAATGTGATAAGTGTAACAATACTGGGGACTGACAGTTCGGGAGAAGACAACATTATGACTACAGATTGATCGTCTGGCATACCACATGTTTCCTAGACAGTTCATGTGATTACATTCCGCGGGTGGTTATTGTCTACGTGGACATTGGCCTATCGACTGGAGATATGAGGAAAATTCAGAAAAGAGATACTGCAAGGAATTACAGTTCAAAAAAATAATAATCTCTAAAGAAACATCTTTACAGCCAAGCTATTCAAATAACCAGAAAGTATCCACTTCAACGGAAAATAAATAATTTCAGAAAGACTCATGAGCAAGATCAGTCAGACTCGTCGGAGTCATCAGATTTGTCAGAATTATCAGATTCATCATCGTCATCTTTCGCGGAATCCTCTTCGAGTTCTTTATCAGAATCATTATCAGGGCTATTGACGAAGTATGGATGAATATCAAGTTCATAATCATCCCAGTAATCTTCCTCTTCGCGCTCAGCCTCAAGGTCGGCGTGAACCAGCTTCTCAATTTCTCTAGTACGTCGGTCTGGCTTGATTTTGTGCTCCGGTGGCACCCACACGGGTTCGTCCTCCAAAGCATCCGAGTCTGAAGCTACACCATCAGCATGGGATTGAAGCCTCTCCTCAGCTGCTGATATCCGACGCTGGATTCGATCTCTTCGTCGTTGACTATCAGCTAACATGTCATCCTCAGCTTTCCCTTTCAAGAGTTCCTCCCGAGTTACTCTACGGTTGTTAGGGGGAATGTCACATTTCATTTCTGCAGAATAGTCCCTCTTGGCGCAAGATTCTGCTACAGGAATCTTCATCTCTGGAACCTTGGAATCCTCGTCCGAAGAGCTGGAGGAATACTCATAATTATAATCACAGCTGCTACTGGAAGTCACCATTGTATGGAACCAGAAGCACGGGGTTACAGATATGCTAATACTTAATTCATGGAAAAAATGGTAATCCTCAACTCTTACCTATTTTACGATTTCACGAACTTAGTGATAACAACGTAAAACCCCAAAACTTGCTCGTTCTTTCAAACCTGCAAAGTCGAGCATAAAACATATTATTCAAGAGTCAACACTGACTTCTCAAGAAACTATGAATAATTCACATAACTTTCCATGTGAACATTCGCTGATTTTTACGTGTACATACACTATAAAATCACTAAACTCATATATACACTACGAATTCATCAACTCATAAATTGTTTGCTTTCAACAATTCTTCATAAATCAAAACTTGATTTATATTTAGTAAAGCGTGAATAAGTCACACACTTTTAAAAAAAAAAAAAAATTCGTGAGTTAATAACTCACGTAAATATATATATAAAAAAAACCTTTTTGCTCAATCGAGCATTCGTTTATGAAACAAGGGTCTTTTCTATTTTTGTAAAAGTCTACATATTTCAAACAAAATTTTGGAAGTTCATAAACAAATTTTCATCATGAACTCCAGGTATTTTCAAATTCCTTTGACTCTAAAGATTATTATTTGTTACTTTACGAACAAACCTACGTTTCCAAATGTATTTGCACAGTTCATGCTTCAAAAAAAAACTTGGGTTTTCATGAAACCTAATAAACAAAACTTTTGCTACTGCAAGTAGACCATGTCTATTCAAAAATTTATGTATCTCTTCCATATTAGGGATTTTTGCTCGTTCCTTCAACTAACAAACAAACAGGCATATATATATATATATACGTTTTCTAAAAATCCCTCATAAATCCTACGCATGCATGTAACCATGGGATTTTTGGTTTTGTGAACAACTCATCAATCATGAAACTAACAGGCAAAAAAAAAAAAATTGGACTAACCTGTCGCCGGCCGGAAGCTGACCGGACGTTGATCGGCACTGGTTCTCCGGCAATTTTTTTTTCCTCCCTGCTGAACTCGTGAGATGATGAAGAGAGCTTGATCGGTCACAAATAAAATTATTATTAGGGTTATTCCCTTTTATATCAAATTTATTTCCAAAACCTAATAAAACATGGGTTTCCTTTTTTGGGCTCGGGCCCGTAAATCCTAGACCGAACATAACTAAGCTTCCGAACGCCCAAATCAGCAGTGCCTCATCTCTCCACGCTCATGATATGACACTCTATCTTACTATCAGGGTCCTCATCTGTGCATTTGCTCGTACATGACATCATTAGGGTAAATCAAGGATTCTGAAACTACCTTTGTAGACTGAGTTCAACCACTGATCTCATCGACTGAAAATCACCATTTAATGCTTATCATGGAACATGAATGTCCCTCACTAAGCAGGGGACTTAATGTTGATGGTGGATTTTCAATAAAGAGCAAAACCGTAAAATCATAAGGCATGTTTTTGACACGGCTTTCAGGCATGCAACGATTCATATTTTACGAAGCCATGATGAATATGTTTTCGAAAAGCCTCCACTAGCTGAGCGTTCGATCCACGGCATTTCGTCGTGACCTCTATGCGAGAATAACGTATTTGGGCGGTTCTCCGTAGATTGAGAGCTTAACGCCTTCGGGACGTCGGTGATACTCACTTGTTCCCGATTTGCAGGAGAGAGACCCACCTCCACATAGAATAATAGTTGGGCGGCGGACGCCTTCAGGACGTCGGTGACACTCACCGTTCCTTGATTATGTGGAGAGACCGTGCATAGATTCAGGTGGTTCTCCGTAGATTGATAACACTAACGCCTTCAGGTCGTAAACAACACTGTGACTCCCTGACTATGCACCATTCAGAATGGATGTGGCGCTTTAACTGGCTAATATCTTTTCTGCAATAGATTAATTCTGCCGTGACATTCACCACTGAATTCCCTGAATGATCTATAATTGCCCCTATTCCATGGTCGAATCCACGGCCTGATCCCATGGAATGACAATAACAATTGCTCCGATTTCATGATCGAATCCACGGCTTGATTTCATAGAATGACAATAAACTACTACATTATCTCATTATTCCGATTTTATGATCGAATCCACAGTTGATCTCATGAAATGGTGATAGATAATTTTAATTACTTCGATTCTATGGTCGAATCCACGATCCCATAGGATGGTAATGCTTGTTTTATTATTCTAAATTCGTAGTCGAATCCACAATTGATCCTATGAATTAATAATAAATAACTATTCATTTTTATTACTTAGTTTCATGAATTATTCTCCACTGAATTTCATAAATTAGTAATAAATACTCAACAACCGGGCGTCTGGACTACCACTGAGTAAGCCCCACAAAAATAGTGCAAGTGTATTCGACAATGATGCACGACTGAGCAACCAGATGCACGAGCGAGCATCCAAAAAATATGAAACAATGAGGAATCCTACACAAAACAGGGTGAAAGCAATAAATATTAATTAAGCTAAAAACAATGAGGAGCTTTGGATGAAGCTTCATCTCAGGCCATGGCGCATCTTTTAGCATGTGCCATGCTAAAAACACGGGGTGTTACAGTGATCGAGACTGTTAGGATAATAGGTTCATGATTCTTATTATAACCACTACAGAGATAAATCTATTTGGCACTTCACAAGATCCTCATCATACTTTTCACCATTTATAAAAGAAATACGAGATCACAAGGTCCACTGACAATCTAGGCTCAGACTTCTAGCATATCAAGCCTAAAAATATTTATATGCCTTAACATAAATTCAGAGGCAGAGGAGTTTTCATGCATAGTCTCAAGTCTCAACTCAGAAGAAACCCTACTGGTATTTCATGCAACCTTTACTAAAACGGAAACAACAACATAGAATAAGAAGTACCTGAACGTCCAAATTCGAAGGCCCTCTCTTATGAGTTCTCTGTAAATGGGTAGCATCGACCTGGGTGAATCCTTCCAAGTGTCACCAAAAAACGCACAATGTAACAGGTGTAGTAGTAGGATAAAAAGATCACCCACGAAGTAGATTAATATAATCATCGTCTCCAAACAGAAAATGCAAAGAAGTGTACACAGTTTTCTCCATTTTCCAAATTAAAGAAGATGCCAAATTTAAATTAATCAAGAAACATTACTGCCATTTTTTTCAAAATAGATCCATATCTCTATTAGGAGTTTCTGTGACCATACCTGCAAGTCTTCCATTTAGTTGATCAATATCCCTATTAGGAGTTTCTGTGACCATACAAAAAGCCAACAACGCTGCATGAATACACAAACACTGTGACGGACCAGAAAACTATGCCTTTGGCGCATTGCCCCGCAGGCCGTAACTTCCCCCGGTGCGCCGTGATGAAGCTACAATCCGGGCCTTAAAGCTAGGAAAATACACGTCCATTTTTCCTTGCAAGCATGCTCGTGGAGCATGATGCAGCTAACTTAGCTTCCACACCGTTCCAAACTTACCCTTGTCCGCTAAAGGGTGTAAGTCCGTAAGGCCTACGCCAATGCATTGCCTCAACGTAGGGAATTCATCAACGAATTTCCTATATAGCTGAGCCTTCGTCGTACCGCTGAGTCTTGTCCATGCATATGGAATATGCCTTGGAACTAGGCATATGCCACTCTAAGCCTTTTGCCATTCCATACCTTACATCACTTACCAACTCTGTGTAGCTTGATAGGAAGTATGAGCATCCACTTGCTGGCATGCAACTAAGCCCCATCAAGCTTGGACGCAATCATCTCTTGCATCGAGCTACCAGGCTTGTAGGATCAGAATATCGCAACACCAAGATTCTCGCGGAATCCATAAACGACACACTGCGAAGACATCGCGGGCTGGAAGTAAAAATGACGTAACGGATAAAGACAGCCAAAACACGAGAAAGATGTGAAGATGTAGCGAGATTGAGGAGTGTCGCGAGATTTGACATTTGAACATTTGCGATACTTCGCAAGGCATACCCGAAAATAGAGGACAGCTTAGCTGTCATCCACTATGTAGTGTCCTATATAAAGAGCCGAATAAGCTTAAGGGAGGGGAGATCTTTTTCAAGTGTGGAGCAAGTCATTAAGAGAGAGAAAGTTTAGAGTGATTATAATACTTTGGTTTATCTCCTGTTCATCTTGTAACATTTCGAGAGTTTGATCAATAAAAACTTATAATTGTTCATCTTAAAAATGATTTAATTGTGTGGAATCTTGTGAGGGGTGTAGTGTGGGATTTCCTGCAACTACATAATGGCGCTAGAAACAGGGATGAGTGAAGATTGATATTGTGACTTGGAAGGATTTAAAGTGACAGATAAAGAATTTCATATAATTTTCAACAATTCATAAAGATTGAAGAATGGCAAGAAGAAGACATACATCAGAACTACAAACAACTGTTAGAAGGAGTGGAAGACTTGCTGGAGAAGAAAAAAATGAAATGGGAGAATCTTCAAGAGCAAACGCAAGAAACAATGGAGAAAACCGAGTTCAATCGCCAATTCAGAATACACCAACGCAAAATAGAACTGAGGATTATGACAGAGTGAGCGTACATACTTGGCAATCAGATTCTGCAGATGAAATAGAGGAAGAGCAGCAAATAGGAGGTAATGGACAAGGGGAGAGATATCAAGGAATGATTGGAGGAAAAATTCATGGAAATGAAGAGATTACAGCGTTAGAGGCATTGAGACAAACAATACGCGATGAAAGGCGATTAGAAACAGAAGAACGTGCAAATATGACAAGACAAAATCATGAGTTAAGGATGGAAAACATGAGGTTGCAGAACAGGAGGTCAAGAAGCACTACAAAATCAAGATCAGTAAGGGAAGAAGTAAGACAAAATGTGCCTGTGGAAAATGCTAATGAAGAAATTCAAGAAGAAATACAAAATACAGTTGAGGAGCGTCGCGAAAGAAGAGAAATAAGGGAAAATCGTTATGTTCAACACGGTGAGGCTCTCCAAGATGGGCAAAACGATGGAAATCAGAGAGATAGACACCGACAGAGGCGAAATAATCAAGAGGATGGAGAAAATCAGGAAGAAGCAAGGAGAATATTACATGGGAGAGAAGTACAAAGGAATCACCAAGCAATTCAGGATGAAATTGAAAGGCACTATACCAAACAAGCACATCTAGCTCGCGAGAGAGAAAGATTAAGAGCAGAAATGGAAGAACAGGAATTACAAGAGGCAATTCGCCAAAACAATCATGATAATCGAGAAAGGAGGCGTGAGCGTAATCGTAATAATGCAAATATCAATGAAGAATACGATAGAGTACTAAGAAGAGCTGAAAGGCGGCAAAGAGGAGAAAATGAGAGATATAATAGTGTGCGAATCCATGAAAGGGATGAAAGAAAAAATCGCAGAGAAAGACGAGAAGAGAATGATGATCAAGAGAATCAAAACGAATATGAGCGCAGAAGAATAGAGGCAGAGTTAAAAAGGCCAATGGAAGATAATTCTAGTATAAACGAACAAATTTTGAAAGAGCTAGCGGAAATGAGAGGAATGTTAAACAATAAGAAAGAAGGAGGTAGGAGACAATTAGATGAAGCTATAGAAGAAGCTGCGAAAACCCCATTCACGCGGGAAATACAATTAGAAGGAATACCCCCAAAGTGCAATTTTCCTACATTAACCAGCATTTTTGATGGATCAACTTGTGCAATACATAACATCAAAGCTTATTTGAGATGTATGTTACAATGGGAAAATCACGACGCTATATTGTGCAAATATTTTGCATAAAGTTTAACAGGAGAAGCTTTGAAATGGTTTGAAGGCCTGCCAAAAAATACTATAGCATCCTTCAATCATTTACAGGCTATATTTTTAGGGGCGTACATAAGTAATAATTTCTCGCGACCTGGTATTGAAGATGTATTTGGATTAAAGCAAAGGGTTGGTGAAAGTCTGAAACATTTGACCGTGAAGTGGAAGAAGATGTGTAGCGACATGGCGGGTCGTGTTGATGAGAGATATCTTATTTTATCATTCATTAATGCTATGTTCGCAACCAGTCTGTTATACATTCAAATCTTCAGAGTTAAGAACACAATCACAATGACTGAGCTGCGAGAATTACAGGAGGAATACATTGCTCTCGAGGAAAAACAAAATGAAATGGAATCATACCCAGTTGAGAACACGAGTGCAAATGCAGCTAATGCAAGCTTGTTACCTAAGCTGATAAATACAGTGGCGAGCACTTCGCAAGGACAACCCGAGTTGATAATGGGCGATAATCAGCAGAAACTAGTAGCTATGGAGAGTCGTGATCAAGAAGAATACGAGAGAGAAAGAAATTTCTATAACCGCGGTGGAAATAACAAAATTCAAAGACTTGATCAGCCGCAAGAAAATTATGGAGGTCAAAGGCAAAATTATCATAGGGGACAAGGAAGTCGCAGGATAATATGGGAAGAAATTGAGATGCCACCTCTGAATGCTAGCGTGGAGAAAATATGGGAATCTATAATCTTGATGGAAAATATACCAACACCATGGAACATGGGAAAGGAGCCACCTCCAAGTGAGATAAGCCATGAATTCCGTTCTTATCACCATTTCCATGGACATACAACAAATGACTGCAGAAATATAAAGAGAATCATTCTCAGGATGATAGATCAGGGAAAATTAAATCATTTTCTAGTACGGAAAGCTCAACCTCAAGCATTACCACCTCCTCCAGAAATTCCTAGGGCGAATATAACAAAGGAACGTGAAACATTTGTGATAGAAGTTGGGGCAAAAGCAAAAAATCTGTTTTGTAACTCTATTGTACATTCGTACAAGACAATTGAAGATTTCCACGATATTACTCTCAGCAGGGTTTTCACAAGGGATGCCAATGACAAAGAAATAATGAACACCGAGAAGACGTCGCGACTGGAAGAATGGCAGAAGCAGATCATTTCTTTCACCGCGGAAGAAGTGCCTGAGGCTGGAGAAATGCATGACAACCCATTGGTGGTAAGATTGGAGATCAACCCAAAACCCAGAGAGGATGAAGATGATGAGGTTGAGAATTCTTGGGCAATTAACAGAATTTTGATTGATACGGGGAGTTCCGTGAACATTCTTTTTTTATCATACTTATAAAACTATGGGAGGAAAAGATAAAGATCTAATACCTTCAACATACAAAATCTATGGTTTTAATGGTACCGCAAATAAGCCTAAAGGGGAAGTGCTGATGTGACTCAATAATGTTGTAGTAATAAGGTTCGTTGAGACTTGTGAAAGCAAAAGATTTTAGACTTATAAAAATTAATAATAGAGAAAAATTAACACAAAATTGTTTCAAGATATGAGAGAATAACCAAGACACTGATTCCACTATAACACATGAATAAAATACGGTAAATAACCCAAAACTCTAATTATCTTTTAAATCCCTTGTTTCTTAATTCACAAATAATCAGACAAATTCTCAAAAATTAATTGTATCCCTAAGCATAGATTATCTTAATACAAAGCATAACCTATCTAATTGAATCACAACTAATGAAAAGAATTTTGCGAACAATTTAAAACTCTGCAAAAGCAGTGATTGAGTGAATTATAAATTATAAATTATAAATTAGAGCAAATAAAATGGTTACCGCTTATTCATGCGTAAATAGCTTCCTCATTGCCTTGGTTGTGGGAGAATTAGCCGCTCATCATGTTGGAAACACGCTCAAAATTCATTATTATTGCTCAAAAATGGTTTACAAATGATGAACAAAGGAGAATAAGATGAAAATCGGGTTTGCAACAGTTATAGATGTTGCAAACACTGTTACAAACTACGATAGAGAATAAGTGCTTCCGTCTTGTAAGTCTGCCCCACTCCGTATTACGACCCACGTCTATGTGTCGTAGACGCTGTAGAAGAACGACTGCTTCTGGTGGTCCGTTCTTCGTGTTCTTCAGAGAAGCAGCAGCAGAAAAGGTAGTCTCTGCAACTTTGATTTTTTGCTTTTCTCGCGTTCTAAAGCCTCCCAAACTCTCTGTACCTCTTGCCTTCGACCCCAGCAACCTATTTATACCTTTTTGGACCAAGAATCACTCCTCATTAATCCAAGATATCCTCCCGTCACTCGGCAGAAAAGATATTATTCTCGTGAAATATTCTTTCTTTTTTTTGTAGCAGCACGCGTCTGTATCAATACGACCTTCCTTATTGACTATTTCACGCTCCTTGGCTGACCAGGCTCTATCCAAACACGAGCGAGTAAATCGTGTAATCCCGTGAATATCCCTTTCCGTCGCATGTGTGCCCCGATTTCTTCTCTAGGATTATCCAGCCAAAACTAATCGAACAAAAGGCCTATACCATTACTGTTATGCTCCAACAAAGCTTCCCAACCAATTTCACCATTGAATCTCCCTATAACACGTCCAAAAATCCAAACAAAAATCTCAAAGTGATGTGAATATTTTCCCGCCAAAACCAAATTTGAAATGGAGAGGATGAAGTGCCCCGATCCAAAACATGGGCGCCTTTATCAGCTTTGGTGCCTGGGGTGCCCTTATCCAAATTGAGGGTGCCTTTATCACTTTTCTCCCGGGGGTCCAACTAACACTTTTTGAGCAACTTTTTCCGCACAAGTGTATTTCTCCAAAAACACCTACACACACATAAAAACACCAAAATTAGTACAGAAATCGAGACCAACAATAGAGACAATGAGGACAATTCAGACACAAAAATGTGTCTATCAAGTGCACATGAGAATTCCACCTGAAAGGATTGTCTTCTGAAATTTTATTCTGTGTCGTTGATGTGGAATCACCATATAATGCATTAATTGGGCGACCTTGGCTACATGAGATTCTAGGTGTAGCATCGACTTTTCATCAATGTATCAAGTTTCCCCACCCAACTGGTATTGGGATTATAAAAGGAGATTGGATGGAAGGTAAAAAGTGTTATGAAGTTGATATAGCATCCTGTGAAGAAAGAGCTACGAAGCAGAGGAATTGGAAAAACAACATCAAAGAAAAAAAGAAAGCTGAAAAATTAATGGTAGATATAATAGAGCAAAGAGAGGAAGAAATATTGCAAAATCAAAAAATGATGAAGATAGGAAGTGGTGAAGGTCTCGCCATGGACAAGAAAATGACAGGAAAATTTAAAGATGCAGAGGCAGAAAGTAGCAGAAATAAGAGACCTAAAGAATAACTGTAATGGTTGATTGCCAGAGAAAAAATGGGGAGGAAGATTACAAATGTAAGTCTTCATAAATTTTTTTCGAAAATAGTGAGAATGAAGCTGTGTTAGAGTTGATATGAAGAAGAAGAAAATATATTTTACAAATGGCAAACATATTACGAAAGTATAAAAGAGCTTATATGTGCAGAAGAATCATCAAAAATGATTAGAAAGTGGCGAACTTACTATGGCGTAAACTCTAGTTCGCGAACACAAATTCGCAAGAGGCAATGTACCTAAAGTGCGTCATAGTAGGGGGTACCTATTACATATAACAAAGAATTAACAAAATAATCAGAATGGGACGAACCTTCATGGCGTACACCCTAGTTCGCGAATAAAATTTCGTAAGAGGCAATGTACCTAAAGTGCGTCATGTAAGGGGTATCGTAAACGTAGCTCGGGAAAAGGTTACACCGCCCCGGAACTCGAGTCATGGAGATTGGGGGTAATAACACCCATCCGGGAGAGGTACTGGATTTTCAATCTAAGCTAGTGACTTAGATTGGACGACCGTGGGTCTCTTCTAAGGAGTCAGCATTTGACCAAGGCGCCGAGGTACACGGTTGAGCCAAGGATGCATGGGGCATTTGAAGTGTCTCGGCCATTCTTGGCAAGTCTCGGCTTATGCTGCACTCGGCCCGAAGAAAACTCCACTTAGGTTGCAGTCTCGTAACCATAAGCCCTATAGGCAAAAGGGATAAGAGGCTGCGAAAACAACTGGTTGTTGTTAAGACCGGATGGGAGGACCTAGCCTTGTATGGCAGAAGTACGCCTCCTTGAAGGGGTAACCTGGGGGAAGATAAGGGCGGCACCCTCCATTAGGGAGCTGATAGTGTCAAAAAAGACGCAAATATCTTGAGACTTTATGTTCGCAAGAATATTTAGGCTTGTCATATTTGTGCAACAATCCTGAAGAGGCAAAAATACAAAAGAGTAGATAAGACGAGATCAATGGGTCATTGCATGCAAGTGTAAAGACGTCCTGCGATTTCGTCGCAAAGACGGCAATGTCATGGGGCTTTATGTTCGCAAGGATATTTAGGCCTGCAAGACAAATATCCTGCAGAGGCAATAATACTAAATAAATGATAAGACAAAATCAATGGGTCATTACATGAAAGTGTAAAGATGTCCTGCGATTTGTCGCAAAAATGAGAGGTGGCAAAATAAGACCTTTAACTAGGAAGGCAAAATAAGACCACACAAGAGAAATGATAAGGCAAGATCAATGGGTCATTACATGAAAATGTAAGGACGTCCTGCGATCTTGTCGCAATGATAAAGTTCAGCAGAAAATATCTGCGAAATTGTGCTTAATCTCCTCGAATACAAATAACAGAGGCAAGTATGGGAATGAACAAGAAATTCGCATATTATTTGTCTTCACATGACAGATTTATGCATATATTGATTAACCATATTGCAAAAAAGAATTGCTGTTGGTTGAGGGAAGATAATAAGAGAACCAAACAAAGGAAAAGGGAAAAGTTTCATACCATAAAGCTGTTGGTTGGAGCTTTGAAGGCTAGAAATCTTAATCTTCTGAGTGGCAGAGTCAGCTTCTAATTGCTTGTTCCTCTCGCGAAGAATGGCAGCTTCAGTTTCCAATTCTTCATTTCTCTTGCGAAGAGCAGTAGCTTCAACTCCCAATTCTTCGTTTTTCTTGCGAAATTGAAGATTGTTCTTTTCAAGAATACTACGCCTCTTTTCAAGATCTGAGGCAACAACAAAGGAAGCTCTCCCGGACTACCAAATAAAACAAAGAAATTAAAAAGGCATAATTTAAAATTAAAATCATGAAAAAATACCAAGACATTAAGTGAATTCAAGAAGCTAGGAGTCACTGATCTGGAGACTCCATGAAGAGAACTATCACTTTCAAGCAAAGGTGAATCGCAAATACTTGCGAGAGCCTTACATGTATTAGAAAGGCGATCGTCGCCCATCCCTTGCATAGAATCAGAAAAGATGCTAGACAGCTGTGCCATAGAAGATTCAGATGGAGAATTTGAAGAAGGGATATCCACATCATCATATTCCTCATCACTAGAATTTTCACCTGGCTGAGGATTCGAAGGAGAGGGGAGGTGAAGTTTTCGCTTCTTCAAAGGCGGAACAACAGACTTCTCTTTGCGAAGAGGATTTTTATTTCTACCTTTGGCTTTCGCAGCCTCAGGGTTTTCTTCTTCTCCAACAACTTCAACACCAACCTTCGCACACAAATGAAGATAAGAAACAGAGGCAACAATATTTTCCTTTTTCCTTTGAAGAACTAAAGATCAAAAGAAAGAAGAAGAAGAAGATTTACAGTAGCAGAAGCGGAAATTACATAGGAGAATTGAAGGAAAATTGCAGAGAGAAAGTAGAAAAAGGAGAAGAGGAGGATGAGAAAGCTATATATAGAGAAAAATTCTTGAGAAGATAAACGCATTTAATGCGAGAAGGGACGTGAACAATTGAGAAATGACGGTTGAAAGATACGTGTCAAGAAATGGATGGAAGAAGAGATACGTGTAATAAATTCTGTGTAATGGTACGGAAGCATGAAAATACGGAAAAATATGAAGAAATGAACGGCCGCGGCATTTGAAAACACTAATTCTCATGACATTCCCTTCTTCGCAGAGAAGACATGAGAAGAGGCAAGATGTAGGATCAGAATATCGCAACACCAAGATTCTCGCGGAATCCATAAACGACACACTGCGAAGACATCGCGGGCTAGAAGTAAAAATGACGTAACGGATGACGACAGCCAAAACACGAGAAAGATGTGAAGATGTAGCGGGATTGAGGAGTATCGCGAGATTTGACATTTGAACATTTGCGATACTTCGCAAGGCATACCCGAAAATAGAGGACAACTTAGATGTCATCCACTATGTAGTGTCCTATATAAAGAGCCGAATAGGCTTAAGGGAGGGGAGATCTTTTTCGAGTGTGGAGCAAGTCATTAAGAGAGAGAAAGTTTAGAGTGATTGTAATACTTTGGTTTATCTCATGTTCATCTTGTAACATTTCGAGAGTTTGATCAATAAAAACTTATAATTGTTCATCTTAAAAATGATTTAATTGTGTGGAATCTTGTGAGGGGTGTAGTGTGGGATTTCCTGCAACTACAAGGCTTAGATGATATGACGCGATAACGTGCTGGACCGGCAATACTGCAACTCATTGCGGCTGCCTACGTACCCTTCCCTACTCTAAAGGGATCAAGCACAGACCGTAGTTCATCCACGAAGGGACATCAACTTATACCAAACTCGTTTGCAAAGCCGTGGCTAAGCAATAATGGTAATGGCCTAGGCCGTATAGGCCGTTCCGTCAAGATGCACAATGATTATGCATCATCGGGTCCGTAACATGGCATAGTGATGCCTAAGCATCAAATGCCCTCTTCGCATGGATATGCAGCTATAAATGATCCTTAGCATCATTTATACTCTCCCGACTAAGCTATGAAGCTTACTTGGTACATAGTCCGCATATGCGCCTTCAACCAACTCCCCCTCCCTATATATGTCTTAATGACATTTCTACAAGTATGGAAAGGGGACCATATTGACATGCCTTCTTTACTATTCATTCGCAATGATTGCGCATAATGGTTGCACAACATTTGTTCGACCAGCTCTCTCTGGACTGATGCACAAAGATTGTGTGACATTGGATCTAGGCCAATAGCCTTCATAATGCACAATGATTACGTTGCAAGCTCAATGCCATCTACACAACTGGCCTAATGCATCTTTTGATGCGAGATTTAGCCCTTATCCAAATGCCAAACATAATGCGCCATTTTGGCGTGATATTGGCCTTAAGCCAATCTGTCTCTTACCAAGCAACAGAAGCTTAGGATGAAGCTTCATATCAGGCCATGGTGCATCTTTTAGCATGCACCTTGCTAAAAAAACGGGGTGTTACATTTGAAAAAGCGGGGGTCTAACAACCTCACCCAATATTTCGATTAGCAATTTGTATGGACTAACTCCAATATACTTTTAAGAGAATCAACTAGACAGCCAGACTCAATCTTAATAAAAGTATATCAAAGAGTTAATATCTCAATCTCTTGATTTAATCTATACTCAAGCAAATAGAAATTTTTGAGTCTTTATCAAATACAAGAGATATAAACTTTGATGGTACCAAAGACCAATATCCAAGGATCAATCAATTTCCAATCAACAACCAAAGGTTGGATTTCACAATTGATCGATTCAACGCACAACCTGTGATATTTCAATTATATAACAAAATATAATGCGGAAAATAAAATAACACATACACCAGAAGTTTTGTTAACGAGGAAACCACAAATGCAGAAAAACCCTGGGACCTACTTGTTTATGGGTGAAAACTACTCCTGCAGAATTTGGTAATTTGGGGTGTGGATGAGGAGTGAATTTAAACCTTAAACAAATGCACTGCGCGGTGAGTGCTTGTAGATTCGAGAGATCAATCTGTGCAAGTCCCGCCTAAACCAAGAAATGGCCGTTCCAGACTTGTTTCGGTCACAAAGTGAAGGAGATGGGGTTGACCTTAGGGAGGGAAGCGAAGAAGGTGTTGAGATTGTGAAGGTGTTGGCTTGCTTATGACTTGTAACAGAAAGGTGAGCAGGCTTGTGATTGATGCAAGCAAGCTCTGGGTGTTTGAATACGTTTTGTATTAACACTTGGTTTTTGTCTCATCCGGACTTGTGTTGTTGTTTGAAATAGGGCGGAGAACCTATTTATACAAGTCATTGAGCCTTATTCACGTCTCTCGTGGGAAGTGGAGGAAGTGGAGTGATGGAGTAGTGGAGTTGTGCGTCGATGTCACACGACCAGTCTTGCCCACTTCTCCTGTTCATCTCTAACCGTCCATGACTTCCTAACACGTTCTTGTGATGGCGCGTTGCTGCACGCCGCACGCCGTAAACCGCCGAGACCAATACCCCAAAGTATGTATCCCCCAGTTTGTGACATGATTGATGTCTGGAATGTGTGGATTGTGGATCCACGAAAGATAGCATGTAATGCTGAATTGAATAACTGTGTTATTCAGGAAGTTGATACTTGTGAAGTATCGTGTGTATTTTGTGAAGGTACTGCATCATGGTGTGGTAAAGTGATGGGTAATGACGCCTCACTAACCAAATAACTCGACTGGGGTTATATAACCAAGTTTGGTGAAGTTGGACGGATGAGATGATCTTTGAGACACTCATCTGCGACCGTTAATGAATATTAGGGTTTTTTGAAGAGGTGCGCAAGCATCACTCTTGACTTGGTCGAAACCAAGCATGGAAAGGGATTTGGAGAGGACCGACCAGGGCATGTGTGTAGACAAGCATGCCGGTATGCACGTCCATACCTCATGTCCCATGAAGGCGCGATCTAGGCCACTCAATTTAAGGTAAAGTTGAGTGGTTGAGATCGGTTTGCTTGGTAAATCCATTGCCGCAAAGGAGTTGGAAACCGCGTGACATCCCTAGTTCGGGCACGCGTTTCAAGACGACCCATCTTGGTCGGTCTTGGTCGATCATACCAGCGTGTAGGTGGTAGGCTGATGTCCACACCTATACCTGATTATCCCATGAAAACGTGATCCGAGCCATCCAAATCGTCCGGCGAAGTTGAGTGGTCGAGATCAGTTTGTGGTTTGGGAGGCGTGGCCATGCTAGTTTGGACGCACGTTTTGGATTAACCAGGCATGATATGCCTTGGCCGAACACATGAGGAGGTAGATGGGCCCACGGTGGTCATGCTGGTATGACCGGCCATTGCTTAATCTAATATGTGACCCTCCATTCGTGCCGGAGAAGATGGACGCGCGTGATGGCTTGAAACCCTAATTTTGGCTTCCAAAAACCGTGCACCATCTCTTGTTTGGGTGACAATTTTGTCACGACCAACCATGGTTGGTTTTGACCGATTGGTCAAATGTATAGGCAAGCCCACGATGATCGTGTTGACATGCTATGGGCCCTTTGAGTCTACATCTACACCCTCCATCTATACCTGCGAAGATGGATGGTTGAGACTGTTTTGCGACACATGTAATATGCCACAAACCCTAATTTAGGGTTTTCCGTCCATAATGCTTGGTATGAACGGTTTCTTGGCAAGCTAGGCCAATGACCGACCATGCGGGGTCGGCCGTGGGTATTCCATACCGCTTGGGGGTGATGGAATTGATCTGGGGTCATCCAATCATGCTTATGGAGTTGGATGACTGCGATCAGATCATATCCGGACTGATACGGTCAGTCCGGATGCTCAATCGGGCTAGTATAACACACCGAGAGGGGCTCAATCGGGCTAGTAGAACACACCGAGAGTCAGCCTGTACGGGTATTTCGTACATGGTTTCATTATAGTGCTTGGAGGTTCGTGTTACTCTTACAGAGTAACACGATACCGTCATGCCACACCGATAATGAGTACTTTGGAAATACAAGGCCGATATGAAATTCACATGAAGGGATTGTTGCTACATGCTCCAACCTGGAGGAATTTCATGTATTCACGAGAATGGGATTGTTGCTACATGCTCCATTCTTGGTGAATTAAGTGAGGGAGTATCCAACACTTATAAATGGCTTTATCTTTTACAAGATGTCAGCGCATGATTTTTTCTGGTTTTTTACAAATTTAACCTTAAACGAAAATCCAACATCAACATTAAGTCCCCTGCCTAGCACATAATGGTTACACTATTGTGTGGTAGGCATGAGATGGTGACATACATATGTACTGAAATGACCAAGGCTAAAGTAGATACATATTTACCGGATAGTCAGGCGTTGCCCTGGAACTGGTTGGTTCTGATTAAGGATGCGAAGGAAACATGACTTTATCTGGTGAGTCGCTTTGGTTCCTCTTGTTCATATCCGAGCTTGGCCGCTTCTTCAGGTGGACTTCTTTCATCATACACGACTTTCCTCAGGTATATCTGATAAGCCTCGTCGATTGTTATCCCGAATAAGCAGCCTTCATAGGTGGCAAGTAAAGACTTCTTTTCCTTCTGGGATTCTGTCGACTTGTGAGATTATAAAGAATCATCTCACGTGGTCGTTTATTCTTTATCTCGTGTATCGCTCCGATCTTGATTGTCGATCGATTGATTTGGTTTTTTGATTTTTTTTTGTGTGCGCTCATAACCTCCTCTCCTTTGCAGTTTATCATGGAAGCGGTGACGATCATTCTGTTGCTTCCCCGTAAAGAAGTTTCGAAGTTGACAAGCCCGAAACCGTGCACACGAAGATGTGATGGCTAAGATCGATCTTCGCTTCGCGAAGTCGGCCGTGCTATACGTGGGATGTCTATCTCCCACCTTCGTATTGCCGAGGACGTATCCGTGCACTTTCACTGCGATTGACATGGAGGAGCGGTGGAGGCGCGAGGAAACGCCGCAGACACTAGTAAGCGCAAGGGCGAGAGATTTGCAGCGCGGTTGAAGAGGCGGAGAGTTGAGCATAAACGACCTCCGAGTGAAGACAAGTGTGATTACCCGATCCAGGACGGCGTGATAATTCTTGATTCTGATACAGACGAACCTGAACATGTGAAAGCAATTTGCGCGGCCCCTGGTGTTGCTATGCCCTTTGATGCTCCCGCTGGTGATGTTGGGATGGAGTGCGCTGCTGCCGCGGAGATGTCTGATGAAGCAGCTGAGGTAGATTCGAAGGGAGGAGCATCAACAGTGACGCTGTGGCGTAACCTGACAGTGGTGCAGGCGATGTCGATCCTCTTGACGGCTAAAACCTCTTTTCTTCTTTCTTCTTTCCAAGTATATTTTGTACGCTTGAACATATTCCTTGTACTCGGTGGTGGCCGGGTTCAAGGTTTTTCCTCCATTTGATTGTTTGAATAAAGTTTTTCTTTTATAATCCTTTGTCAAGACTGCAACCGAACCTTCTCAGGCGCAAGGGTGCGCCTTCACACGTAATCCTTAGTGATAAAAGAAGTAATACTATAATGGAATATCCACGGACCTGTGCTCCTGATGCAAGATCTTCTTGGCTTTCTTTGAGGGCAGATGGCTCAAATCATTTTCCTTTTGTGCACACGTTCTATTTCCTTCTTCCCATGAGATGCTTGTTTAGGATTTCCTTTCTTGCTTAGTGTGTTGATTTAGGCCGACTCAGGGCTTTGTGTTTTTAGGGGTAGAGAGGTTCTCAGATGGAAATAATACTTCAATTAAATTGAGAATTGAAAATTGGAACCCTAACTGTGAATGCAAGTATTGCAATCATTTTCTGGAGGAATTACAAGTATGACATGAAATTGTAAAAAGGAAACACGCTGGAAAAAATAGCACAGCGTTTTAAAGAGTGGAGGATGCTGGAAAGTGGTAGCACAGTATCTTAAGTTCGGTAGGATTTGAGCCATCGTGAGTGAATTGTTATGCCCTCTAGTTTATCAGCGTTGATGAGTTTGCAGTAGCCGCCTAGGATAACATCTGCTACCAGGTACGGTTCCTCTTCTTTTTCGATGGGTGAGTCAGGTGGAGTGATCATTTTCACCGTCATACTCCCAACCTTGAATGTAGTCGTCTTCGTCACCAGGTCTCCAATTCCAAACGGGTTTGGTCGTGCAGATATTTGGACCTTGGCCTTATCGTCTTTGACCAAGACAGCCTCTACGCTCTTGATAAAACGTTTGAAAGGGCCGGCTTCCCATTCACATCTCCTATCCGGGGTTGGTTCATTGGTCGGAGTCAGTCCCCAGGACTTGTCGAACGAGGGCGGCAGGTTGTAAAGAAGGTTGCGTGGCGAGACTTACTTGAGATCGGAACTTTTTAACGTATATCTTGACAGGCTTTCTCCGGGAAGTTGTGTCACATTGGTAAGTTCTTGTACGGCAATAGACAACCATCGGGAGGTCCAGAGGGCGTGTTGGAGATTCTTTCGGAGTATCGAAACCGGCAGAGGACAGACTCCTAGTATTGCTTTGTTTTCATGCATCCAAGGGCGTCCCAGGATCATGTCGTAGTCGGGGTGATCTTTGACTATGTAGAACTTTGCTTGTGTCGAGGCATCACCCAATTTTACTTCCAGATCAATATATCCGTATGCATCTCTGGGCTCTCCCGTGAATCTTTAACCACAATCGGGTGACGAGTAGCTTCCGCTTCGAAATCTTTGCCGCTCTCAAGGTCTTGTGAGTAATGATGTTAAATTCGGAAGCCGTATCAATCAACACGCTATCGAATTCAACGTTTCTCAAGCAAGTGACGGTTAGGAGTCCCCGGTTTCCATTGCTCATGTCTTTCGGGAAAGACTGGGGTTCTGGATGCTCATTTGGATGCAAACGCCTTCCTGACACAACGTGGTTGAGGGCCGCAAATATGTCTTGACGCTGTCCTTTGGAGAAGTACAAGATTTTACATATGTGTTCCATCATAGATTGTACGGTCTTGCGAACAGAATCCCCGAAATCATGCGGTTCTCGATAGGTAGAGGGTCTCTATGAACACCTTCGTTTCCAAGCTGGAGTTCCCCTGTCTCTACCTTTTCCCTGAATATTTGTTTCAACCTGTTGCAATCTTTGGTCGGATTATGGACGAACCTGTGGTAGCAACAATATCTGGGATCTGCCATTTCTTCCTCGGTTGGAGGACGTCTGATAGGGGGCAGTTTTACGGCGTCGTCTTGGATCCACGCTTCTAATAGCTCTATCACTTCATTCATGGGAAATGGAAAACCCGTGTCTTTAGTGTTTTGTGCAGGAGTTTTGTCTGCTCCTTTTCGAGACGAAGTCTTGTGTGCCGGGGATGTCCGTTTGGTTTGTTGTTTCGTCACTGGAGCTTTCCTTTTCTCTCCTCCGCCCACTACACTCACAGAAGGACCAGTGTTGTATTGCTTGTTCGTGAGGCGCCTGCTCCCTCGACTTTCACGTGAATCTTCACTTCGAACAACTCGGTTCTTTCTAGCAATCTTTGGTGCGATTGTTCTTTGAACGCAGCAGCTTCATGGAGTTCGAGAGAACGTTTGAAAGCCCAGATTCTCTAACAGAGCGCGGTATATGGGTATCATCCCGTTGATGCACAACTCCACCAATTGTCGTTCGGTGACGTTCGGGTAATGACAATCCAGCGCTTGAGTTCGAATCTTTGACGAAGTCGTTAGGATGCTCGTTGTTCCATCTGAAGAATTCTTCCTAGATCCGAAAAGGTGATTTGTTCGGACACGAAGAAATACTTTACGTAGAAAGCACCGACCATCTCGCTCCGATTGGATATCTTTGTTAGGCGCGATGTTGTTGTACGGTGTACGCCCTCCCGTAAGTGATTTCGAGAATTCTTTTAGGCGCAGAACATGATTGTATTCATGTTCCCCAAGGATTCCAAGAACCGAGAGACATGTTCACGAGCATTACCGAGCACCGTCGTAGAGGGAGAACTGGGAGAGGTGTAACCTCTTGGAAGAGGGATTCGTTGCATATCTTGAGGGTATGGAGGTTGGTGTTGGTGTGCATCCGTCGATTTCCTTTGCCTCGGCTTTGAAGGAGTCGTTCTAGATCCTCACGTGTAATGAAGTTGGGTGTCTGGTCCCTTTCTCTTGAACATTCAGGAGCAACACGAGCTTCTTCACTCATGTGGGCCCGAGTGGAAACGCCTGCTCCGGGTGAATTGAAGGTATTTCTTGTTGGCTCCAAAGATTGACGTGAATCCTGCGGCAATCGTTCAGTCAAGGTCTTGAGGAAAGTGAGTACATCCTTATGAGTTGCGGCCATATCTGTTTGAGTCTTAGCAAGAACTTCCTGTTTCTCCATCAAGTCTGCAACGGTAATAGACGGTGGTCCTCCTCTTATGCCTCTGGATCCTCGTCCTGATGGGGGAGTGGAAGTTGTTGCTCTGGTGACCACTGGAGGCGTTACACTGGAGGAGATGCCGGGATTTGCGGCTGCTTTGGCTCTGGTGATGGGAGGCGTTACACCTACGGGGATGTCTCCTGCTCCGCTAGTGTTGGTGATAGAGGTAATGGCTCCTCGAGATGTGTTGGCTACGGTAGCTCCACTGACAGGTACTTCGACACCAGGATTGTTATCCACACTAGCCCCATCGTAATTGATTGCCGATCCGGACCTTAATTCCACCATCTTGAAATGAATTGTTGATTGAATTGATCCTAAGATCTACCCTTTTTGAAATTGATAAAATTGAATCGGATTGGAAGAAATTGACTTTACAACCGAGAGATTAACCTCCCACCGTGGTCGCCAATTGTTTATGGGTGAAAACTACTCCTATGCAGAATTTGGTAATTTGGGGTGTGGATGAGGAATGAATTTAAACCTTAAACAAATGCACTTACCGCGCAGTGAGTGCTTGTAGATTCGAGAGATCAATCTGTGCAAGTCCGGCCTAAACCAAGAAATGGCCGTTCCTGGACTTGTTTCGGTCACAAAGTGAAGGAGATGGGGTTGATCTTAGGGAGGGAAGCGAAGAAGGTGTTGGCTTGCTTATGACTTGTAACAGAAAGGTGAGCAGGCTTGTGATTGATGCAAGCAAGCTCTGGGTGTTTGAATACGTTTTGTATTAACACTTGGTTTTTTGTCTCGTCTGGACTTGTGTTGTTGTTTGAAATAGGGCGGAGAACCTATTTATACAAGTCATTGAGCCTTATTCAGGTCTCTCGTGGGAAGTGGAGGAAGTGGAGTGATGGAGTAGTGGAGTTGTGCGTCGGTGTCACATGACCAGTCTTGCCCACTTCTCCTGTTCATCTCTAACCGTCCATGACTTCCTAACACGTTCTTGTGATGGCGCGTTGCACGCTGCACGCTGTAAACCGCCAGACCAATACCCCAGTATGTATCCCCCGGTTTGTGACATGATTGATAAACTGGAATGTGTGGATTGTGGATCCACGAAAGATAGCATGTAATCTTTGAATTGAATTACTGTGTTATTCAGGAAGTTAATACTTGTGAAGTATCGTGTGTATTTTGTGCAGGTACTGCATCATGGTGTGGTAAAGTGATGGGTAATGACGCCTCACTAACCAAATAACTCCTGACCAGGGTTGTATAACCAAGCTGGTGAAGTTGGACGGATGAGATGATCTTTGAGACACTGATCTGCGACCGTTAATGAATATTAGGGTTTTTTGAAGAGGTGCACAAGCATCACTCTTCAGCTTGGTCGAAACCAAGCATGGAAAAGGATTTGGAGAGGACCGACCGGGCATGTGTGTAGACAGCATGCCGGTGTGCACGTCCATACCTCACTGTCCCATGAAGGCGCGATCTAGGCCACTCAATTTGACCGGTAAAGTCGAGTGGTTGAGATTGATTTCGGCGTAAATCCATTGCCGCAAAGAAGTTGGAAACCGCGTGACATCCCTAGTTCGGGCACGCGTTTCAAGACGACCCATCTTGGTCGGTCTTGGTCGATCATACCAGCGTGTAGGTGGTAGGCTGGTGTTCACACCTATACCTGATTATCCAATGAAAACGTGATCCGAGCCATCCAAATCGTCCGGCGAAGTTGAGTGGTCGAGATCAGTTTGTGGTTTGGGAGGCGTGGCCATGCTAGTTTGGACGCACGTTTTGGATTAACCAGGCATGATATGCCTTGGCCGAACACATGAGGAGGTAGATGGGCCCACGGTGGTCATGCTGGTATAACCGGCCCTTGCTTAATCTAATCTGTGACCCTCCATTCGTGCCGGAGAAGATGGACGCGCGTGATGGCTTGAAACCCTAATTTTGGCTTTCAAAAACCGTGCGCCATCTCTTGTTTGGGTGACAATTTTGTCACGACCAACCATGGTTGGTTTTGACCGATTAGTCAAATGTATAGGCGGGCCCACGGTGATCGTGTTGACATGCTCTGGGCACTTTGAGTCTACATCTACACCTTCCATCTATACCTGCGAAGATGGATGGTTGAGACTGTTTTGCGACACATGTAATATGCCGCAAACCCTAATTTAGGGTTTTCCGTCCATAATGCTTGGTATGAACTATGAACGGTTTCTTGGCAAGCTAGGCCAATGACCGACCATGCGGGGTCGGCCGTGGGTATTCCATACCGCTTGGGGGTGATGGAATTGATCCTGGGGTCATCCAATCATGCTTATGGAGTTGGATGATCTGCGATCGAATCATATCCGACCGATATGGTCAGTCCGGATGCTCAATCGGGCTAGTATAACACACCGAGAGGGGCTCAATCGGGCTAGTATAACACACCGAGAGTCGGCCGTACGGGTATTTCGTACATGGTTTCATTATAGTGCTTGGAGGTTCGTGTTACTCGTAAGAGTAACACTCGGTCGTCATGCCACACCGATAATGAGTACCGGAAATACAAGGCCGATATGAAATTCACAGAAGGGATTGTTGCTACATGCTCCAACCTGGAGGAATTTCATGTATTCACAGAATGTGATTGTTGCTACATGCTCCATTCTTGGTGAATTAAGTGAGGGAGTATCCAACACTTATAAATGGCTTTATCTTTTACAAGATGTCAGCGCATGATTTTTTCTGGTTTTTTACAAATTTAACCTTAAACGAAAATCCACCATCAACACTACTCTAGATTGAACACACACTGTATTAAGCCGCTACAGACTCTAGCCTACTACAAATTAACTTCGGTCTGGACTGTAGTTAAAACCCAACCAATCTCACACTGACCCAAGGTACAGTTGCGCTCCTTATGTATCTGATCCCAGCAGGATACTACGCACTTGATTCCCTTAGCTGATCTCACCCACAACTAAGAGTTGCTACGACCCAAAGTCGAAGACTTTAATAAACAAATCTGTATCACACAGAAAAGTCTACGATAATAGATAAATCTGTCTCCCACAGAATTACCTACGAGTTTTGTTCCGTCTTTTAATAAATCAAGGTGAACATGAACCAATCGATAACCCGGACTTATATTCCCGAAGAACATCCTAGTATTATCAATCACCTCACAATAATCTTAATCGACTAGCGAAAGAAGATATTGCGGAATCACAAACAATGAGACGAAGATGTTTGTGATTACTTTTATATCTTGCCGATTGAAGAAATTAATCTAATGACAATTATTACAATTGTTCTTGTACGATAGAAGATGCAAGATCAGATCACACAACTACAAGAAAGTAGTATCGGTCTGGCTTCACAATCCCAATGGAGTCTTCAATTCGTTAACCTACAAGGTTTAGGAAAACATAAGGTTCACTACACCAAATTCTCGGATTCGTAACAGAACTGAGCCGTTACTAAAACGGGTTGTAACGGCTCTTGCCTGTTGCAAAAGTGGGTGTTACATTTTTTTGTAACGGCAATGGGGCCGTTACGAATTCTGGTTGTAACGGCTCTAGTAACAGCTGAGGACCGTTACGAATTTGACACGTGGTAACAGCTTAGGGCCGTTACAATTTTTTTGTAACAACGTGTTCGTAACATCACTGAGCCGTTACTAATTTTTTCGTAACAGCAAAAAAATTACTGCCAGTCAACCTTGACCAGGTCAAAATTGGTCAATATTGACTAATTTTGACCTGGTCAAGGCTGACCGGCAGTTCATTTTTTGCCGGAAATAAGCTGGGAAATATCCTGCATACACCTTTCATTCCATCCATAATCCACATTCAACAATCAATTCATATCACATTCATGTCAAAATATAACACAAGTACCTTTTTATTTTTTTGTCCAGTATCAAATTCTAAGGAAATACATAGAAACTTACTGAGTTCCTAAATTCAGTTCATAGAAACTTTCTAAGCTCCTAAGTTCAGTTCACAAATTCTTCTAACTTAAATCACAGATACTACATAGAAACTTACAACACTTGCAGCTGCTAAGGCACCTAATGAGCCCAAACACTAGTCGCCAAGCACAAATTAGCCGTAAGTTATCCTTGCAGCATTCTTCATCAAGTTCTCCCTGTCTTGAAGTTGATAATTCCCAACCCATACTACACAAAACAAACAAAAAACATCTATAAGAATATTAACTTAAGGCTACCAAGTTCACACCAATTCAGATAAATGTGGCTAGCTGTGGACCACATATTTTCCAAAGAAAAGTAGGGCAGTGGCAAGAAAATAAAGAGCATGATAAATATGGATAACCACATCACAAGTGTCAAAAGAGGAGGATAGATATGAAGACGCAAATATTACCTCAATTTGACTGCTATCTGGGGAGAACCAGTGCAGTAGCACTCCGAGATGTATAACAGCTGGAATCAATTTAAAAAGCAGCAGAGTAGTCACCTGGAAAATTGTTTTAACAAGTTAATCACTGAGAAGAAAAAAAGAAGATAAAATGGTATCATATAACTCATGCCTATTAGTCAGGACTCAGAACAACGAAAAGAATACATTGCTTGGTGTCAAAAGTTTGGTAGTTATCAAATGTACCAGATCACTTGACAAAGTTGTAGCAAAATGAATGTAAGCGCATACATCTGTTGGCGTGGGTCATGGTCCATGAATTTAGCAATTTTGCACAAGATTTTCAAACTATTCAAATAAGGGTAGTTTGATAAGCCCTATCTAGGGCCAGATTTGAAGGTCTTTTACAAAATCGTTTTACATAACATGCTAAGAGCTGTTGTGCCAAGAAGCAGCAGGTACAGTTTACCCTGTCAAAATTAGTAAAATTACAATTAAGATCCAGTTAAAGTAGAAACGCGAAGGCATAACACCATCTTCGAACTGTGATGTGATACTGATAACAATATGTAAAATCCTTCAGAACTACCTCAAGGTACAAACTGAATTTTTTCTCAAAAAGTGAAACCAAGAAGTGAATACCAACGGCTAAGGTATGTTATTTTATTTCCGTTGCAAGAAGGGAATCCATATTAGCATGTTGGACCGAATGAAAAAGAGACTAATACTGGCTAGATTGACCTCTACCACATGAAGATTAGATGGACGACTGAGAAGTATAAAAGACAACTCCCCAATTTGGGCAAGTGACAATCCAACCTACAAATATTAAGAACTGTATACGTCATTTTGTCCAGAAAAACAAGAACTGTAAGAAGCACAAATACATTACGTGCCTAAGAAGTTAGATAAGGTCTTACAAGAAGTGAGGTCTTGTTGTTATATCCAAATCCTTTGACAACAACAGTGATAACAATTGTTTTCACAACAATGACCAAAATAACAACTGCTAATAAAATATCAACGTGGTTCCAAAGGAAGGGAAAATTGATCAGCATTTCAACACTGGCAAGAAAAAGAGCAGCAAAGAAGTTGCGAATTGGTTCAATCTACAAAATGGAAAACATGTATAATCAGAACAAGTTAAACACTTAAATCATACTCCTATATTCTCCACCAAGAACAACCAATATACATTAAGGCAGTATATATGTTAGATACTACTATCATACTCTTCTGTCATATTATTGATCAACAATAAAGCTTTCTAATGAAAGAACAATATTCTGACTGGACCCATTAGTTTGTTGACTTTATCTGGAGTTGGACGAAAGAATTTTTCCAACCAAAACTATATTTAACAGTAATGCATTCCAGAATATATCCAACCATCTACTAAATTAGACGAGGTGTAAAGATTTCTAAATAAGCACAAGACAATGCATTATGAAAGACATCTAACACCTCAACAACTTCCAGAGAAATAAACATCAAAAGATATCTTACTTGCTCAAGCGTATGTTCTGAAAGATCAGTTGTTGATATCATCACCCCTGCAACAAAGGAACCAAGTTCAAGGCTGATCCCCAAACTGAAGGGTGGCATTAACAGGAATGGTTGGAGAAGATCCAGTTTCACCATAGGCTAGCTCTGCAGAGACTCTAAATACTGCGTTGTCTCCCTTCTCATTGTCTTGATACCTAGATCCCATCCCTTAATAACTTTCCCTTTCAGAAAACAAAATCAACACCATTATATCAATGAACAAAAAGGTGCAAGAGAGACACTTCAATCCTTTACTAGTACTTCACACTATTTAACTATTTACGTAAATCATCATACCAACAACTTAATTTTAAGTTTGGTTCACACAATAAAACGTACAAGTCACAATCACTACTCATCGAAACATCAACAACAAAAGCTGAACCAAAAGAATCACTTACAAGCTTACAAAACTAAGCTAACTTTGGAACACTTGACACCAAACCAAGAACAAGGATTCTTTGCACCATCACTGAACTTCAAATCCAACAAAACATCGCACGGGTCTCTACCAACTCTTTCCCTAAACCTCAATAGTGATACCCCTGCAAGTAATTAGTCCACCCATCTCAACAATCAAAACCCATTTCACAACTAACCAAAAAAATAAAAAATCAGAAAACTAGAGTAATATCTTCATCGATGAGACACACGAATTAACACAAGAAACCAACATTAAGAAAACCATACTGATCAATCTCCTCCATCTCTATCTCCAAAATTAAGTACTTGTTCTTCCACAACAAGATATTTCTGTTTTCAGATATAATAAAGATGATAAATTTATTAGTTAGAAATGATTATAAGATTGTAAAATAGAAAACCCATAACTGCGTTTTCAAGTATTAATGATGAAGAAGAAGAAGATAAACCGAGAAAAGTAAGTTATCCTGCAATTTATAACTACCATGGTAACACAGAACTTATAATTCGTTTATTGTTTGGTTTTTTTCTTCACAATCTACTTCTATGTTTTTGAAAAAAAAAACACAACCAAACTCATTATAAGCCCCACAAATCTCAGATCTAAATGGTTGAAATCAATTAAGCAAACACAAAATACAATCCAAGCAATATTGAACCCTAGAAAATTAATACAGCCAAATCTAAAGAAATATAGTAACAGAACTCAAAACTCAGTTCATGAAACTCAAATTAGAACGGAACCCGTCATTTAAACTCCATGAAATCCAATAAAAAACATAATACATGCTAAAATATTCGAATTAACAGCACCACCATGAATCACCTGGGTTCTCAACAGATCTATCATCTTCCCATGATTTCTTCACCTCAAGAATAAACCCTAACCCTAACTCTCTCCCTGATTCATCACCTCACACAGAAAACCTAAAAATCATACTGGTTCTCCTTCGTACATCAATAATTACACCATCACCCTCATCATCTATACGTATTCATTAATCAACAATCAACGATTTCTGTGATGAAACTAGGGTTTCATCGCCTGAGAGGAGAGAAGAGAATAGAGCAGGAGCAGAAGAGAGAAAAGAAAACACTGAAAATGAATCTCGATCTACTGAGATATCCTCAAAAGCACGCATGTGAATCGCACATGCATGGGAGGAAATATCCTCTGGTATAACTCATCATGGGTGGAAACATAATGCCACGCATGTGAATGGCACACACACATTCTAAAGGTGTTACGACCCAAGTGTGACCAAGCGTGTGACTGGCACGCCTATAAAAAAATTCGTAACGGCTTAGTTCTGTTACGAATTTAAAAAAAAAATTAGTAACGGCTTCAGCCTGTTACGAATATTTTGTAACGGCCATTTGTAACGGGAATTTTGTAACGTCCACAAAGCCGTTACGAATTCCTATTACGAATCCTGGAATTTGGTGTAGTGGTTAAAGGAGAATCGACTCTAGCTAATACAACTAATATCACACATGAGGTATGGGGATTAGGTTTCCCAGTTGCTAGAGTTCTCCATTATATAGTCTTTCAAATCAGGGTTTGCAATCAATGTTAGCTTAGTAACAAAGCATTCAATATTCACCATTAGATGAAAACCTGATTAGATTCAAGATAATATCTTTCAATTGTTATATCGAAACTTAGCTTGTTACAAACAAATGAAATGCACGTTTATGTGGGTTTGTATAACCGTACCAAAACATGTACATCTAGTTGGTTCAAAAGTAGTTAACCAAATGGTTAGCCATATGAGCACTTTCATATCAACCATATTCTTCTTTACCATAACTAGTTCAAATGACTCAAATGAACTAGTTAGAGAGTTGTTCAATTGCTTAGATCTTATAGAAGTATACAAGACACGATTGAAGCAAAAACGATTTGATTCACTCGAATCGATTCATGAACTTTATAGCCACGGTTTGCAAACTTGCAATCCTTAGTTTATATAAGTTTAAGTTCACGAATAATCGTTTTTAGATATAACCAACTTAAGTTGGCAGATTGAGTTCTCAAACTCTAGCAGATTTTCTCGGGACGACAACCTCCGACAGTTCGCGGACTCTTGTTCCAGTTTTCATGAGCAGCAAAGTACGCATACTTTGGTTCAAGGAATATGGACTTATACATGTATGAGTTACCACACAATGCTTACATCCACCAATGGTTATATAATCTAAACTCTCTTTCAATCATTGAAACATTCTTAGAGGTGTTGATGGTGGATTTTAGTTCAGGGATAAAATTGTAAAATCAAATTTAATACGCTGACATCCTGCAAAGGGTAAAGCCGTTTGATAATGCGCTGACATCCTGCAAAGGGTAAAGCCGTTTGATAAGTGATGAGTACCTCTTCACTTTATTTATTCGAAGCAATTCAATAAATACACAAAATTCACCCAGAATGGTACGTGCAACAGCAATCCAAAATATTAGACGAACTCTCATCATTGACATGACATGACGACTAAGTGCTCACTCTCAGCAGAGTAGCATGAATCTCCGTGCTAATATTGAGACATGCATGAAATACCCACACATGATACATCACTCTCTGACAGAGAGTCTCGGATCGACGCGCTTTGGTTAGCCAATCGAGCATGCTTAATTTCTTTAAGGAAAATCTAGACTATCCAAATCAGTCTCAGAAACGATCACGGCCACACAAGTTGGCCACGCAATTTAACAAGCCTAGCCAAACCCTGGAAAAAGTAGGCCATCATCGTGATGACCACCGGCGGGCCCGTTTATGCCCTAGCCGTTCGAACATCACACGAACTCCTCCCAGCACGTCAAACGCCAGCCCTAAAATAGGGTGGTTGCGTTGCTTTGGAAGAAGCTCGATGAGCTTAGACTGTTCAAGGCAGTCTTAAAATCATCATGACCGTCCAACTTCACCAGCCTGGTTGGACGACCTAGATCATCCCGCGAATGATCAGGGAAGCGCCAATGCACACGTTGGCGGGCCCACTTCTCACCTACCCGATCGGCCTTCTCACAGCAATGCCCTAGAGCAATGAACGTTTGCTCGAAACATGGCTGGCGTGATGCTTTAAAGGGTCGCGGAAGCTCCACTAGTGTCTTAAATCGATCACAACCATCCAACTTAGCCGGCATAATTGGATGGCTTAGATCGCGCCTAGGACCATCGAGATGTACACATATGTTCACCGTCGGCCCAACGTGGGCCCCACATGATCGGGTCTCCCCAAGGGAGGAGCATAGCATGCCAAACCGTTTGGCCAAAGTTGCGCATGCGTGACTGATCCAAAACCCTAATTAGGGTTTGCGGCATTACATATATGTCGCAGTTTGATCATGACCATCCATCTTCGCCAGCCTAAACGGAAGGTGTAGATATAGACTTAAGAGGTACCAAGAGTATCAACATGATCACCGCGGCCCCACCTATGCGTGCGACCGACCGGCCTAGGCCAACCATGGCCGAGCACCTCGAAACGCGTGCCCAAAGGAGGCATGTCACGCGGTTCCCAAATCCTTTGTGGCAAAGGATTTCTATCGCAAATCGATCACGACCACTCACCTTTTCCAGACAAATTGAGTGGTCTAGATCGTACCTCCGCGAAACAGAATGGTATGGACATGTACACCGGCAAGCCGTCTACACGCATGCCCGGTCGATCCCACCAAAAACATCGTCCAAGCTTGATTTCGGTCAAGCTGAAGAGTGATGCTTGTGCACCTCTTTAAAACCCTAAAAATCATCAACGGTCGCAAATATGTGCCGTAGATCATCTTGTCCGTCCAACTTTTCCAACTTGGTCAGGCATCCTAGGCTAAGAGTTAAACAACCAATGAGGTACCTTGGTGATCACCGCCCGTGATAGGATCCGGAGATGCCTATATGTGATAACCGCAATCGCACGGTGTCTAACTAGTAGACAAAGGCAAGTACGGGTCGTTCCCACGAGGAGCGATGGAAATACTCTAATCAATATCTCTAATGAACTAACCAGAAATGATTTTTGGGATTTTTATAATGTAAAACGAAATAACAAAATTAAACTAATCAAATAAATTCAATGGAAGAGACGGTAACCAGGGTTTATAGAATCCACCACTATTTCTATTTGATTACTGAAATGAAACATGATTGCAAATATATGTCTATTCTTCGTTCTATCGACACCACCTATTATATGTATTAGAGTCGCAAATATCACTGGGACACCCTAAGCATGGCACATCGAAAGACTAAACCCAAGCAAGCACCATCAAATTGTGTTAGCGAGAAAGTTATACTAAACTAAATTATCGATTCACAAATTGTATCCGGCTCTTCTAAGTATAACCCATCAAAGGATTCAACCCAAGCATGAACTATCAAATAACGAGACCAAAACTATTTGTAAAATTATCCAATTACGCACAAAGGTTATTACTAAACCGGTGGAGCAACAACTCATTTTTTAATAAACCAATAAACAATATTCGAAGATCAATTTATTCAAATCATAATGGTCTATTGCTATATAATCAATCAAAATAGCCTAATACCCAAAGTAGTTTCAAACATAAAAACCCTAGTTATGAAATCTAGCAATACATAGAAATGGATTTCTTAAAACCCATAAAAATAATAATCAAAAGAGAAACGATCAAACCAAAGTCTTCTGCGTCGTCTCTTTGTCTTCTGCTCCAAAACACTATACGGCCGCCTCCTCTCTTTCTCAAGTTTGTGTCACCCAACTTTTTAAGAAATCTCAGCCGCGCCTCCTCTAAAGATCCTCCCCTTCTTCAGAAAAATCCCCTTACATAAATGCGATCAGATTCCCCTGTGTCACGAGCTAGCATGTGTCAGACACTAAATTCCTTCCGCCAAGCCTAACTCCAATCCATGTCATCTAGATACCAACCCACTCTGGCCATGCAACTTTATATGGCACTCAAGCAAATAATACCGAGCCCCGGTCCAGTCTTATTCAGAAAATATACTCGAATTTCTTCTCAATCTAGGCCATTTAGTACCAAGAAGAAATCAACGGCAACAGTCCGTTTTGCTAGTTGTTTTTATGGCATAAACTTAATATAAAGCCATGAATAAATGGCAGTAACATCAGTTCTTCTAACTGGCTTCAATCTCCAAATAAATTCCTGTTCAGTTGATGTCAAGAACACAGTAGTAACAGCACCAAACACCTTCTCCATTTTCTCATGCACTAGTTTCTTGCCTCGCTGCCAAGTACAGAATAAATAACCCCCAATTCCATACATAATCCATCTCTGCCAATCGATACCACATCAAACTTGTCGTCTCCATTTTCTCACTATTTCAGCTGAGAACTTGGTGCTGCCAATTACTTTCTCCATCTCGGCTTCATCGATGCACTTACTGCTTCCCATTACTCTGTCCATCTACATCTCGCTCACAACAACAACTCCATCGCTGCTGGCTACTATATGCAGCTCCAACTCCTCATCGTTTTCATCTCTGTGTTACCGAGCACAACTCCCATTATCACTCTCATGAGACGGACCAAACCAACACCCATTGTAGATATATGAGAAGATCCATTCAACAACACAATTAACCTCTATACACAGCCATCGAACCCATCTCATGTACTTCAGTTCACATCCACTTTTAAGTCGTGGTCATCTAAACTTCTTCGCCGGCAATAGATAAACCATCTCTTACATCACCAACTGCCTATCGATGCCACCTGCAACAACACTTCTTTAGCACTAACAGTTAAAAGAAAAGCTTGCTTTCATCTCCATTCACGTCGGGCAACAACATCTGCCAATTCAGTCCCTTTCACGTCTGTATGCGAGTACCAATTGCAAGACCAACACCATTTGCATTCCGTACAGACAAATCCATCTCCAAGTTTGAACCAACAGCCCAATCCCATCGTGGGTAATCGATCAGTCACGACTGTGTGTACTGCAGCCAACTACTTCTCAATTCAGGTCACGTCATCAACTTATTCTCTTCATATTCTCACTGGCTATCCTCCGCCAGCCTAACTTAGCTGCTGCAATTCATTTTTCTCCCTTCAGGCAACAATACCATATATTCCATGAACTTCAGTCCATATCCAACCACAGCGAACCCCAAACTAGCCATCACCACCTCCGTTTCTTCTTCATTCACAGCTCCACTTCCGTTGCTTGCTGTTGAATGGATGCGCAATGCTCAATTTCAGAAATCGATTGCTGCTGCAGGAAACTAGAATGACCATCTGTAAAACATCAGTTCCATTTGTTGTGATGTTCCTTGCACTGACCCATCTTCATTCGCATCTGCATGGACGAGACAGAGAACCACAAAAAGTATTTCTCAGAGTCTGCTTCTTCTCTAACTCCATCTCGTCTACCACCTATACTCCTCTCCGCTTCTTAAGATGAGAGCTTACAATGTGTGGTGGTAATAAGACGGACATGTGCCTTAAAACCCAAGTGAACTGCACGTACTTGCAAAGAGAATTAAGTGACTCATTCAGTTATCATTTGGCTGTGAAATGACCCATGTGGTGCGGCAAAATTAATGCCCAACTTTGATGTAAGAGATAAATATAGCCCGGTCTCTCGTGTGCAAGTCGCAAATGTTCATATAACTTTCTTTTTAGATGATTATTCCTCAGATGATCGAATTCGTTTATATTTTCTATAAAAGCGCAAAAATAGTGTTATCCGCCAAAATATTGAGTCCCAGCTAATATAAATATGGGTATAAAATGTAGCACATACGTGCTTATCAACACCCCCACACTTATATTTTGCTAGTCCTCGAGAAAAACAAAGAATGTATCCGCTCCACAGCTGGATATAGAAATGTCTGCTAAACAGCGAGACGATGTCTGCTAAACAGCAAGACGGAACCACTAAACAGTGGTTTAAAGGAGTCTGCTAAACAGCAAACAGATCCACTAAGCAGTGGATAGAGATGTCTGCTAAACAGCTAGACAGAAAAGACCCGCTAAATAGCTGATCACATCATGTATATATATATATTTTTTGTTAAAAGACCCGCTCAACAGCTGATCATATTATGCAATTTTTTTTTAATAGATCCGCTCAACAGCTGATCATTAATTTTTTTTTTTTAAACTCCAAATGAAATGCCACTCCCCCACACTTAAACATTACATTGTCCTCAATGTAATTGAGTCATCCAACGTAGAAATTAAGGTGGGAAATTCTAAAATAAAATATGCAAAAACTAAACAAATAAAAATAAAAGATAGAGTGAAGGGAACAAATCTGATGGGTTGACTCCCATGAAGCGAAAGGTATTTGTCTCCCTTTTTACCAGTAGCACGTTCTCAAACGAGGTGAGGTTAGTACCTCAAAGTAAGTAGCAAAGCATATATATAAAGTCAGAAAAGTTGGGGATAAATCCAACAAATCAGGTCAGCTGTGAATATGAACCTGCAAACACTATAAAACTCCAAAAAGAAGTGTAAGTCTATCCCCAAAAGAAAAGATTCCTTAATCGAGATAAATAAATCACTCAAATGGACAACAAACATAGAATCTATATTACTTTTTATTTGGGAAACATACTTTAAATCAGGTTCAAGATCAGCTGAAATAACTTCCGCCGACACAATATCTTCACTAGGAATAAGAGGAAGTAATGAATTGACATTGTCAAAAGGCAAAGTATCATCAAACTCAACACAATGACCTAAATATATATTCAGTGGTTCAAGTTCATAAAAATCAGTAACTCCTAAATCTGGTTCTAAGTCCGCGGAAATAACTTCCGTTGTTGAGCTACATTGATTATTAACCATTGAATGGCACAATGCATTGACAATATCAATAAGCATCGGGTCATTGGAATCAGCAAAGTTGGATAAACAAATAGATAAAGGTTCGAAATCATCTGTACAAGTTATCTGACCAGTATCAATATGTTCAACATCCACATAAGCATTCATAGAATCACAAGATGGTTCAACGAAAGATGGGCTCAATGGAACAGAAGTATCCTGAATAATTGACTCATTATTATCAGTAACTACATGACTCGTAGGAATCTCACTATTTGAATGACTAAAAGGTATCTCATTATGAACGTCTACTGTCTCTAAGTCGTTAGACTTAACAATAGTATCTTCTGTATATACAGATTCTTCTAAATCATCATTATCTGAATAAACAATGTCTCTAATACAACTCTCGTCCTTTTGAATAGGAAAATAATCAATAAGATGATCATGAGTTGGATAAGATACACTAGATTCAGATGTTATAACGGTATCATTATTCCTAAAATCATTAGTAGAGTCAAGTTCCTCATCATCCTCAAGTACTGGGATCGATACACACCTGAATAACCACCCATATAGAAATGACGTGGATTCCAAGTTCCATACGTGAGACGATTATAAGCAAGAACTTCCTTATACCTTGGCCCATACTTGTATTCACCAACCGTCATCTCAGATATCTGGTGCAAATAATTCATGATTCTCGAAAAGGCACCTGAAAAGAAATACTAAAACACAGAAAGAGTCAAAAGGAAAAAGAAATCATAAAATTAAAATAGAAAAACTATACAAAAGAATGAAAATAAATAGAGTAAAAACCTAACTATTTACAAAATAAAAAATACTAATTACAATAATCCACAACCGCTCCCCGGCAGCGGCGCCAAAAATTGATAGGATCCGGAGATGCCTATATGTGATAACCGCAATCGCACGGTGTTTAACTAGTAGACAGAGGCAAGTACGGGTCGTTCCCACGAGGAGCGGTGGAAATACTCTAATCAATATCTCTAATGAACTAACCAGAAATGATTTTTGGGATTTTTATAGGATCAGAATATCGCAACACCAACGCCCTTGCGAAATCCATAAACGACACATTGCGAAGACATCGCAGACGAGTAATATAAATGACGCAACGGATGACGACAGCCAGAACACGAGAAAGACGTGAAGACCTAGCGAGATTTAGGAGTGTTGCGAGGTTTTACATTTGTACACTTGCGAGAATGTCGCAAGTCAGGTCCGAAAATAAGGGATAACTTAGTTGTCATCCATTATGTAATGTCCTATATAAAGAGCCGAATAGGCTTATGAAAAGAGGAGGATCTTTTAGAGAGTGGAGAGAAATTTTAGAGGAGAGAGAAAGTCTAGAGTAGCAATAACATTCTTGATTTCACTTCTTTCTTGTAAAATTTCTAACTCAATTAATAAAGAGATTGGTTATTGATCTTAAATATGTGTTAGATATTATGAATTCTTGTGAGGTGTGTATTGTAGGATTTCCGGCAATTACATATGGCGCTAGAAATAGGGACTGAAGATTAAAGATTGGAGATTGTTGTTAAAATTGTTCAAATTAAGAAGATGATTGATAAATTGGTTAAAGTAGAGAAAATCAAAATCAAGGAACGTAATAGAAAGTTGGAATGTAGTTTGATTACAAAAACAATGATTAATGAATTTCATGAAAATATCAGAGGGAGAATACATAAACGAGATTTTGAAGGAAAGAAAATCGTAACAATGGAGAAAGCGTCACCTATGAAAGAATGGAAAAAACAAAAGATTACATTCACAGCAGCAGAGATATCAAGAGAAAGTTTAAACCACACATCTCCTTTGGTAATCACAGTAACCATACGGAAAGAAAAAGAAAAAGAAAAATCAGCAAAAATTATGGAAGAATGGGCGGTAAATAGAACTCTAGTTGATACGGGGAGTTCGGCGAATATAATCTTTTACCATGCATACAGAGGAATGGGATACAAAGATGAAGAGATGTCTCCTTCAACTTATCATATTCATAGCTTTGGTGAATCTATAACAAAACCAAAAGGAGAAATAGAGGTGTGAATTTTGCTGGGAGATATTGAGACACAAACGGCATTATGCGTAGTGGATATGGAATCACCATACAACATGCTGTTGGGAAGGCCATGGATTCATGCAATTAAAGCCGTAGCATCAACATTACATCAATGCATTAAATTTCCTATGCCAAGTGGGATTGGTGAAATTAAAGGGGAAACCGATAAAGCGAAATTATGCTATCAAATTGAAGTAAAACAATATGAAGGACGTGCAAAGAAGCGAAAAGATCGCAGAAAATTGGCAAAGGAAGCAAAGAAAGAAGAGGAATTTAGAGTTTATATGGTAAGAGCAGAGGAAGGAAAAGGGATACCTAGCGAAATTTTGGAAGAAGGAACTGAGCTTGCGAAGGAGATAAAAGAACCTACACCTATGGGAGAACCTAAGGCCAGTTACACTGCGGTAGAACCAACGAAGGAAGTGAATGTTGGGACCGAAGAAGAACCAAAAATACTAAAAATTGGGACCAAGATGGAAGCAGATGAAGAAGAAAAACTATTGGTCTGTTGCGAGAATTTAAGGATATTTTCGCATGGAACATGGATGAGGTGCTGGGGATAGACCCATCTGTGGCATGCCACAGATTGGAAATTGACAAAAATGTAAGGCCATTCAAACAAAGAATCAGAAAAATCGCGACAACGTATCATCCTCAAATAGAAGAAGAGTTGCGAAGATGCTTGATGCGGGGGATTATAAGACAAGCAAAATATCCAGAGTGGATAGCAAATATGGTCATAGTACCAAAGAAGAAGAAAGGGATAAGAATTTGTATAGATTTTACTGATTTAAATAAAGCTTGTCCGAAGGATAGTTTTCCATTACCGAATATTCCACAAATGGTCGAATCAGCAGCAGGAAATGATAGAATATCTTCTCTACACGGATATAAAGGGTACAATCAAATTCCTCTCGCTGAAGAAGATCAGGAGAATACTGCCTTTTTCGCTCCCAGAGGGTTATATTGTTACACAAAAATGCCATTTGGTTTGTGAAATGCTGGAGCAACATACCAAAGGATGGTAGAAAAGGTATTTGCGAAGTGGATACACAAAACATTGGAAGTATATGTAGATGATATGCTAATAAAAAGTAAAGAAGCAAGAAATCATGTCCAAAGAGAAATTTTTGAGCAAATGAGACATTTTAACATCAAGGTAAATCCAGAAAAATGTATTTTTGGGGTGGCATCGGGATTTTTTTTAGGTTATATTGTATCCAGAGAAGGAATACAAGTTGATCCAGAAAAAGTACAAGCAGTTCGCGACATGCCAACACCGACGACGGTAAAAGATGTACAAAAGTTAAATGGACTCTTAGCTTCGCTGGGAAGGTTCATTTCGCGATCATCAGATAAGTGTAAGCATTTCTTCAATATACTCAAAAAGGGGGACGAAGTTTAGATGGACAGACGATTGCGAGAAAGCTTTTCAAGGAATAAAAGAACATTTGATGAACATATCTATTTCGCAAAAGGCAGATCCGGGAGAAGAATTATTAATCTATCTTGCGACAACTTCGCATGCATTAAGTGCTGTATTATTGCGAGTAGATGCAGGAGTTGAAAAACCAATCTATTACATCAGCAAAACATTCAATGCAGCAGAGAAAAATTATTCAAAGATTGAAAAACTAATTTTGGCATTAGTTTATGCAGCATTTAAACTTCGAATATACTTTCAGGCGCATGAAATAAGGGTACTGACAAAAATACTAATCGAGTCAGTAATGAAAATTTCAAAAAGATCAGGCAGAGTCGAGAGATGGAATGCACAAATAGGACATTTTAAAATCAAATATGAAATACTATCTTCACCAAAATCGCAAGTTGTTGCAGACTTCTTAGAAGAATTTCCTTTAGAAGATGATGAAGCAGTGGAAGAAATGATGGATATAGAAGAAGAACATGGGAATCCAAGAGATCTGTTAACAAAGCCAAATAAATGGGAAATATTGGTGGATGGATCATCAAACGGGGAAGGTAATGGAGTTGGAATTGTTTTGATTTCGCCAGAGGGAAACAAAATGGCTTTTTTCCTTCAGATTGGAGTTTGCATCCACCAATAATGAGACAGAATATGAGGCTGTGATACATGCCCTGAAATTCGCAATAGAAATGAAGTTGGAAAATGTAAGAATTACCAGCAACTCGCAACTAGTCATTTGTCAAATAAAAGGAGAATACACTACAAATGAGTCATCCATGAAGAAATACAAAAAACTTGTCGAGGAATTATCAGCGAGAATCCCAAAAATTAAATGGAGACATATATCAAGAAAAGATAACAGACTCGCATGAGATGCCTTTGCTTTTATCTCAAGTATGATGACGGACCCAGCTGCGAGATGCATAAAGATACAAACACTTTTATCACCATCAATCAATAAAGAAGAAGAAGAAGAGGTAGATGTAATGATACTAGAAGATGGAGAATAAATACCTAGTATTGAAGATTGGAGAGCAGAACTTCATGCATACCTGAAAAGAGGAGAAACACCAAGAAATAGATTGGAGGCGCACAAATTAAAAAGCCGTGCAACGAATTATGAACTAAGGGATGGGATATTGTACCGGAGATCTTTTAATGGACCTTCACTCAGATGTTTAACACGAAAAGAAGGAGAAGAAGTACTAAAAATGTTACATAGTGGGGATGCTGACAATCACAGTGGTGGAAGATCTTTGGCATACAAAGCGAAGATGCAAGGTTATTATTGGCCATTTATGCACGAGGATGCGAAGCAAATATCAAGGCGTTGTGAAGACTGTCAAAGGCACGGAAAGAAAATACATGCACCAGGAGCACCATTAACATCTTCAACAAGTGTTTGGCCTTTTGGAAAATGGGGTTTAGACATTGTGGGACCATTTTTACCAGGAACGGGGCAGAGAAGGTATCTGATTGTCGCTACAGACTATTTCACAAAATGGGCTGAAGTAAAGGAAGTACAACATATTCGCGATAAAGATGTTTTTACATTCATATTTGAGAATATCATATGCAGATTTGGAATCCCCGCACAGTTGGTGTCCGACAATGTGAAACAATTTGAGGGACAGAATATAGAACTGTTACTTAATGCATTTAAGATAAAATGTGGAAAGTCAACTCCTTTGTACCCTCAGGCCAATGGACAGGCAGAAGCAACAAATAAAACAATCGCAGATATATTGAAGAAGAAATTAGAAGGACATAATAGAGCATGGTGTGAACAAGTGCATAATGCAGTGTGGGCTTACAATACAACCAGGCGAGAAGCTACGAGAATGTCACCTTTCTGTTTAACATATAGAGTTGAGGCTGTACTACCAACATAAGTTATTATTCCAACAACAAAGAAAGAATCTTGGGAGAAAAATCTTAGTGCGGGTAATATTTTAATCAAACTAGATGAATTAGAAGAAAAAAGAGAAAGAGCTCTACAACATATGGAGAATTACCAACGAAGATTAGCCAGAGAATGTAATAAACGTGTTAAGACACGCGAATTTCAACCAGGTGATTTGGTACTGAGAGAAACACCAGTATATCAGAGAGAAAGTGGTGGCAAGCTTGCGAAAAATGGGATGGACCTTATATCATTAAGGAGATAGTTGGAACAGGGGCATATAGATTGATGGATCCTGAGGGTAAAGATGTGGGCCACAGATTGGATAGACCATGGAATAGATTATACTTGAAGAGATATTACCCGTAAAAGATTGTGGGAAAAGATTAGACTGCGAAGTAATGTATGATTGAAGCGAAATGAATTTATATGAAAATTTTACGAAAGAATCATTGCGAGATTGCACAAATTAAAGAAAGAACATGCGAAAATCTCGCACAGAAAATAACAAGAGCTAATCAAAACTCAATGACATATCAGAAAGGGGCAAACGTGCTATGGCGTACACCCTAGTTCGCGAAATCACAATTTCGCAAGAGGCAAATGTAATACCTAAAGTACGTCATAAAAGGGGGTACCTGTTAACATGGATCAGGGAAAAGGTTACACCGCCCCTGGAACCTGAGTCATGGAGAATTGGGGTCAATAAAGCCCATCCAGGAGAAGTACCTTGGATTTTCAATCTAAGCTTATAACTTAGGTTGGACGACCGAGGGTCTCTTTTAAGGAGTCAACATATGACCAAGGCGTCGAGGTACACGGTTGAGCCAAGAGTGCCTGAGGCATTTGAAGTGTCTCGGCCATTCTTGGCAAGTCTCGGCACATGCTGCACTCGGCCTGAAGAAAACTCCACTTAGGGTGCAGTCTCGTAACCATAAGCCCTATAGGCAAAATGGATAAGAGGCTGCAAAAACAACTGGTTGTTGTTAAGACCGGATGGGGGGAGCTAGCCTTGTATGACAGAAGTACGCCTCCTTGAAGGGGCAACCAGGGAGATGATAAGGGCGGCACCCTCCATTAGGGAGCTGATAAGTGTCTTAAAACGCAAATGTCATGAGGCTTTATTTTCGCAAGAAAATTTAGGCTTGTCATATTTGTGCGACAATCCTAAAGAGGCAATAATACAAAAAATAAAGATAAGACGAGATCAATGGGTCAGTACATGAAAGTGTAAGGACGTCCCGCGATTTCGTCGCAAGACGGCAATGTCATGGGGCTTTATTTTCGCAAGGATTTTTAGGCCTGTTATATTGTCGCAACAAAACTATCCTGCAGAGGCAACAATACTAAAGAAATGATAAGGCAAGATCAAGGGGTCATTACATGAAAGTGTAAAGACGTCCTGCGATTTTGTCGCAATGACAAGGGGTGGCACAATAAGATCTTTAACTAGGAAGGCAAAATAAGACCACATGATTCAATAAAAGATTTATAAAAACTAATTACCATTTATGCAGGTCATCCCTCACAAGAAAGATAATGAGAGGCAGTATGGGAATTGTTCAACAATGGACATTATCTTTCTTGCAAATAAACACAGTAAAAAAAAAAAAAGAGTAAGTGCACCTCAGAGAGGACTGAAATACATCATATGCAAGAAGTTGTGTAGGTGAAGAGGTTCAAAGAAATAAAATTACAAAAGAAGTTCAACTCTCAACATCAACTTTTTCGCAAGAAGGAGATAATGGACATTCTTCATTAATTTTTTCACTCTCGCTAGCTTTCTCGATCTCGCCAGCTTTCCCAGCTTCGCCAGTTCTTCCTTCATTTTGGTTTGTTTCAATTTCTCCTCCATCTGGATTATTATCAACACCTTCATCATTTGGAAGAATTTATTTTTCATTTGCGAAATCTTCGCCACTTTCATAATAATAATCGCTGTCCGGAGTACCAGGGACTTCATCATCATCTACTTCCAAAGGCTCGATGGATACAGGGGAAAGAGATCTGGATAATAAAATTTCATTTACAATAACTTCAGCCCTAAGATGAACTTGTCGAAGAAGTGCCTTATGATGATTCCTACTTTGGATATCTTTGGAGTAAGAGAGATAATCAAGTCTTCTTTCTGCCCGATCGCGAGAACGAGCAAGAGAAGTAGCAAGTAATGAATTTTCTTTACGAATCTTGGCATAGTTAGATTCCAAAGTAGAAATGGAGGAGCGAAGATCTTTCTCATATTCTGCAAAAACAAAGAATAAAGAAAATCATATAGGCGAAAGATTCGCAAGGAAGAGGTAGTAAAAAGACTTAACAAAGGAAAAATGGTCGAGGAAGTCAAATTTCATGACTACCTTCCTTTTGCGAGATAAGATATTGAGTTAAAGCCAGGCAACTGTTCTCCAAGTGATCCATGGCATTGTCAATCTTATCACCAACCAAGCCTTTCAACCGAGATCGTAAATTTCTTTCATTAGAAATAAGTAAGGTGTTTTGCTTCGCAAGAGAGGAATAGGATTCTTCTAACTTGGAATATTGATCCTTGAGTTGACTTGTTTTTATGTTTAAAGCTATTCTACCTTGAATAAGTTTATCTCTCTCCGCTAAGATGATTTCGTTACTTCTTTGAGTTTATTTCTCAATGAGCAGAGAGATCGTTCTTGATCATTGCATACTTTTTGGCAAATGCTAAGTTCTTGCGAAGAGATCGCCACCTTATTCAAAAGAACTCGTTTCTCCTGAGATAGGGTTTGATTCTCATCTGATAAAGTTTTCAACTCCAGATTAGCTTTAGTCAAAAAGTAAGAGAGGCGAGACAATTCATTACTTAATAAAATTTTCTTTTGGACTAATTGAGCATTCTCCTTGGTAAGGTTATCTATTTGATCAACATAATACGTATGAAGATTATCTAATTGGTTATTGATTCATCCAAGCATCCCTATCCATGCGGGCTTCCTCGGCGATTTGATTGATTGATATATCTCCATTTTTCGTTTCTCGGTTTAGAGCTTAAAAGTGGAGTAGAAATTTCAAAAAAAAATAATAATAAAAAATAATAATCACCTTTTAGTTCCTCATTCTTCCTGCGAAGATTATCACGATCCAGCGAAACGTTTTGAAGCTTTTGATTCTCAAGATGAAGAGTGTCACATTTCAAGGTCATAGCTTGGAGGTTATTTTTCAAAGCTTCAATTTCTTTCTCCAAAGATGTTTGCGAAACCATTCTATCAGAGCCAAAATATTTACTTGCAACCTCGCAAACACCAAATTTGATAGGATCACTGGAAGCTTTCTTGACATCATCGGGAAGAGCGGATAAAACCTTGAAAGCATTATCCATCCCTTCTAAATTTTCTTTAGTAAAAGGGAGAGATTCAGATGATGAAGCGATGATGGCAGAAGATGGGAGAGTTGAATCATCTTTCGCCATAGGTATGTCATCGGAAGACGAGATTTGATGAGGATTAATGACTGGGGTTGAGGCAATGTTAAGAGAAGAGGCATGGACAGTAGAAGAAGAAAAGGTTTCATTCGCAACAGGGTTATTGTCAGGACTTTCATTTATAGAAAGATTAGTTACATGGGATGAATCTACAGCGACATTTTCGCAAATAAGAAGAGGGGATTCCGCCTGCGAAGATGTCGCAGGAGGTGTTTTTGAAAGTTTTAAAAAAGGAAATGAAACAGCTGTTTCAACATTTTTAGGATGGCGAGGTTTTTTGGGGGGCCTCTCGATATTTGCATCACCCTGCGAATAACAAATTATATAAGAAACAGAGGCAACAATATTGTTATTAAAAAAATAAGTGTTTCTTAATACCTTGTTGTTCGCAGGTTTCCTTTTGTTCACAACGAATTTTTGCTGCGAACTCTTGGGAACTTTAGGGTTCTGAATTGTAAACTTGGTGCTGGAAGTATTTTTTCAAATGTAAACAAGATATGGGAATTATCTAAAGATGAACAACATCAAATAAAATAGTTTCAAACAGAGAAAATCAATTTTAAGAAGACTGGCCAAACAAAATAAACAAACCTTGATGGCTCCATGGGAACAAAGAGTAGAAAGATGAAGAGGATTTATGAAAAGATGAACAAAGTGAAAAAGTTACAGACGAAAAAAAGAAGATTTACTGAAAAGATGAAGAAGACGAAGTAAAAGAAAGAAGACATTTTTATGATGGATCTCTTCTTAAATAGACAAAAAATGATGACCGGTTAGCATTTAAAGTGCCGGTGAAAAAGGGAAAATTTAACACGTGTAAACGGTTATGCTTAATTTATGGAATCTTGTCGGCAGAAAGGAATGGACAACTGCGGCATTTTGAAAAGATTAGTTCTCATGACATTCTCTCCTTCGCAGAGAAGACATGAGAAGAGGCAAGATGTAGGATCGAATATCGCAACACCAACGCCTTGCGGAATCCATAAATGACACATTGCGAAGACATCGCAGACGAAGTAATATAAATGACGCTTAAATAGACAAAAAATGATGACGAGTGTTTAGTGAAAAGGGAAAATTTAACACGAGAAAGACGTGAAGACCTAGCGAGAGATTTAGGAGTGTTGCGAGGTTTTACATTTGTACACTTGCGAGAATGTCGGAAGTCATATCCGAAAATAAGGGATAACTTAGCTGTCATCCATTATGTAATGTCCTATATAAAGAGCCGAATAGGCTTATGAAAAGAGGAGGATCTTTTAGAGAGTGGAGAGAAATTTTAGAGGAGAGAGAAAGTCTAGAGTAGCAATAATATTCTTGATTTCACTTCTTTCTTGTAAAATTTCTAACTCAATTAATAAAGAGATTGGTTATTGATCTTAAATATGTGTTAGATATTATGAATTCTTGTGAGGTGTGTATTGTAGGATTTCCTGCAATTACATTTATAATGTAAAACGAAATAACAAAATTAAACTAATCAAATAAATTCAATGGAAGAGACGGTAACCAGGGTTTATAGAATCCACCACTATTTCTATTTGATTACTGAAATGAAACATGATTGCAAATATATGTTTATTCTTCATTCTATCGACACCACCTATTATATGTATTAGAGTCGCAAATATCACTGGGACACCCTAAGCATGGCACATCAAAATACTAAACCCAAGCAAGCACCATCAAATTGTGTTAGCGAGAAAGTTATACGAAACTAAATTATCGATTCACAAATTGTATCCGGCTCTTCTAAGTATAACCCATCAAAGGATTCAACCCAAGCATCAACTATCAAATAACGAGACCAAAAATATTTGTAAAATTATCCAATTACGCACAAAGGTTATTACTAAACCGGTGGAGCAACAACTCATTTTTCAATAAACCAATAAACAATATTCGAAGATCAATTTATTCAAATCATAATGGTCTATTGCTATATAATCAATCAAAATAGCCTAATACCCAAAGTAGTTTCAAACATAAAAACCCTAGTTATGAAATCTAGCAATACATAGAAATGGATTTCTTAAAACCCATAAAAATAATAATCAAAAGAGAAATGATCAAACCAAAGTCCTCTGCGTCGTCTCTTTGTCTTCTGCTCCAAAATACTATGCGGCCGCCTCCTCTCTTTCTCAAGTTTCCGTCACCCAACTTTTTAAGAAATCTCAGCCGCGCCTCCTCTAAAGAGCCTCCCCTTCCTCAGAAAAATCCCCTCACATAAATGCGATCAGATTCCCCTGTGTCACGAGCTAGCATGTAACAGACACTAAATTCCTTCCGCAAGCCTAACTCCAATCCACGTCATCTAGATACCAACCCACTCTGGCCATGCAACTCTATATGGCACTTACACAAATAATACCGAGCCCCGGTCCAGTCTTATTCAGAAAATATACTCGAAATTCTTCTCAATCTAGGCCATTTAGTACCAAGAAGAAATCAACGGCAACAGTCCGTTTTGCTAGTTGTTTTTACAGCACAAACTTAATATAAAGCCATGAATAAATGGCAGTAACATCAGTTCTTCTAACTGGCTTTAATCTCCAAATAAATTCCTGTTCAGTGCATGTCAAGAACACAGCAGTAATGACACCAAACACCTTCTCCATTTTCGCATGCACTAGTTTCTTGCCTCGCTTCCAAGTACAGAAGCAACAACCCCCAATTCCATACAGAATCCATCTCTGCCAATCGATACCACAACAAACTTGTCGTCTCCATTTTCTCACTATTTCAGCTGAGAACTTGGTGCTGCCAATTACTTTCTCCATCTCGGCTTCATCGCTGCACTTACTGCTTCCCATTACTCTGTCCATCTACATCTCGCTCACAACAACAACTCCATCGCTGCTGGCTACTATATGCAGCTCCAACTCCTCATCGTTCTCATCTCCATGTTACCGAGCACAACTCCCATTATCACTCTCATGAGACGGACCAAACCAGCATCCATTGTAAATATTGGAGAAGATCCATTCAACAGCACAATTAACCTCTATACACAGCCATCGAACCCATCTCATGTACTTCAGTTCACATCCACTTTTAAGTCGTGGTCATCTAAACTTCTTCGCCAGCAGCAGCTAAACCATCTCTTCCATCACCAACTGCCTATCGATCCCACCTGCAACAACACTTCTTTAACACTAACAGTTAAAAGCAAAGATTGCTTTCATCTCCATTCATGTCCGGCAACAACATCTTCCAATTCAGTCCCTTTCACGTCTGTATGCGAGTACCAATTGCAAGACCAACACCATTTGCATTCCGTACAGACAAATCCATCTCCAAGTTTGAACCAACAGCCCAATCCCATCGTGGGTAATCGATCAGTCACGACTATGTGTACTGCAGCCAACTACTTCTCAATTCAGGTCACGACATCAACTTATTCTCTTCATATTCTCACTGGCTATCCTCTGCTAGCCTAACTTAGCTGCTGCAATTCATTTTTCTCCCTTCCGGCAGCAATACCATCTATTCCATGAACTTCAGTCCATATCCAACCACAACGAACCCAAACTAGCCATCACCACCTCCGGTTCTTCTTCATTCACAGCTCCACTTCCGTTGCTTGCTGTTGAATGGATGCGCAATGCTCAATTTCAGAAATCGATTGCTGCTGCAGGAAACTAGAGAGACCATCTGTAAAATATCAGTTCCATTTGTTGTGATGTTCCTTGCACTGACCCATCTTCATTCGCATCTCCTTGGACGAGACAGAGAACCACAAAAAGTGTTGCTGAGAGTCTTCTTCTTCTCTAACTCCATCTCGTCTACCACCTATGCTCCTCTCTGCTTCTTAAGATGAGAGCTTACAATGTGTGGTGGAAATAAGCCGGACATGTGCCTTGAAACCCAAGTGAACTGCACGTACTAGAAAAGAGAATTAAGTGACTCATTCAGTTATCATTCGGCTGTGAAAGGACCCATGTGGTGCGACAAAATTAATGCCCAACTTTGCTATCAGAGATAAATATCGCCCGGTCTCTCGTGTGCAAGTCGCAAATGTTCATATAACTTTCTTTTTAGATGATTATTCCTCAGATGATCGAATTCGTTTCTACTTTCTATAAAAGCGCAAAAATAGTGTTATCAGCCAAAATATTGAGTCCCAGCTAATATAAATATGGGTATAAAATGTAGCACATACGTGCTTATCAGCCCGTCACTCTACCAAAAGGAGTGATCGGCCAAGGGATGGCCCGCCCATGCGGCCTCCAAACAATCACTCGAATATGGTTGGGCATACAGTGATAGACACATTTTTGTGTCTAATTTGTCTCGATTCTATAATTTGATAGTGCTCATTTTTGTACTTATTATGGTATTTTATGTGTGTGTAGGTATTTTTGGCCAATAAATATTTTTGGAAAAATCGGCTCGAAAAGTTGTCCATAGCACCCGGAGGAAGTGATATTGGCACCCACAGTTTGGATAAGGGGCACCCTCAGGACACCCCAAGGCAGCTGCTATTCGCACCCCCACTCTGGATAGGGGAGATCACCTTTCTTCCCAAATTCAAATATCAAATTGGCGGGAAAACTTTTGCAGACGGGAAGTAGATTAGGGTTCGCATTTTTGGGAGGATTTAAGGAGATTCAATCACGACATTTTGGTGGACTGGACCTGTTAGAGCCTAACAGACCTGGTATAGTCGTTTGTTTGAATCCAAATTGGCTAGAACTCGAGTTGGAGCAAAACAGGGAGGTGAAGTTTTTCACGGGATTTTGTTTGATTATATTTGGCAATTTACGGAGATTTGAGGCAAGATAACCTTTCCGAGATTCATATCAATCTAATAGAGGGACCGGAATGATGAGCATTGTACGGCTTAAACGCGTAGAGAAGAGTTTGGAAAGTGGAAAATTCCGAGACTTTTTGCCGAAGAAAAGAGGAGATTTAATCGAGATTTAGGGTTGCTGTTGTGTATATATAGCCTGGGTATGAGTCCTGGAGGGGTTACGTATACTTTGGGGAGATTTTAGAAGCTTGCAGAGAGACACAGTCGAGTTGTAGGAAATTGTTTCTACTGGTGCACAAGGAAGAACACGAAGAACAAAAGGCCATTGAAGACAGTCGTTTTTGGGGTCTTAAAATCAGCGACAAAGCAACAGTGTTTACAACAGTTTTTCAGAATGGTTCCATTGCAACAAACTGTTTTGTAACGCCGATACACTGTTGCAAACAGTTTGTGTTATTACTTTTCACTCTTTTAATCAACTTTTGAACCATAAACCAATATTTTGAGGTCATGATTAATATGAGGAGCTAAACCCCATTGCTGAGGCGATAGAGGAAGCTATTTTTCCAACAAAAAGTGGTATATTCTATTTTATCTTTTTATTTGCAATTATTATATGATTATTTGCCTTGAACTATTATTGAATATGATTTTTATTTGAGTGATTGTGATCTATTTTGATGTAGTATGCTTAGTTTTAAGACTTTTGATGCTTCATACTTGGTATTTACAATTATTACTTTTGAAAATCTACTTGTTGCAATATTTTAGAATCAAATTAAACAAGAAAATTGCATAAATATAGGTATTGGTTTAATCACTTTGAACTTGGAAAATAGTGGAATCTTAGCCTCAGTGTTTCTTTTAATATTGATATCATCTTTTTTTAAGTCCGCTATAATTATTAGTGATTTTTCTATTTTAGTTTTGAATTTAAGTCTAAAAAAAAATCCTTCACAAGTTTGAGAAACGAATCACTTTATTTACCACTATCACAACCACATCAATTTTTGGCGCCGCCGACGCGGACTTGTTTTTAGGGTTTTAGATTTATTATTTTTATTATTTTATTATTTTTGTTCTTTTTTACGTTTTTGGGTAGTTATCTTTTGTCTACAGGTTCTGGATCATAAAGAAAATTGAGCCAAGGAGTTTGGTGATTTCGTAAAGACTTGGAGCTAAAGATTAAAGCGAAAAGAACGGAAAAGAAGACAATTTTATTTTAGTTATTTTGTTTTTAGGGTTTGTTTATTTTTAGAAAAAAAAAAAAGTTGTTTTAGGGTTTATTATCTTTGTAATTTTTCTTTTCTTTTTGGACTTTGGAATTTTGGACTTTTGGACTTGGGACATTATTTTTATTTTTACCCTACGAAAAGGTACTTTAAATATAAACTGTTTGCAGAGAAGGAGGACAATTACGATATTGTCTCTGCACCTTGGGTTCATACACTAATATAGGAGTCAGTGGCCCGAGTCGACTACAACCAATTCATCCCCCGTCTGAAACGGGAGGTAAGATTCTGAACACTCGCGAATCCCCTGTCAGCGAGTTACTGTCTTCCTTCGTTTGCATATATGCTGAGGACTTGAATACGGCTGCTTTAATTTTCTAGTAAAGGGCAAGGCCTGGCCATACAAGATAAGGGTTCGGATTTCATCATCGTTGTCTTCTTACCCGCCTTAGGAACACGTAACCTACGCGAACCTAAGCCTTAAAATTTTGACTAGAAAGAGACCAATAAGGTAACTAGCTTAATAGGAAAGTCATTCGAAAAATATTGGTTACTCTTTTAAGCATACTTCGAAGTTCATGATGGTTTCTGTGAGTTGAATGCGTGACTGCGCCGCCTTGTAATTCCGGTGAGGCCTTGGGTATCAAAGCTCCACCGAGCTTCCCTCGCCTCTATTCAACTTACTTTGACTCGGATTGATTCCAGAGGGGTTTGCTTAAATTATAACGAATTCCCTTTCAAAGGTGTTGATGGTGGATTTTCATTTAAGGTTAAAATTGTAAAAAACCAGAAAATCATGCGCTGACATCTTGTAAAAGATAAAGCCATTAATAAGTGTTGGATACTCCTTCACTTTACTAATTCACCTAGAATGGAGCATGTGGCAACAATCCCATTCTGTGAATACATGAAATTCATCCAGGTTGGAGCATGTAGCAACAATCCCATATACCCCGTGAATTTCTAGCATTATTAATTAATGCGCAATCAGCCTTGTATTTCGTACTCATTATCGGTGCGGCATGACGACCGAGTGTTACTCTTAGCAGAGCAACACGAACCTCCAAGCATTATAATGAAACCATGTACGAAATACCCGTTATAAGCCGACTCTCGGTGTGTTATACTAGCCCGATTGAGCATCCGGACTCGATCAGACAAATCGGATATGATCACAGTCATCCAACTCCACAAGCATGATTGGATGACCCAGATCAATTCCATCACCCCCAAGCAGGTATAGAATATCCACTGCCGAACCAACGCGAAACCCGCATGGTCGGCCTCCCCAAAATATTGGCCTAGATTGCCAAAACGTCCAAACCAGAGCGTATGGACGGGAAAACCCTAAATTAGGGTTGCGGCATATTACATGTTTCGCAAAACAGTCTCAACCATCCATCTTTGCAGGTATAGATGGAGGGTGTAGATGTAGATTCAAAGGGCCCAGAGCATGTCAACACAATCACCGTGGGCTCGCCTACATACGACCAATCGGTCAGGACCAACCATGGTTGGTTATCCCAATTCGTACGCCGAATAAAGCATGGTCACATGGCCTTGAAACCCAAAATTAGGGTTTTGAGCATCACGAGCGTCCATCTTCTCCGGCACGAATGGAGCGTCCAAGATTAGATTAAGCAGGTCCGGTCATACCCGCATGACCACCGTGGACCCATCTATCCCCTCACCCGATCGGCAAAGGCATATCATGCCTGGTTATTCCAAGACGCGCGCCCAAACTAGCGTGGTCACACCTCCCAAACCGCAACCGATCTCGACCGCTCAACTTCACGGACGATTTGGATGGCTTAGATCACGTTTTCATGGGATATTCAGTATAGGCGTGAACATCAGCCTACCACCTTCACACTGCACCGATCGGCCAAGACCGACCAAGATTGGTCATCTTGGAACGTGCGCCCGAAGTGGGCATGACGCGCGGCTCTTGCGGCACTGGTTTTCTGTCACAAATTGATCTCGACCACTAAACTTCACCGGACGAATTGAGTGGCCCAGATCATACTTTCGTGAGGTAATAGGTATAGGCGCCTACACCGTCATGCCGTCTACACGCATGTACGGTCGGCCTGTCCAAAGTCATATCCCAAGCTTGGATTCGACCAGGATGAAGAGGGATGCTTGCGCACCTCCTCTAGAAACCCTAATTTTATTAATAGTAGCAGATGAGTGTCTCAAAGATCATCTCATCCGTCCAACTTCACCAACTTGGTTATACAACCCTGGTCAGGAGTTAATTGGTCAGTGAGGCGTCATCTCTCGTCACTTTACCACACCAGGATGCAGTACCTGCATAAAATACACATGATACTTCACAAGTATCAACTTCCTGAATAACGCAGTTATTCAATTTAGGATTACATGCTACCTTTTGTGGATCCCACGATCCACACACTCGAGACATCAATCATGTCACAAACTGGGGGATACATACTGGGGTATTGGTCTGGTGGTTTACAGCATGCAACGCTCCATCACAAGAACGTGTTAGGAAGTCATGGACGGTTAGAGATGACAGGAGAAGTGGGCAAGACTGGTCGTGTAACACCAACACACACCTCCACTACTCCATCATTCCACTTCCTCCACTTCCCACGAGAGACGTGAATAAGGCTCAAATGACTTGTATAAATAGATTCTCCTACCTATTTTCCAACACAGGAGAAAAACAGGAGAAAGGAGAAAAACAACACAAGTCGAGACGAGACAGAAACCAAGTGTTAATACAAAACGTATCCAAACACCCAGAGCCTGCTTGCATCAATCGTAAGCCTGCTCACATTTCTGTTACAAGTCATAAGCAAGCCAACACCTTCACAATCTCAACACCTTCTTCGCTTCCCTCCCTAAGATCAACCCCATCTCCTTCACTTTGTGACCGAAACAAGTCCTGGAACGGCCATTTCTTGGTTTAGGCCGGACTTGCATGCATTGATTTCCGAATCTACAAGCACTCACCGCGTAGTGCATTTGTTTAGGGTTTAGATTCATTCCTCATCCACACACCCCAAATTACCAAATCCGATAGGAATAGTTTTCACCCATAAACAATTGGCGACCACAGTGGGAGGTTAATCTCTCGGTTGTAAAGTCAATTTCTTCAAAATCCGATTCAATTTTATCAATTTCAAAAAGGGTAGATCTTAGGACCAATTCAATCATCAATCCATTTCAAGATGGTAGAACTCAGGTCTGGATCAGCAATCAATTCTGATGGAGCTAGTGTGGATAACACTCCCGATGTCGATGTACCTGTCAGTGGAGCTACCGTGGTCAATACATCTTATGGAACCGTCACTTCTACCACCAGTGCCAGCGTAGCAGGAGATGTTCCAGTAAGTGTAACACCTCCCATCACCAGAGCCAGAGCAGCCGCAAATCTCAGCATTTCATCAAGTGTAACACCTCTGGTAGTCACCAGAGAAACCACTTCCACTCCTTCATTAGGACGAGGAGCCGGAGGAACGAGAGGAGGACCATCCCCCATTACCATTGCAGACTTGATGGAGAATCAAGAAGTTCTTGCTAAGACTCAAACGGATATGGCCGCAACTCAGAAAGAGGTACTCACTTTTCTTAAGACATTAATCGGTCGATTGCCACAAGAGCCGCGACAGCCCTTGGAGCAAAAAGGAACGCATTCAACGCACCGGAGAAGGTACTTTCAGCCGGCGCGGACCTCCATGGACCCGATCAAAGAAGCGACATCGAGATATGAACGGTCCCGTCACCGAGACTCCTACACTGGGACCGATCCTCACAACGATCCTCCTCAAGTCAATAGTTTCACTATGAACCAGAGGCCGGTGGATCGGGAAGCGGTTTATCTAGTGGAAAGTTTATGTGAACTTTCACACCTCTCGAAGAATCAGCGCGCGGAGACGTTTTGCTGCAATCAACCAGAGAAAGGTCACGACCGTGCCCTACATGTCACCGCACGCATCAAGGATTCAGAGTTCAAGAAGGTCCTTATCTACACAGGAGCGTCTTCGAATGTGATTACTCTCAAGACTCTCAGGATATCCAAGGTTCTCCCAAGCAAGGTCGTACGGAAGCCTACACAATGACGGATTTCTAGGGAAACCAAACCAGCACATACAGGAGAAGCTCCGCGGAAAGAATCAGACAAGTTCGTTGTGTCCCACTCCCCACGTGGGCGTCAATTCAGGAAGAAGACCGGCTTGCATCATTGAGGGCTAAAACCCACGATGCATCTTTGCTGACGAAGCATTCTTCTCCATCCTGTGAAGCCACGACCCACGTTCACACGAAGAGGGAACGAACTTTTGTGGTGAGTCGTGACCAGAAAGGGAAAACGGTGTACCGACACTGCCATTATCAATTAGCAGGGAGACTGTTACCCAGTCTCTCCACCCAATGGAATGCTACAACAACAATGAACCACAAGAACAAGTGCTAGATGCTCCACAACAGCTGCAAGATGGAACCAACTCCACAACTGATGAGATTGAAATCGTTGAGGAATCTCCTAGGCCTATCTCCATCAGCTCAACCTTGTATACGGATAAACGTACGAAGCTCGTGGAACTTCTCAAAGAGTACCAGGACATATTCACTTGGAGATATGAAAAAATGTCGGATTTAGATGAAAATTGGTCACCCATCATCTACATGTCATACCTGGATCCAAGTCGGTTAAACAGTTGTAGTTCAGACACGAGGAAAATGGATAGATCAAAGCCGCATAGACTTCGAGAGACTTGAACAGGTGCTGCTCCAAAAACGATCCTCCTCTACCTAACATTGATATGTTAGTAGATGCAACCAGCGGACACGGCATGTTCTCCTCCATGGATGGATGTTGCGGCTACAACCAGATAAGGATGTACGAGCATGATGCAAGTAAGATAGCTTTTCGAACTCCTCTCGGAAACTTTTATTATACCATATTGCCATTTGGTTTAAATAATGCCGGTGCAACGTATCAATGCTCTATCACGTCAATATTCCACTGGAGCCGATACCTCAAGGGAGCAGCCTCAAGAAGATAACGATGTCCACGCGTCATATCGAGCAAGATCCGGGCGAGTCACTCTATCATACAGTGGTCGAACAAGATCCGGGCGAGTCACTTTATCAAACAGTGGTACATGTCTATCATGCTATGTTGGAGAATCCGCGCTTTTGGTCATCCTCTGGAGATGTTGAACGCTCATCTACAACAACATATGCCCTGATAGAAAGAACCAGGCCTGCCGGCAATGAAGAGCCTCATAATATTTGTAGGGGCATATATCTCACCAACAAAGCGATACAACCTTCACCTTCTCAAAGGGGTTCCTCAAGCAAAGCAAGAGGAAAACCACCGAGATACAACATCCTGCGCGTCCGTCAACTCCAACTCTAGTACCACATGCATGACTCCCACAATGATGAAACAATGTCCAATATATTCCATATCTGGCTCGAAAACAACTACTACGAACAAACCATGTAAACCACGCTTGGGGACCGAGGCTCAGCATGAAGTTCCTTCACCGTCAGTCAAGGAATTCTTCAACATGAGAGAGATGGTCAGTCAAGAAGCATGGAATTCGCAAGGGTAAATCGAACTAAAGAGGGAAACACATCAACACTCCCTCTAGCAGAAGCTGCTTCAATGGTCTATTCAAGAGCCGCCTCAACGCTCTCTCCGGGACCCACGTTCGTTTCAGAATCCTTCTTCAACACTCTCTCCAGGATCCACCTCAACGTTCGCACTTAAACCACTTTAACATCCTCTCGAGCCGTTTCAACACTCAAGCCGCATCAATAATCTGCGCTCTGGTCAAGTTATCTTTGATGTACTCATTGCTCAACATACGTCTCATCCATCCTTCATGAGGGCCCAGCGGAGCATGAAAAACCTTGAAGTTGATAGGAGAAGGGTTATCTTGTGGAACAGATATTTTCATATAGTTGAAAGGGCATGGTGAACAACTCATCATCAATGTTCGGCATATCTTTGAAGCTGTCAACACCTCCTGACTTGTGGACCAGCATTATCCCCAGAAGACATCTCAACAGGAGTTCTTTTCTTCATTCTACAATAAAAAAAACATGAGTCAGTACTTGTATAAAAACGCGTAAGATATGTAGTCACACACGACAAAAAACACATTCACGTTGGAGTACACAAGGCTGGTATTGGGTCCAAACACCGGTATTGCTCAAGTCTCAAGTCCGGTGTTGATCAAGTCAAAAGTACGGTGTTGCTCAAGTTTCAAGTCTGGTATTGATCAAAGTCACAAGGCTGGTATTCGAATAAAACAGGCGCATGCAGCAGGGCCAGTTTTCAGTCGAAACACAGGGTCGACGTTCAGTCAGGCACGCGGCGGGTCCCACTTGATCCTAGCCCCAGATTGGTCGAAGCAGGCACAGCCGTCCCCAATCAAAGCTCTCTCTCCAGAAGAAGGCGTTTCAGCTCCAACACTTCAACGCTCTCACGGGCCTGCTCCAGAAGCTGCTTCAACGCTTTCTACAGGACCCACATTTACATTTGAGCACACAAGGTTCATTTTTTTTTTTAAAATCAAGATTGCTCACATCGGGTCCCACGTTCGAGCAAAGCAAACAGCAAGGCCGATGTTTGGTCAAAGCATCAAGTCCGGTGTTTAGTCAAGCTAGCTGGGTCGGTGTTTGGTCGAAGTAGCAAGATGACACTCGAGCAATTACATCAACCGTACGGTCAAAGTAGGCGCAAGACATGGCCGATGTTTGAAACATGTACACGGTGGTCCCGCGTTTGATCGAAGCATGCACATGTGCCCATCTTCGAATCAAGCATGCTTACATCGGGTCCCACGTTCGATCAAGCAGACGCAGCGGACCCACGATTAACCAAAACAGACACATCAAGCCCACGTTCGATCAAGCAGGTGCAGTAGCCCCACGAACGAAACAGGCGTAACCGTCCATCGAAGCAGGCAAGACCGACATCATGCTAGGGGAACACTCGCCCGTTGCCTCTTGAACGTGACATGCTCCAAGGACGAGTGATGACCCGTCTCTCCCGGTAACATCTAACTTTTTCTTATAAGCTTTGTCTTTAACTGTCACCATCTCATGCCTACCCCACAATGGTGTAACCATTATGTGCTAGGAAGTGGACTTAATGTTGATGGTGGATTTTCATTTAAGGTTAAAATTGTAAAAAACCAGAAAATCATGCGCTGACATCTTGTAAAAGATAAAGCCATTAATAAGTGTTGGATACTCCTTCACTTTACTAATTCACCTAGAATGGAGCATGTGGCAACAATCCCATTCTCAGGAATACATGAAATTCATCCGAGTTGGAGCATGTAGCAACAATCCCATATACCCCGTGAATTTCTAACATTATTAATTAATGCGCAATCAGCCTTGTATTTTCGTACTCATTATCGGTGCGGCATGACGACCGAGTGTTACTCTTAGAGAGCAACACGAACCTCCAAGCATTATAATGAAACCATGTACGAAATACCCGTACAGCCGACTCTCGGTGTGTTATACTAGCCCGATTGAGCTACTTCTCGGTGTGTTATACTAGCCCGATTTAGCATCCGGATCGACAGTATCGTCCGGATATGATCACAGATCATCCAACTCCACAAGCATGATTGGATGACCCAGATCAATTCCATCACCCCCAAGGCGGTATAGAATATTCACTGCCGAACCAACGCGGACCCCGCATGGTCGGGCTCCCCAAAATATTGGCCTAGCTTGCCAAAACGTCCAAACCAGAGCGTATGGACGGGAAAACCCTAAATTAGGGTTTGCGGCATATTACATGTGTCTCAAAACAGTCTCAACCATCCATCTTTGCAGGTATAGATGGAGGGTGTAGATGTAGATTCAAAGGGCCCAGAGCATGTCAACACAATCACCGTGGGTCCGCCTACATACTTGACCAATCGGTCAGGACCAACCATGGTTGGTTATCCCAATTCGTACGCCGAATAAAGCATGGACGCACGGCCTTGAAACCCAAAATTAGGGTTTTGAGCATCACGAGCGTCCATCTTCTCCGGCACGAATGGAGGGTCCAAGAATAGATTAAGCAGGTCCGGTCATACCAGCATGACCACCATGGACCCATTTATCCCTTTACCCGATCGGCCAAGGCATATCATGCCTGGTTATTCCAAGACGCGCGCCCAAACTAGCGTGGTCACACCTCCCAAACCGCAAACTGATCTCGACCGCTCAACTTCGCCGGACGATTTGGATGGCTCGAGATCACGTTTTCATGGGATATTCAGGTATAGGCGTGAACACCAGCCTACCACCTTCACACCAGACCGATCGGCCAAGACCGACCAAGATTGGTCATCTTAGAACGTGCGCCCGAAGTGGGCATGACGCGCGGCTCTTGTGGCACTGGTTTTCTGTCACAAATTGATCTCGACCACTCAACTTCACCGGACGAATTGGGTGGCCCATATCATACTTTCGTGAGGTAATGGGTATAGGCGCCTACACCGTCATGCCGTCCACATGCATGTACGGTCGGCCTGTCCAAAGTCATATCCCAAGCTTGGATTCGACCAGGCTAAAGAGGGATGCTTGCGCACCTCCTCTAGAAACCCTAATTTCATTAACGGTCGCAGATGAGTGTCTCAAAGATCATCTCATCCGTCCAACTTCACCAGCTTGGTTATACAACCCTGGTCAGGAGTTAATTGGTCAGTGAGGTGTCATCTCCCATCACTTTACCACACCAGGATGCAGTACCTGCATAAAATACACATGATACTTCACAAGTATCAACTTCCTGAATAACGCAGTTATTCAATTTAGCATTACATGCTACCTTTTGTGGATCCCATGATCCACACACTCGAGACATCAATCATGTCACAAACTGGGGGATACATACTGGGGTATTGGTCTGGCGGTTTACAGCGTGCAGCGTGCAACGCGCCATCACAAGAAAGTGTTAGGAAATCATGGACGGTTAGAGATGACAGGAGAAGTGGGCAAGACTGGTCGTGTAACACCAGCACACACCTCCACTACTCCATCATTTCACTTCCTCCACTTCCCACGAGAGACGTGAATAAGGCTCAAATGACTTGTATAAATAAATTCTCCTACCTATTTTCCAACACAGGAGAAAAACATGAGAAAGGAGAAAAACAACACAAGTCGAGACGAGACAGAAACCAAGTGTTCATACAAAACGTATTCAAACACCCAGAGCCTGCTTGCATCAATCGTAAGCCTGCTCACCTTTCTGTTACAAGTCATAAGCAAGCCAACACCTTCACAATCTCAACACCTTCTTCGCTTCCCTCCCTAAGATCAACCCCATCTCCTTCACTTTGTGACCGAAACAAGTCCGGGAACGGCCATTTCTTGGTTTAGTTTAGGACTTGCATGCATTGATTTCGAATCTACAAGCACTCACCGCAAAGTGCATTTGTTTAGGGTTTAGATTCATTCCTCATCCACACACCCCAAATTACCAAATCCGGCAGGAATAGTTTTCACCCATAAACAAAAGGATTAAAAGCTGGTCTAGAAACAATCTAAGTGGAGCGATCATGCTTTTTGTTTGCTAGAAATCAATAGGTTTGATTTGGTTGAGTCAGCCTTGTTTTGTGATTGCATAGAATCCCCTTCCTTATTCTTTTGCATGCCGGAACGTAAAAGAGACGCCCTAGGTAGATTTGTTAAAGAGAAACCTAGTAGTTCTAAGCGTCTCGATTACCTCAATTTAGAAAGTCCGATTTTTGAAGAGTCCGTTTTTGAACGTCCGTTCAAGGAGACAATCCCTAATATTTCGATAGAGCCAGAAATGGCAACTTTAAAAGCTTTGTTGAACCCGACTAGGACTACTCGTCCCTCATGCATCAAGTTAGCTGAAACGGAAGCAAATTATGAACTTAAACCTGGGACCTTACAGCTGCTCCCAATCTTCTTAGGGAAAGAAAATGAAAACCCCTATTTCCATGTTAGGGACTTTGAGGAAATTTGTAGTACCCTAAAGATTAGAAACCTTGATGATGATGCTTTGAAACTCAAAGTTATTCCCTTTTTCCTTGAAAGATAAAGCCAAATCGTGGCTATATAGTTTGGCTTCGGTTCAATTGAAACATATGAACAACTTACATCCGCCTTTTAAACAAGTTTTTCCCTAGGCACAAAACATCGTCTATTAGGACGCAAACCGCACGTTTTCTCAACAGGAGGGAGAATCTTTGTATAGGTATTTGGAAAGGTTCAATGATCTATTAGCCCAATGTCCTCATCATGGTCTAGAAAAGGTTAGGTTAGTTCAGATCCTTTATGAGGGTTTAGATTATTCCACTACAACCACAGTAGAATCTATGTGTACAGGTGGGTTTGAAAACCAAACAGTTGATGAGGCGATGACATATTTGCATGAAATCGCCGAAAAGACCCAACAATGAGAAAATAATAGGGAACCCCAGAAAACAATTCTTCTAGGCAGAGGAAACGTTAATAGGGTAGAAGGAGGCTTTGAATCAGATGCCAAAATTGCTGCAATAGCGAAAAGGTTAGAAACTTTAGAAGTGGGTCACACTAGTGGTAGATTGGAGCCTTTTTGGGAAGGCCAGAATAATGAAGAGCAAGCCAATGCTATCTATAATAACACTAGATTTGATAACCGTCAAAAGTTTGACCCATATTCAGAAACCTATAATCCTGGTTGGAGAAACCATCCGAACTTTTCGTGGTCTAAGGGCCAAAGTCAAGGTCAGTTTAGTAATTCTAATGCTTCCCCAGGTTTTGGTTACACTAAGAATTCTTCAGGCCCAGAAAATAAAACGACTAGCTTAGAGGAATTTATTAAGATGTTAGCAAAAACTCAAGAAATGTTAGCACAGAGCCATGTTAGTTTTCAACAAGAAACCAAGCAGAACTTTCAAACTAATGCTCAGACTCTTGCTAAGTAAGAACTTCAAGTCAGCCAAATAGCTAAGACCTTAGGTGAGAGAGATAATGGAAAGTTCCCTAGTCAGACTAATCCCAATCCTAGAGGAGTTCATGAAGTAGGTGCAAAAACAACGAATCAGTTGAATGCTATTAGAACCCTTAGGAGTGGTAGAGTAGTAGACAATCAGGTAACCATGCCCGATAGTGAACATACTGTAGTTCACCCTCAGATCTCATCCCTCAGACCACCACTAGCCGAGGGGACCGATAAAATTTCGATGATGCCAATTCGGTTCCCGAGAGGTCCGATTCCTGTGCCTAGAGCCCCGTTTCCCCAACTATTGGTACCAACAAAGAAGGAATCAAACTTTAATGACATATTGGAGGTTTTTAAGCAAGTTACCATAAACCTTCCTTTATTAGATGCAATTAGGCAAATTCCTACTTATGCCAAGTTCCTTAAGGATATGTGTATGCGAAAGCGAAAACTTAGCGTCCATAAGAAAGCCTTTTTAGCTAGTCATGTAAGTTCAATCATTCTGAACACCACAACTCCAAAGTACAAAGACCCGGGTTCCCCTACCATTGCTTGTACAATAGGTAAACACCGGGTAGAAAAAGCTTTACTTGACTTAGGAGCCAGTGTGAACTTATTACCGTACCATGTGTACTTACAACTAGGACTTGGTGAAATGAAACCTACTCAGATGACATTGCAGTTAGTTGATAGGTCTGTTAAAATTCCTCGAGGTGTTATTGAGGATGTTCTTATTGAGGTCGACAAGTTTATTCATCCAGTGGATTTCGTGGTCCTAGATACCCAACCTGTCCCCGACCCACAGAACCAGATACCTGTGATTTTAGGTCGCCCATTTTAAGCTACGTCTAATGCGATCATTAACTGTCGAAATGGTGTTATGAATTTATCTTTTGGTAATATGACTATGGAGATGAACATTTTTAATGTCAGTAAGCTACCCTATGAGATAGATGACACATGTGTTGAAGAGGTGAACATGATAGAAGCCTTAGTTCAGGAGTCATTACCAAACATCTTGTCTGAGGACCCATTAGAAAGTTGTCTATCCTATTTTGGTTTAGATTTTGACGACTATAGCACTATTGAACAAGTGAATGCTCTATTAGATTCTACCCCTGTGTTAGACACTGATAAATGGAAAGCTAGGTTCGAACCATTACTAGTTTCTGAGACTACCTTAGTTCCTTATTTAAAAGAGCCTCCTAAGTTGGACCTAAAACCACTACCCTACACTCTAAAGTATATGTTTCTAGGCCCATATGAGACTTTACTTGTGATTGTAGCTTCCGATTTGGATAGTGATCGGGAAAGTAGGATAGTAAAAGTACTTCAAGACAATAAGGAAGCTTTAGGGTGGACAATAGTAGACATTAAGGGTATAAGTCCTACTGTGTGTATGCATCAGATTCATTTAGAAGAAGACTCCAAACCTTCTAGGGAGATGCAACGTCGACTAAACCCTAACATGAAAGAGGTAGTTCAAAAAGAGGTGCTTAAGTTGTTAGATGCGGGTATTATCTACCCAATTTCAGATAGTAAGTGGGTCAACCCCGTTCAGGTTGTCCCCAAGAAATCAGGTATCATTGTAGTCCAGAATGATAATAATGAGTTAATCCCAACCCGAGTGACCACGGGATGGCGTGTTCAGATCGACTATAGGAAATTGAACAAGGTCACAAGGAAGGATCACTTTCCCCTTCCTTTTATCGACCAAATGCTAGAGAGATTAGCTGGACATAGTCATTATTGCTTCTTAGATGGCTACTCTGGTTATAATCAGATTGTTATTGCCCCAGAAGACCAAGAGAAAACCACTTATACCTATCCCTTTGGTACCTTTGCGTATAGACTCATGCCTTTCGGGCTATGTAATTCCCCTGCGATTTTTCAGCGTTGTATGATGAGCATATTTTCCGATATGGTGGAACGGTTTCTAGAGGTCTTTATGGATGATTTTTCAGTGTTTGGTTCATCTTTTGATGAGTGCTTGCATCATTTGACATTAGTGTTGGCTAGGTGTAAGGAAAAGAATTTAGTGCTTAATTGGGAAAAATGCCATTTCATGGTTAAATCAGGAATTGTGTTAGGACACATCGTTTCTTCAAAGGGTATAGAGGTAGATAAAGCCAAAGTTGACCTTATTAAGACTTTACAGTCCCAAAACCGTAAAAGATATTAGGTCATTCCTAGGGCATGCAGTGTTTTTACCGTCGATTCATTAAGGATTTTAGCTTGATTTCTAGACCTCTTTGCAATTTGCTTGCAAAAGATGTTAAGTTTGTCTTTGATGATGCTTGTTTAGAGGCTTTTGAGCAGCTTAAGAATTTACTCACTAATGCCCCGATAGTCCAGGCACCTAACTGGAACCTACCCTTTGAAAGTATGTGTGATGCTTCAGATTATGCTATAGGTGTTGTGCTAGGTTAGCGAGAAAACAAATTACTTCATGTGATTTACTATGCTAGAAAAACTCTGAATGATGCCCAAATGAACTATACAACTACCGAGAAGGAACTGTTAGCCATCGTATTTTCCTTGGATAAGTTTAGATCCTACCTATTAGGTTCTAAGATCATAATCTATAATGATCATGCTGCTTTGAAATACCTTTTGTCTAAGAAGGATACCAAACCTAGATTGATTAGGTGGATCCTTTTGTTACAAGAATTTTGTCCAGACATTAGAGAAAAAAAGGGTGCCGAAAATATAGTAGCAGACAACTTGTCTAGGCTAGTTGTTAGTTCCCCTAAAGATTCCCTTCCTATAAGGGATAGCTTTCCTGATGAACAATTGTTCTCTGTTTCCCAATCACCTTGGTATGCGAATATAGTGAATTATCTTGTTACTGGTCGAATGCCTCAACATTGGGGTAAGCAAGATCGTTCTAGGTTTTTAGCCGAGGTTAAGCATTTCTTTTGGGACGATCCTTATCTGTTTAAGTATTGTCCTGGACAGATTATTAGGAGATGTGTACCTAAGAGTGACCAGTCCAAGATTATCTCCTTTTGTCATGAACATGCATGTGGGGGTCATTTTAGTGCTAAGAAGACGCCGCTAAGATATTGCAAGTGCGGTTTTTACCGGCCTTCATTGTTTAAAGACTCCTATAGTCATTGTGTTTCTTGTGAGCGTTGCCGAGGTTAGGAACCATTTCCGTAGAAATATGATGCCTTTGAACCCTATTTTAGTGATTGAGGTCTTTGATGTGTGGGCCATTGATTTTATGGGTCCATTTCCTAATTCTTTTGGTTATCTTTACATACTTGTCAATGTAGACTATGTGTCTAAGTGGGTTGAGGCGGTTCCGTGTAAAACAAATGACCACGTGGTCGTAGTCCGCTTTTTGAAAGAGAACATACTTACACGTTTTGGTACACCACGAGCTATAATTAGTGATGGAGGTTCACACTTTTGTAATAGACCGTTTTCACTTTTAATGAAACAATATGGTATTACCCACAAAGTAGCAACCCCATATCACCCACAGACTAGTGGTCAGGTAGAGGTCTCCAACAGGGAAATTAAGCGTATTCTAGAGAAAACAGTTAATCCTAATAGGAAAGACTGGTCGTCAAGGCTTATTGATGCCTTATGGGCTTACCTTATCGCGTTTAAGACACCCATTGGAATGTCACCTTATCGTCTAGTATTTGGAAAGGCATGTCACCTTCCTGTCGAGTTAGAGCATAGAGCCTATTGGGCTATTAAGCAGCTAAACTTTTCACTCGACAAGGCAGGAGCTCACAGAAAGCTCCAACTCAATGAGTTGGACGAGATTCGTAGAGATGCATATGATAGTGCTAAGGAGTATAAGAACAAAATGAAACTTGTACATGATAAGAATATTTTACGAAAGTCATTTTCTCCAGGTCAAAAAGTTCTTTTGTATGACACTCGTTTGCATTTATTCCCCGGGAAGTTGCGCTCTCGGTGGACCGGTCCTTTTGTGGTCCGTACTGTTTTTCCTCATGGCGCTATTGAGATTGAGACACCAGATGGTAGTAGTTCTTCAAAGGTTAACGGTCAGCGATTGAAGACCTTTTTAGAGCCTTTTCCTACAGGGTGATATTGAGGAGGTCCCTCTCGGAGGACACTGTTTACCTTGATTGACCATCGAGGCGGTTTGTATGTTGTATATTATTTTTGTAGGTTTTTGGTTACACTTCACCTGTGTACTATCTTTCCGACTTCTCTCTTTACTATTTCCTCATGTTACTTATATTTTTGGTACTGTTCTTTAATTAGAAACATTGAGGACAATGTTATATTTAAGTTTGGGGGTGGGGTAGAAACTTTTGTTACCTTTTTGTTACAATAAATAAACTCCAGAGTCTAGAAATTTATGCTTATTAAGGATGGCACTAACCAATCTAAGTGGATGAAAGCATTTTGGTTGTAGGAGTTGAGGAACCAATCTGATTAGATGGAAACATCTAAAGAGTCTATTCATAAAAGCATAGAGCTCAGGTGTTAGAATTAAAGAAAAAACATGGTAGTTTCGCCATATCTCGTTGAATCCTTTTCACTTCTATTTTTATTTTGTTTTCTTTAAAATATGTTTCACTAAGTGATTAGGTGGGGCTCACGATTCAAGTTGTTACCACTGCTAGGGTGAAATAGAGTGATTGAGATACCAAAAAAAAAAAAAAAAAAAAAAGGGATTGGAGCTCAGCTTGTTGCGACACTCCCATCCAATTCTTGTAAACTCCTTTCTGTTGATGATGAATGATATTTTTACTTAAAAAAAAAAAAAAAAAAAAGACCGGACCATCAGACCAACCGGAATAAATTCAATAAAGTCGACCACTGGAACCCTTGTATATGCCAGTTGTGTTGACCTAGAGTTAGGATTATCGACCACTGGTTCCCTTGTATATGCCAAAGTGTGTTGATATTAGTCCCGACTCAGTATCTCAATCCATTAGGATAGGTTCGTTTTGGCAGTGGCCTTCGTGATAGATATGAGAAACACTGTTCACCTTAGTCAACATTAAAACCATCTACGTTTTTCTCTACATCCATCTTATTAATCTATCCATGTGATTGGTTGACTCCGGTTATGATGTCCAGAAACTATCTGAGTAGAGCTTTGTGACTTATATATGAATTTTAGTATGCTTGAGTGCAAACTCGTGTACATCAATTGGAATTTCGCATCAGGGTACTTCCTCCTGTAGTCAATAAGTATGCCAACCAAGGAGACTTTTTAGTGCATTCCAAGGTTCTGCGTAGATAGTTAGGGTCTGGAGTATAAAGGTTTTGTGGGTACACCTCTCGGTAAACCCTCTCGAGACTATAACTCGGCCACTAGGGCCACCTAGGGTTTAAAGGCTTATTGCATACGCTAAATACAATCGACGATGCTGCGACAAAGTGAGTTAGGATTTTATTTTTGTTTTATTTTTGCTCGAGGACTAGCAAATAATAGGTTTGGGGGTATTTGATAGACACATTTTTGTGTCTAATTTGTCTCGATTCTATAATTTGATAGTGCTCATTTTTGTACTTATTACGGTATTTTATGTGTGTGTAGGTATTTTTGGCCAATAAACATTTTTGGAAAAATCGGCTCGAAAAGTTGTCCATAGCACCCGGAGGAAGTGATATTGGCACCCACAGTTTGGATAAGGGGCACCCTCAGGACACCCCAAGGCAGCTGCTATTCACACCCCCACTCTGGATAGGGGGAGATCACCTTTCTTCCCAAATTCAAATATCAAATTGGCAGGAAAACTTTTGCAGATGGGAAGCAGATTAGGGTTCGCATTTTTGGGTGGATTTAAGGAGATTCAATCACGGGATTTTGGTGGACTGGACCTGTTAGAGCCTAACAGGCCTGGTATAGTCGTTTGTTTGAATCCAAATTGGCTAGAACTCGAGTTGGAGCAAAACAGGGAGGTGAAGTTTTTCACGGGATTTTGTTTGATTATATTTGGCAGTTACAGGAGATTTGAGGCAAGATAACCTTTCCTGAGATTCATATCAATGTAATAGAGGGACTGGAATGACGTGTACGGCTCAGAAACGCGTAGAGAAGAGTTTGGAAAGTAGAAAATTCTGAGACTTTCTGCCGAAGAAAAGAGGAAATTTAATCGAGATTTAGGGTTGCTGTTGTGTATATATAGCCTGGGTATGAGTCATAGAGGGGTTACGTATACTTTGGGGAGATTTTAGAAGCTTGCAGCGAGACACAGTCGAGTTTCAGGAAATTGTTTCTGCTGGTGCACAAGGAAGAACACGAAGAACAAAAGGTCATTGAAGACAGTCGTTTTCGGGGTCTTAAAGTCAGCGACAAAGCAACGGTGTTTACAATAATTTTCTGTAACAGTTCCATTGTAACAGCTGTTTTGTAACGCCGATACATTATTGCAAACAGTCTGTGTTATTACTTTTCACTCTTTTAATCAACTTTTGAACCATAAACCAATATTTTGAGGTCATGATTAATATGAGGAGCTAAACCCCATTGCCGAGGCGATAGAGGAAGCTATTTTTCCAACAAAAAGTGGTATATTCTATTTTATCTTTTTATTTGCAATTATTATATGATTATTTGCCTTGAACTATTATTGAATATGATTTTTATTTGAGTGATTGTGATATATTTTGATGGAGTATGCTTAGTTTTAAGACTTTTGATGCTTCATACTTGGTATTTACAATTATTACTTTTGAAAATCTACTTGTTGCAATATTTTAGAATCAAATTAAACAAGAAAATTGCATAAATATAGGTATTGGTTTAATCACTTTGAACCTGGAAAATAGTGGAATCTTAGCCTCAGTGTTTCTTTTAATATTGATATCATCTTTGTTTAAGTCTGCTATAATTATTAGTGATTTTTCTATTTTAGTTTTGAATTTAAGTCTAAAAAAAATTCCTTCACAAGTCTGAGTAACGAATCACTTTATTTACCACTATCACAACCACAGCATGCAGCCATTTTAAGCTCTAAAAACAGCAATGCTTCATACATATTGATTATATTCGATACACAAAGTATACACGATATTTCATGAATATCGACTTCCTAAATAACTCAGTTATTTAGTCTAGCACCGTAAGCTACTTCCCGTGGGTCCCACGATCCACTCATTCGAGACATCAAGCATGTCACAAACTGGGGGATACTTACTGGGGTATTGGTCTGGCGGTTTACAGCGTGCAACGCGCCATCACAAGAACGTGACAGGAGGTATGAACGGTTAAGATGGTGAGGGAGGTGGGCTAAGATGTGATCATGCAATCACCCATACGACCCCACTACTCCATCACTCAACTTCCTCCACTTCCTACGAGATGAGGGTTTGCGCTCAATGACTTGTATAAATAGGTCCTTTGCCTATTTCCAAACAACACAAACGAACACAGAAAAAACCAAGTGTTGTCATCAGTATCCAGGAATCACCATTCTGATACAAGTCATAAACAACCAACACCTTCACAATCTCAACACCTTCTTCGCTTCCCTCCCTAAGATCAACCCCATCTCCTTCACTTTGTGACCGAAGCAAGTCTGGAACGACTATTTCTTGGTTTAGGCCAGAATTGTAGAGATTGATCTCTCGAATCAAAATCACTCCCGTGCAGTGCATTTATTTAGGGTTTAGATTCGTTTCTCATCCACACACACCCAAATTTACCAAAACCAGTAGAAACAATTTTCACCCATAAACAATTGGTGACCACAGTGGGAGATTAATCTATCGGTTGTGAAGTCAATTTCTTCAATACCCAATCCCATTTGGTTGATTTCAAAATGGTTGGTCTTAGGACTTCCCTAACAATTTCAATCCCGGTCGAAGTTCCTCCAATAAAGATACCCCTCTTCCCAACGGTGTGTCCGATGGTGTAACTGGAAGAATCCCAACATTGATCGAGTTAGCACGGGTGCAGGAGATTCACACGAAGAACATGGACCTGATCAAAGAAACAATAAACGACATACTCGATCTCCTCATTAAGATGACATCAGATATGAGCGTTTCCCATGTCACAGAGATTTCTACACCGTGGACTGATCCTCGCAACGATCCTCCTCAAATCAACAGTTTCACTATGAACCAGAGGCCGGTGGACCAGGAAGCTACTTCTCTAGTGGAAAGTTTACGCGAACTTTTACACCTCTCGAAGAATCAGCGGGCGGAGACGTTTGCTGCAATCAACCAGATATCCCTGGACGTGCATTTAACTCCTTTGCATCCAGAAGCCTCTAAAACACCAGAGATATCTGTGAATAACGTTACATTTACAGAAGAAAACATGATGGCGAAAGAAGGTCACAACCGGGCCCTACACGTTACTGTACGCATCAAGGAATCAGAGTTCAAGAGGGCCCTCATCGACACAGGAGCGTCTTCGAATGTGATTACCCTTAAAACACTCAGGACGGCCAAGGTTCGCCCAAGAAAGATCGTGCATCAGCCTACCACAATGACAGACTTTAAATGAAACCAAACCAACACGTACGTGTATGTCAATCTGAACTTATCTGTAGGGCCTATTCAATCAAAGGTGAAATTCGAAGTCATAGAAAAACAGCCAGACTACCATATAATACTGGGGAGACCATGGCTTCACGACAATAGGATGGTCCCCTCGACGTATCACCAATGCCTGAAGACTATGATGAATAAAGAAGTCGTTTGTATTCCTGCATCATTGTCTCCTTATGCACCAATATGTGGAGTGGAATTGTTTGATCCAAGAGAAGCTCCGCACGGAGAATCAGACAAAGTTCATTGCATCCCACTCCCCACGTGGGCGTCAATCAAGGAGGAGGACCGACTTGCATCATTGAAGGCTAAGATCCATGATGCATCTTTGATGATAAGGCATCCCAATTCTTCTTCATCATGTGAAGCCGCGACCCACGCTCACACTAAGAGGGAACGAACTTTTGTGGAAAGCCATGACCAGAAAGGGAAAATCGTGTACCGACGTTGCTGTTAGAAATTAGCAGGGGAGACTGTTACCCAGTCTCTCCACCCAACGGAATGCTACAAAATGACGGGCCACGAGAAGAAGTGCTAGATGCTCCACGACAGCTGCAAGATGGAACTAACTCCACAACTGATGAGCTTTAACATCGGGAATGAGGAATCTCCTAGGCCTATCTTCATCAACTCAACCTTGTGTACGGATGAATGCACGAAGCTCGTGGAACTTCTCAAAGAATACCAGGACATATTCGCTTGGACGTATGAAGAAATTCCCGGTTTAGATGAAAAATTGGTCACCCATCATCTACATGTCATACCTGGATCCAAGCCGGTTAAACAATCTCCGAGGCAGTTCAGACACGAGGTAGAAGATCCAATCAAGACTGAGATTCAGAAGTTGCTAGCTGGTGGCTTCATCAAACCCATTCATCATCCAACCTGGTTGGCTAATGTGGTTCCGGTAAAAAAGAAAATGGACAGATCCGGTGCTGTGTGGATTTCAGAAGACTTGAACAGATGCTGCCCCAAATTTGATTGTCCTCTACCTAACATCGACATGTTAGTGGATGCCACCAGCGGACACGGTGTGTTCTCCTTCATGGATGGATATAGCGGCTACAATCAGATAAGGATGTATGAGCATGACGCGAGTAAGACAGCTTTTCGAACTCCTCTTGGAAATTTTTATTTTACTGTAATGCCATTTGGTTTAAAGAATGCCGGTGCAATGTATTAATGCGCTATGACGACTATCTTCCACGACATGATGCATAAGCAAATTGAAGACTACGTGGTTGATATAGTTGTCAAATCAAAAGCTCGGGCGGCCCACACAGGAGTCTTACGACAAGTGTTCGAGTGCCGTTAATACAAGTTGAAGATGAATCCTTTGAAATGCGCTTTCGGCGTTTCTTCAGGCAAATTTCTCGGATTCCAGATGACTGCTGAGGGAATCAAAGTGGACCCATCCAAGACCCAAGCTATCCCCACGATGCCGCCTCCGCGAGCTGTGAAGGAACTCCAAGTTTCATGGGCAAGGTGTGCTATATTCGACGTTTTATACCTGGTCTATCCCAGCTTGTTGCTTCATTCACCCCCTTGCTGAAGAAAGGAACAAGTTTCGTCTTGACCGAACTACAACATGAAGCGTTTCGGAAGATTCAACGAATATTGTCATCTCCAAATCATCATAAAGGGTTCACATATTATGTCGGCCCGTACGAGAGCGAGCGCGAGACATCCTCAGATCTACTGAAGACGACACCTCAAGGGATCAGCCTCAAGAAGATAGCAATTTCTGCAACATCAATGAGAGACGCTTTTAGAATTTCGTCTCCCGTAGAAGAAGTAGTTGCGTTACCAAAAGAGATTGCACCTGGGACTTAAGAGGTACATACAGATTCTCCATGAAAAGAGCTTCATCATATTTGCAGAGCCTATTAGTTAAGTCATTCTTATGAAGGAACTTCCCTACTCCTCAAAGACACGATCCAAAGGTGATACTGGCAGAGGAGTGTGACTGGGGACTGCTTAGCACTGCCCATCTCAAAGATGGTACATTTATAGAGATGCAAGCACGCTATCATTATGATTCCAAGATGTCCAAAGACGAGGATATACTCAAGAGAGCAGACGTATTGTCAAAGACCAGTGATATTCCGGGACATCTATGAAGCGCAACGCAGATGTAAAGACGGACTCATGAACCCATCGTGACAACGTCCATCAAGTCGAAGGCTCAGTGGATACTCGTGGGAAGGGGACTGTCTCCCTCTTTTTTCATTCCATGAGGCAACTATCGGTTCTATCATTAAGCTTCTCCCTCGAGACAAGCTCTACCACAATATGAAGACCGCCAAGTTCGTGCCCGTAGCTACCACGCCTCTTCCTGCCAGTCTCTTCTGATCACAGGTGCAGCTAAGAACCGTTGTTCGTTTGTTAATACCAGTGCCCAAGCTTCACCATAACAACAACCACTAAAGACAGAGGTAATCCGAACTTCTGCATATTTTATTTTCCCACGGAGAAGCAATAGAGTCACGGAGGAGAGATGGCGATATCTTTATTATGGTAAACTCACCGACCATACAAGATAGAACCATATAAATCACGCTTGGGGACTGAGGCTCAGCATGAAATTCCTTCGCCGTCAGTCGAGGACTACTTCAACGCTCTCTCCAAGAGCCGCCTCGACGTTCGCTCCTGAATCTGCTTCAACATTTTCTTCGGGACCCGCTTCGACGTTGATTCTAGAAGCTGCTTCAACGCTCTCTCTAGGATCCGCCTCGACATTCGTTCCAGAAGCTGCTTCAACGCTCTCTCCAGGATCCGCCTTGACGTTCGCTTCAGAAGCTACTTTAGCGCTCTCTTCAGGAGCCGCCTCGACGTTCGCTTCAGAAGCCGCTTCAACACTCTTTCCGGAAACTACATCACCGTTCTCTTTGGGAGCTGCTTCAACATTTTTTCCAAAAATTGCTTCAACAGCCTTTTAAGGATATTACTCATGATAGGGCTCGTCCTCATCAGAGTCAGGGATTACGACATCATCGTGAATAGTTTGAGAATCCAACCAACCATATGCCTAATCTACCTGGGGCCAACCGACATCATGCTAGGGGAACGCCCACCTCGACGCCTCTTGAACGTGACATGCTCCAAGGATAGGACGACCCATCTCTCCTGATAACATCTAACTTTGTCTCATAAGTTTTATCTTTATTTGTCACCATCTAATGCCTACCCCACAATAATGCAACCATTGCGTGCTAGGCAGGGGACTTAATGTTGATGGTGGATTTTAGTTCAGGGCTAAAATTATAAAACCAAATTTAATGCGCTGACATCCTGCAAAGGGTAAAGCCGTTTGATAATACGCTGACATCCTGCAAAGGGTAAAGACGTTTGATAAGTGATGAGTACCTCTTCACTTTATTTATTCGAATCAATTCAATAAATACACAAAATTCACCAAGAATGGTGCGTGCAACAATAATCCCAAATATTCTGTGAATTCTACTAGCATTAACAATTAATGCATGATTTGCCTGGTATTTTCCATACTATATTCTCAGCCGAAGCCGAACTCTCATTATTGACATGACATGACGACTGAGTGCTCACTCTCAGCAGAGTAGCATGAATCTCCGTGCCAATATTGAGACATGCATAAAATACCCACACAGGCTACATCACTCTCTGGCATAGAGTCTCGCATCGATGCGCTTTGGTTATCCGATCGAGCATGCTTGATTTCCTTAAGGAAAATCTAGACTGTCCAAATCAGTCTCAGAAACGAGCACGTGCACACAAGTTGGCCGCGCAATTTAACAAGCCTAACCAAACCCTGGCAAGAGTAGGCCATCATCTTGATGACCACCGGCGGGCCGGTTTATGCCCTAGACGTTCGAACATCACACGAACTCCTCCCAAAGACGTCAAACGCCAGACCCTAAAATAGGGTGGGTTGCGTTGCTTTGGAAGAAGCTCGATGAGCTTAGACTTTCAAGGCATTCTTAAAATCATCACGACCGTCCAACTTCACCAGCCTGGTTGGACGGCCTAGATCATCCCGTGAATGATCAGGGAAGCGCCAACGAACACGTTGGCGGGCCCACTTCTCACCTACCCGATCGGCCTTCTCACATCAATTCCCTAGAGCAATGAACGTTTGCTCGAAACATGGATGGCGTGATGCTTTAAAGAGTCGTGGAAGCTCCACTAGTGTCTTAAATCAATCACAACCATCCAACTTAGCCGGCATAATTGGATGGCTTAGATCGCGCCTAGGACCATCAGACAGGTACACATTTGTTCACCGTCGGCCCAACATAGGCCCCACACGGTCGGTCTCCCAAAGGAAGGAGCATAGCCTGCCAAATCATTTGGCCAAAGTTGCGCAAGCGTGACTGATCCAAAACCCTAATTAGGGTTTGCGGCATTACATATATGTCGAAGTTTGATCATGACCATCCATCTTCGTCAGCCTAAACGGAAGGTGTAGATATAGACTTAAGAGGTACCAAGAGTATCAACTTGATCACCATGGGCCCACCTATGCGTGTGACCGACTGGCCTAGGCCAACCATGGTCGAGCACCTCGAAATGCGTGCCCAAAGGAGGCATGTCACGCGGTTCCCAAATCCTTTGCGGCAAAGGATTTCTATCGCAAATCGATCACGACCACTCACCTTTGCCAGGAAAAATTAAGTGGTCTAGATCGTACCTCGCGAGAGATGTAATGGTATGGACATGTACACCGGCAAGCCGTCTACACGCATGCCCGGTCGGTCCCACCAAAACATCGTCCAAGCTTGATTTCGGTCAAGTTGGAAGAGTGATGCTTGCGCACCTCTTTAAAACCCTAAAAATCATCAACGGTCGCAAATATGTGCCGTAGATCATCTTGTCCGTCCAACTTTGCCAACTTGGTCAGGCAGCTTAGGCTAAGAGTCAAACAGCCAATGAGGTACCTTGGTGATCACTGCCCGTCACTCTACCACAAGGAGAGATAGGCCAAGCGATGGCCCTCCCATGTGGCCTCCAAACAATCACTCGAAGATGGTTGGCCATGCAACCATTTTAAGACTCTTAATCCGCGACTTACTCCGTTAAGCTCTGAAAACAACAATGCTTCATACATATTGATTGTATTCGATACACAAAGTATACACGATATTCATGAATATCGACTTCCTAAATAACTCAAATATTTAGTCTAGCATCGTATGCTACTTCCTGTGGGTCACACGATCCACTCATTCGAGACATCAAGCATGTCACAAATTGGGGGTACTTACTGGGGTATTGGTCTGACGGTTTACAGCATGCAGCGTGCAACACGCCATCACAAGAACGTATCAGGAGGTATGGACGGTTAAGATGGTAAGGGAAGTGGGCTAAGACGTGATCATGCAATCACCCACACGACCCCACTACTCCATCACTCAACTTCCTCCACTTCGTACGAGATGAGGGTTTGCGCTCAATGACTTGTATAAATAGGTCCTTGCCTATTTCCAAACAACATAGACGAACACAGAAAAAACCAAGTGTTGTCATCAGTATCCAAAAATCACCATTCTGATACAAGTCATAAACATCCAACACCTTCACAATCTCAACACCTTCTCCGCTTTCCTCCCTAAGATCAACCCCAACTCCTTCACTTTGTGACCGAAGCAAGTCTCGAACGGCCAGAATGGTACAGATTGATCTCTCGAATCAAAAGCACTCACGTGCAGTGCATTTATTTAGGGTTTAAATTCGTTTCTCATCCACACACACCCAAATTTACCAAAACCATTAGAAACAGTTTTCACCCATAAACAAGAGGACATTATATAGTTGTTGTTCACAAACCATTTTTCGTCAAAGCCATTTTCAAGTGATTGAAACTTAACATGACTTTCATCACTAGTAAAGATGAACTTGGCCAAAGCGAAAGCTTACCAACATATATTTCGAGAAATAGATAAGCGAGATAAACTCGGCTCGAAATAGCAAATGTGTATAATCACAGTCTATATAGCAAAACGAATTTGGTCTCAAGATAGGAGATAGAGTAGATAGACTTTTGAGTGATAGATAAGTTCAAGTCTCCACATACCTTTTAGTCGATGAAGTTCCACCGGTTCCTTGAGTAGTTCTTCGTCTTCGTATGATGATCTCCATGGAGTCTTGAGCTCAACTACACTTTCTATCCTAGTCCGAGACTTAACTATAAGTAGACTAGAAATCAAGACTTATAGTTTTGATCACTAACATTGACAAACATGCTTGAGATACCAACGCATGCGAGTTCGACCGAGCAGTGCTCTAACAATCTACCCCTTTGTCAATTTTAGTGACAAAACTATTAATACATATGGAATACAAAAAATAAATGAATAACTTTTGTAGCTCCTCTTCCACATGTCTGATCTTCAACATTACTCGAAATCTTCATCACTTCCAAGTACTCCAATGATCCCAAAGGTTGTAAGTTTAGTATCACCGTTGTTGAAAATACGTAGCTATAATAATGAGAAAACAAGAATTCTCAATCATTGTTATACAGTGTCATAGTATTATTATACAACATCAAAGTTCAATTGTATCACAACTTTGACAACAATACTATGGTGATATGTATCACCCCCCTTATTCAATACTCCATCTCACATGGAAACCACTCCCCCTTACATATTGATCCGAAAACCATATGTATTTGTAGTGTGAACTACATATTAATTCTCCCCCTTTTTGTCAATAAAATTGGCAAAGGTACAAAAACGGGATCCTAATGAAATTTCCATAGAGACATTTCATGACCAAAAGTAAGCACATATCAACTTTTTAGATGCAATCATATAGCCGAAGCTAAATGCTTTCATCAAGGAGTTTATAAAGATACAAGATAACTCCTATAATATTCCACAGCCGCACTCCCCACAAAGATTTGGCAATTAAGCACAAGTTCAATTAAGAACTCTCCCCCATTAAATGTCATTCCGAAAGAACAACAAGAGCGACCTTACTTTCACAAGAAAAGAAGGATTTCTTTGGACATAACAAATCACATACGAATATGAACTTGAATCCAAAAATACTCAATTAAATTAACCATAAGAAAACCAATGATTAATTTAATCGGAATACACAACTAAACTAACCACAAAAGAGTTATCAATCCAATTGGTTATGCTCAACATAAGAGGACTTATGGAGCCGCACAGTACATACACTAAAAATGGATCGGGAAGATCAATACTGCGGAATAGACAAGGATTCATTTTATTTTCCATCACTATTTGCACAATGACATACAATAGAAATAATCCTCATAAACAAAAGTTATATCCTTTCTTTTATCAAACTAGTGACATAAACGGCTTTAACTTTTGTTTGTCAAAAGTTTATTCTAACTTTTATCAATACATTCATATCGACATAATAGAGATAACTATTGACAAGGTATGGGACAATCATAGTTCACGGACGCAAACACACATATCCCATAAAAAAATTGCAATATATAAAACCATAAAGATTAATACTGCAAAAAACATCTTCAAACAATGAAGATGAAAAACATTGGACATAACTATGTGTAATCACAATAATGGCTATTCCAAACTCTAGTTATTCTTCCTAAAAACACAAGAATAAAATTCTCATAAGAAGATTTACTAGACAAAATAAAATCAGCAAGCTAAAGATAATGTGGACTCCTACGCCGAAGACGAACACGAACTAGATCATCAATTCGGGATCCTCACGAGCCTTGACATATTTGAGCTTGTGATTGACAACATCAACTGGTTCTTCAGAGAAGATATCCTTGTTGAGAAGTTCTTTGACATGTGTCTTTATGTGAGCAAGGTCATAGGAAACCTTTTTCAACTCGGTTTTTAACACATCAAAACTCTTCAAAGTATCAACGAGCTTCAGTTTTGCTTCCTCAAAATATTTAAGAAAATCATGAACCACTTCAGCAGAAACCATATCCTCATCCTCAACATCCTGATGTGTATAGGCATAGTAACATGAGGAATTATGATGATCATCTTCTATTAGGGTTCTTTTCTTCCTTCCCTTGGACTTGAAACCAAAACCTTTGTCAAGAAACCCTTTTGCAAAACCGCTAAAGTTAGGAGAAGACATTCTTGACCGACCAAAAAAAATACCGAGTATGCGTACGAGACCCAAGGGTTTTGGTATTTAAATGGTTTCTTAGGGAAGGTAACTTTTAGGGTTTCAAAAAGGGGTTCGTGAGAGTAACACGGGTACTCGTACGAACACAGCCTTGACCCATTATACATAATCAGCTCAAGAAGAGAAAGACTCACAAACTTTTCAACAAGGAATGTTTGCCAACTTGAGAAGTCTCAAGGGTCTTATCTCAATAAGTTTTGAGAGAAAATTTAGAGCATAAGAGTGGCAATTTTTGATACACATAATTTCAAGACGAAATTAAGAAATCAAAACATGGCCTGACAAACAAAAATACTTATGGAAAAGTGTTCGTGATCGATACTCTAGCTAAAGACGATAAGAAGCTAGTTAGAGAATCAGAAAACACTTTTCCATCAAGTATACCTGACTATATCTCACTCAACCAGGATTTTTTTTTTGTGAGTGAGATTTCAACCTTGTGATTAATTAGCATAAGTATGAGCCTTGAGCTCATCAAATGACCGTTGTTTACGCTTAACTCTCTTTCTCCTAATCCTTAAGGAAAAACGGTCATGATGTGAAAAGTTATCATAAAATTTGCTATCATCAAAATAAGATGCATATTTTTTATTCTTACCTGAAGTAGCTTGACCAGGGCGATTTAACAACCTGTTAATGATCTCTTTATATCCTACAATTACCATCTTTAGATTGTCTTCCAATTTGCCATTTTTGTTTCCTTCTTCTGGTACCTTTTTCACATCGAGAACAACATTATCTCATTTTCTAACATAAGAAGATTCATGAACTCTTTTTTGATGAAATGGTTTAGGGAGACTGTTTCTCTTTCGAACATTTGAGGAACATCTCGAACTGACTTTCCTGGTATATAACACAGGGCGAGTACTAAAACCAATTGGTTTAGACATGCGAATGTCAGATACACCTTTAAGAATCAAATCTAAGGTGTGTTGAAGACGATCAATAGATTTTTCATTCAACCTGGATTTCCTCTCATGTTCAATATGTCATTTTGAATTACAAAAGAGGCATACTTTATGATCATTGGAATGACAAGGGGAAACAATTTTACAACCATTGTCAGGAGACTTCTTCCTTCCACGTGGTTTAGAAATTCCTTGATTAGAGGAAGACACAAGCACATTTTTTCTTTCAGAAGGAATTTTGATTTCACTTCTGAACTAGTAGTTTTTCCAGTTAAATCAGAAGTTGTTGGTATAGTGGACTCTTTGGAACATTCTTGAATAGGGAGTTTATTCAAAAGTTGTGCCATTTCCAAAGCATCCTTGTTGAGGTTTTCCTCTCGAAGGATCTTTAGAAGAGAGTCGTGCTTATTTACTATACCAATAAGAACATTGACTTTGCATTTCAACCTATTGACGTCATCAGCCTCAATCCTAAACGATTTTAGAATTGATGAACTCTCCCTGGCTGCATTCCTTTCAACATCTGAGTTAGACTCATCCGTAAGGTAACACTTGTCAATGTATGTCCGTTTCCTTGGAACACAAGGTTCTTCTATACTTGAGATTAAATCTTTCTCTTCGATAAACTTTATGGAAACAAAATTTTTATTCTGGTGATGTGTTTATCAGAGATAATATCGTCCATCCTAAGATAGCTACAAACACAGACTTGTAAGATATTTAAACGTGTTTGCCTGCTCTGATACCAATTGAAAAAGCGGGGATCTAACAACCTCACCCAATATTTCGATTAGCAATCTGTATGGACTAACTCCAATATACTTTTAAGAGAATCAACTAGACAGTCAGACTCAATCTTAATAAAAGTATATCAAAGAGTTAATATCTCAATCTATTGATTTAATCTATACTCAAGCAAATAGAAATCTGCGAGTCTTTATCAAATACAACAGATACAAACTTGGATGGTACCAAAGACCAATATCCAAGGATCAATTAATTTCCAATCAACAACCAAAGGTGGATTTCACAATTGATCGATTCAACGCACAACCTGTGATATTTCAGTTATATAACAAAATATAACGCGGAAAAGAAATAACACAGACACCAGAAATTTTGTTAATGAGGAAACCGCAAATGCAGAAAAACCCCGGGACCTAGTCCATATTGAACACACACTGTATTAAGCCGCTACAAACTCTAGCCTACTACAAACTAACTTCGGTATGGACTGTAGTTGAACCCAACCAATCTCACACTGTTTCAAGGTACATTTGTGCTCCTTACGTCTTTGATCCCAGCATGATACTACGCACTTGATTCCCTTAGCTGATCTCACACACAACTAAGAGTTGCTACGACCCAAAGTCGAAGACTTTAATAAAAAAATCTGTATCACACAGAAAAGTCTACGATAATAGATAAATCTGTCTCCCACAGAAATACCTACGAGTTTTGTTCCGTCTTTTGATAAATCAAGGTAAACATGAACCAATCGATAACCCGGACTTATATTCCCGAAGAACAGCCTAGTATTATCAATCACCTCACAATAATCTTAATCGACTAGCGAAAGAAGATATTGCGGAATCACAAACAATGATTTGAAGATGTTTGTGATTACTTTTATATCTTGCCTATCGGAGAAATTAATCTCAAGCCAATTATTACAATTGTGCTTGTACGATAGAAGATGCAACATCAGATCACACAACTACAAGAAAGTAGTATCGGTCTGGCTTCACAATCCCAATGAAGTCTTCAAGTCGTTAACCTACACGGTTTAGGAAAACCTAAGGTTAAAGGAGAATCGACTCTAGCTAATACAACTAGTATCACACAGGAGGTGTGGGGATTAGGTTCCCCAGTTGCTAGAGTTCTCCCTTATATAGTCTTTCAAATCAGGGTTTGCAATCAATGTTAACTTAGTAACAAAGCATTAAATATTCACCGTTAGATGAAAACCTGATTAGATTCAAGATAATATCTTTCAACCATTAGATCGAAACTTATCTTGTTACACACAAATGAAATGCACGTTTATGTGGGTTTGTATAACCGTATCCAAACATGTACATCTAGTTGGTTCAACAATAGTTAACCAAATGGTTAGCCATATGAGCACTTTCATATCAAGCATATTCTTCTTTACCATAACTAGTTCAAATGACTCAAATGAACTAGTTAGAGAGTTGTTCAATTGCTTAGATCTTATAGAAGTATACAAGACACAATTGAAGCAAAAACGATTTGATTCACTCGAATCAATTCATGAACTTTATAGCCACGGTTTGCAAACTTGCATTCCTTAGTTTATATAAGTTTAAGTTCACGAATAATTGTTTTTAGATATAACCAACTTAAGTTCGCGGACTGAGTTCGCAGACTTAAGTACCCAGACTGAGTTCTCAAACTCCAGCAGATTTTCTCGGGACGAGAACCTCCGACTGTTCGCGGACTGGGTTCACAGACTCTTGTTCCGCTTTTCCTGAGCAACAAAGTACGCATACTTTGGTTCAAGGAATATGGACTTATACATGTATGAGTTACCATACAATGCTTATATCCACCAATGGTTATATAATCTAAACTCTCATTTCAATCATTGAAACATTCTTAGAGGACGTTATTTAGTTGTTGTTCACAAACCTTTTTTCGTCAAAGCCATTTTCAAGAGATTAAAACTTAACATGATTTTCGTCACTCGTAAAGATGAACTTGGCCAAAGCGAAAGCTTACCAACACATATTTCGAGAAATAGATAAGCGAGATAAACTCGGCTCGAAATAGCAAATGTGTATAATCACAGTCTATAAAGCAAAACGACATTTGTCTCAAGATAGGAGATATAGTAGATATACTTTTGAGTGATAGATAAGTTCAAGTCTCCACATACCTTTTAGTCGATGAAGTTCCACCGGTTCCTTGAGTATTTCTTCGTCTTCGTATGATGATCGCCATGGAGTCTTGAGCTCAACTATACTTTCTATCCTAGTCCGAGATTTAGCTATAAGTAGACTAGAAATCAAGACTTATAGTTTTGATCACTAACATTGACAAACATGCTTGAGATAGCAACGCATGCGAGTTCGATCGAGCAGTGCTCTAACAACATTATTCACCCCTTTAAAGAATTTCGTCCCGAAATTCAAAACCAAAAACTATTCTGGACGAGCTTTTCGATTTGGATTCTTAAGCAAAAGTCACATACCAGATGCTCATAAATCACGGGTTTCTTCAAGTTGTCGTGAACAACAATTTATACCTTCTGAGAAAACGTCCCATACCGCCTGCCCAGGGATCCAAGGGTGCCCACAACACTACCGAGAATATCGAGTTGGCCAGTTGCCAAACAATATCTCAACACGGTATCCTAAGCGCGCATCCCATACTACACGCTCAGGAGTCCCTAAAATAATAGTCATCCAGTTGCCAACATCAGAAACGGCCAATTGCCGAATATAATAGCCAGCCAATTGCCAACACCAAAAATGGCTAATTGCCAAAACAGATAATAGTCGGCCAATTGCCAACATCAAAAAGATTAAAGGATGGCAAGTTACCAACCCACTATCGTCCAGTTGTCGAAAATAAAAATTGGCCAATTGCCAATATTAAAGGATGGCCAGTTGCCAACCCGCTATCGGTCAGTTGCTGACATCCACGCAAAAGTTGTCCTACTCTCCAACTTTATTTCCTTTAGAAGGAAAAAACACTCGTTTGACAAGTCCACTCCGCACAGTCCTTAGAGTTTTCTCAGAACTTGCTCTGATACCAACTGTGACAGACCGGAAAATTACGCCTTTGGCGCGTTGCCCCGCAGGACGTAACTTCCCCCGGTGCGCCGTGATGAAGCTACAATCCGGTACTTAAAGCTAGAAAAATGCACGTCCATTTTCCCTTGCAAGCATGCTCGTGGAGCATGATGCAGTTAACTTAGCTTCCACACCGTTCATAAAAGGTGATTACAAGCTTAGAGAGATGTGCAAGAAATACAGAAGATGTACAAAAAATAGCCCAAAGTTAAGAAATCAACAACAATCTACAATACTAGGATCTACTTCTCTCCAGAAGGTTGGGCGCGATCAACAGGTTGCTTCTTCTGAGACGAGGGAACACTTCCCTCAGAGGATGGTTCAGAGGCGGACTTGAAAGGTTCAGGCACTGGGCACCGTTTATATCTTTTACTGAGACCATGATCCTTGAGAAGACTTTGCTATATCTGAGCCAATGTCTTATTGATCTCTACGGCCAGTTGACGGCGAGCTATATGAGTTATGACGGTGACCTTGAGCTCATATCGAGTCAGCGATGATGACAACCGCTCCACTTCTTTCGTTGATTCCTTGTTGCTATGTCTCGAGACCCTGCCAATCCCTCAAATTATTTGGTCTGTCCTTGCTGGGAAACTAGCTCAGATTGATCCTTTTTAAGTTTCTCATCTGTAAGGCCAAGCTGTTCCTCGAGATCTGAAAAGAAATAAAATTCACACATCAGAAAGAAGGAATGAAACAGTTATCCACGACCAAATAATTTTATACCTTCGAAATTAGCCGAAGCTATTTCATATTCATTTACTACTGCATCCCGGGCCTCGTCAAGAAAGTTGTATTCGTTGGACAGTTTCTTATAGTCAAGACGAAGGTTTCTGAGGTCAAATTGGCGCCGATCTAACTCTACATGCTTCATTGAATCCAAATGACGAAGATGATTGACCTCATTGGTGATTCCCTCAATCCCCTTAGAGAGTCTATAAATATTAACCTCAAGAGCCTTCTCTGATTCTACTAAGCATGCAACATCGGTGCGAGAAGCGGATAGAGATTTACTTAAAGCATGCGCCTCTGCCCTAGCATCGTCTCGATCATGAACAAGACGCTGGATATCGTCCTGAGCCTCAGGATTGTGGACTGAGTGAGCTTCCCAAAGCTCCATCTCTAAATCCATCACTTTGGATTATAACCGAAAAGTCTCATTACGAGTCTCGAAAAGAGACCGTCATGTCCATTGCATAACACCCTCAAACTATCTCTGAGCAGCAGAATTGGAGTTTTGCATTGATATCATCTGTTCTTATTGTTCCCGGTAACTCGTTAGAAGCTTATTATGTTGATCGGCACGGGAATTCCACTCCTTAGTTACCTCAATCACTTTCGCCACCAATTCTTTGATACGAGAAGCCTGACGAGTCCTCTCATTTCGAAGCCATGTTATTTCATCAACACTACCCGCTGAAGACAGGGCCGGCTAACTCAGATAGAACACCAAAAGGAAGAAGGAAGGATGACAGAGATAAAAGAAGACAAACCTCTAGACGAAGTTCCAGTAGACGAAGCCTCAGCATGAGCCTTCTACAAATCTGAACGAAGAGAAACCACCTCCTGAAGAAGCTCTTCTTCAGTGGAACCTTCCTGTTGCTTCCATTTAAGCTGCTCATTCAATTCCAATATTTATTTATCCTTGGCAAAGAGATAACCTTGAGTAGTGGACAACTCATCATCCCGCTGACGTAGCTTTTCCTCCATTTTGAGGGCCTTAGCTCTAAAGAACTGATATAGGGTATGGTTGCAGTGTTCACTTCTCACCAACTGCCACAATCATAAGAAGGGTAAGAATCCTTAACAAATGGAAAGTCGTGCTACTGCAGCGTAGGACGAGAACGATATTTTACCTCAAGAATGTGTTGCTGAGGAAAATCGTATTGATACCCATTAGCAATAGCCATTATATCAGAGATGGAAGTAGGGGGGGTAATTAGGAGACTCGACTGAGTAGCCCCTAAGTCTTGATACCATATCTCAGCAACCCTCTCACTAGACGACAATTCCATCCGCTGACGAGTGAAGGCATCAGAATCCCTCTCCCCAAGAACCATAGGGAAAGGATGGGGCACGTTCATTAGACTCTTCTTCATCAGCCAGTCGAAGGTCCCATCAACCCCCTCACACATCACTGCGTTCACAAAGCCTTCGGAAGACGCGCCGGAAATGATTTCATCTCCAGCAACAGTTTCATTCCCAGCAGCGGTCTCATTCCCAGTAACGGTCTTTTTACCTGTAGCAACGCACTTTGTGCCTTCAGCTTCCTTAGCAGCACGAAGTACGGAATCCTCGCCCTCAGAACTCTCTTCCCCTTCGATCGGCTTTTCATCCTCAACAACAACCTCCCAATCATCGTTAGGAGATAGCAGTGAAAAGTACGATGCTATCCCCATAGCAGCGCCAATGTCAACCTGACCACCAGCGGAGTATATCTTGCCAAAAGAGAATTCCCGGTTCGGCTCCGAGGAATTTACCGGGTCGGGAATCGCCGATTGGAGATCAGCACCTTCGTTTCTTTGACCAGTAGAAATAATATCGGAATCGACCATGAGATCATCCCCTTGATCTCCAGGAGTATCCTTCTCCCAAATACCTTCGTCACCGGTATCTTTAATATCTTCATGATTATGAGGAGAGGTATCAGTACGCTCCTCTTCATCGATATCTTTATCTTCTTCATCATCAGAGTCTTCTTCAGCATTCATTGGACTGGTAACATCAGGAACCTCCGTCTCTTCAACCTCCACAGTAGAGGACTGAACGAAACCAATTTTCTTCTTCCTCGAAGCCTAAAAGTAAACACACGATCAATCTATGATTCAAGGGGAAAAGATACATGCACAACACATTCTGATATTGAATCATACCTTTACAGTATCAGTACCCTTCGGAGGAAGACCATCCTCAGAACTTTCCTCGTCATCAGCATCAGCGGGTTCAACGGTATAATCAAACTTCATTCCCGCGAAATTCTAAGCCCATGGACATAAATCACCATAGCGGGATGGGGCACCGTCACGAGGAATGCTTCCAGCAGTAGGTCTCCACCCATGTTCACCAGGAACCCATCCATGGGCCCAAGGGCCGATAAACTCAATAGGCGTAGCGTGCCACTTATAGTTATGATCTCGATGAAGATGCTCCTTGAGAGGAAAAAGCTCTGGCTTACGAACCTTCTCAGTAACAGGAACGAAGCGTAGCTTCGGGTCTCTCACTTCAATCAAAAGACGAATCTCACCACGAGGGGTAGCCATCGTCCGAAGACCAACACTCCATCGCTTTCGGTTCCTGCTGTTGACATAGTCTCCGAATGAAGCATTAAAATTTTCAGGGGTATACCAACCTCTCTCCTCATGATTAGTTGTATAGAAGGCCATCGTCGTCTCGCCCTTTCTCCGAAGGTAGCACTCTTGAAGGGTCCGCAGATAGTTCCCACTCAATTGAACCACCGAGCGACAATGGGTATGAGAAGTAGAGCCTTCATAACGCGCCAACAAGTCATAGTAGAAAGAGTCTCCCCACTTATACAACGGAAGCATCAAACCCTCTTCAAAGTCCCCCAAAGTCGTCAGCAGATGCTGAGAATCATACTTATAATTCTTTATCATGCCATAAGTGAGATCATCATCTTGATTATAAAAAAGAACCTCAAAATGTTGGAGATCATGTTTCGTTTTAAATTCTTCAAGATCGATATGTTTGAAGGAGACATGAGCCCGTTTCTTTTTCTTTGAGATGGGAGCAACTCGCTCAGAAGGGCAAACCCCAATAGACCCTACTTTACCCGACGATGTCTTCTTCGGTGGACTCATATCCGAAGCCTTTCTCTTTGTCGACGGATTTCATGACAAATTTACATCTTTCGACAAAGGATTCTTCGATGAAGGCTCTTTCGAAGAAGCATCTTTCAGCGAAGCCTTAGATTTTTGTGAAGGCATCAGGGCAGAAGGAGCAACGAAATTTATAGGTTGAACATCTAACGTCTCTGAGCGCTGGGAGGAAGGATTAACTACAGAACGATCAACCGAGAACCTCTTGGCTGATCTCCCCTCTTTTGAGAACAAGCTTTAGCGGATGATGAAATTCTATTAGGGCGAAAATCCGACTAAGAAAATCTTGGCGGCCCACTCTTCGGCGGAGATATATCAGGACTCCTAGTGGGAGGAGACCTATACGGACTCTTCAGCGGATATTTATAGGGGACACGTCTACGTTCATTAACCGACATGGTCACCTGAAAGGGACATAACAAGGAAATAAGGATTAAAAATGGATCTGTGATCAACATCGTACATCAAGAACACCATTAAAATAGTACCAAGAGAAAAAACAGAAGTAATCAAATCTCTTAACCAAATATTCCGCAATGAAGAACAGGAGCAAGTATATATACTGTTGTATGTCGTGTTCTTCATCACGAAACCCATGAGCATAGAGAAAAACAGTAGCAGAAATAAAAAATAGCAGCAAAAGTTAAAAAGAATGCCTGTAATAAGGAAAGAAGATCAATGAACAAATACCCCTCAGAAGATTCCAAACTCAGAGAAGAAGTAAAGAATAAGAAAACAAAAAGAGAACAAAAGGAGTTAATGCTCTCTGAAGCACAGCAGGAGAAGATGAGAATGAGAAGGAGAATTCGAATGAAGAAGGAATAAAAGTTATTATGCTGCACCCTCCCTTCATATTTATAACCGCAATAAGTTGGAGATTACCGCCCCAAAAACCAAGGAGAAGTGATTGCTAGGAGTGGTAAACGTGCCCTAAAATCTAGGAGAAGTTATTACGAGAATTGAAGGGTTTTTCTTCAAACTTTGACTGATCTCAAACTTAGAAGAAAATGGGCAAATTGTATACACATAATCAATAATCAACCACGTGTCAAGAAGAAGACATGTGTACTCATGGCGCTATTGAGATTGAGACACAAGATGGTAGTAGTTCTTCAAAGGTTAACGGTCAGCGATTGAAGCCCTTTTTAGAGCCTTTTCCTACATGTGATATTGAGGAGGTCCCTCTCGAGGACCCTGTTTACCTTGATTGACCATCGAGGCGGTTTGTATGTTGTATATTATTTTTGTAGGTTTTTGGTTACACTTCACCCAGGTACTATCTTTCCGACTTCTCTCTTTACTATTTCCTCATGTTACTTATATTTTTGGTAGTGTTCTTTAATTAGAAATATTGAAGAAAATGTTAGATTTAAGTTTGGGGGTGGGGTAGAAACTTTTGTTACCTTTTTGTTACAATAAATAAACTCCAGAGTCTAGAAATTTATGCTTATTAAGGATGGCACTAACCAATCTAAGTGGATGGAAGCATTTTGGTTGTAGGAGTTGAGGAACCAATCTGATTAGATGGAAACATCTAAAGAGTCTATTCATAAAAGCACAGAGCTCAGGTGTTAGAATTAAAGAAAAAACATGGTAGTTTCGCCATATCTCGTTGAATCCTTTTCACCTCTATTTTTATTTTGTTTTCTTTAAAATATGTTTCTCTAAGTGATTAGGTAGGGCTCACGATTCAAGTTGTTACCACTGCTAGGGTGAAATAGAGTGATTGAGATACAAAAAAAAAAAAAAAAAAAAAAAACCCGGACCACCAGACCAACCAGAATAAATTCAATAAAGTCGACCACTGGAACCCTTGTATATGCCCATTGTGTTGACCTAGAGTTACGATTATCGACCACTGGTTCCCTTGTATATGCCAGTGTGTTGATATTAGTCCAGACCAGTATCTCAATCCATTAGGATAGGTTCGTTTTGGCAGTGGCCTTCAGACAGATATGAGAAACACTGTTCACCTTAGTTAACATTAAAACCATCTACGTTTTTCTCTACATCCATCTTCTTAATCTATCCATGTGATTGGTTGACTCCGGTTATGATGTCCGAAACTATCTGAGTAGAGTTCTGTGACTTATATATGAATTTTAGTATGCTTGAGTGCAAACTCGTGTACAACAATTGGAATTTCGCATCAGGGTACTTCCTCCTGTAGTCAATAAGTATGCCAACCAAGGAGACTTTTTAGTGCATTCCAAGGTTCTTCGTAGATAGTTAGGGTCTGGAGTATAAAGGTTTTGTGGGTACACCTCTGGTAAACCCTCCCGAGACTATAACTCGGCCACTAGGGCCACCTAGGGGTTTAAAGGCTTATTGCATACGCTAAATGCAATCGACGATGCCTGCGACAGTGAGTTAGGATTTTATTTTTGTTTTATTTTTGCTCGAGGACTAGCAAATAATAGGTTTGGGGGTATTTGATAGACACACTCTGGATAGGGGGAGACCACCTTTCTTCCCAAATTCAAATATCAAATTAGCGGGAAAACTCTTGCAGACGGGAAGAAGATTAGGGTTCGCATTTTTGGGAGGATTTAAGGAGATTCAATCACGGGATTTTGGTGGACTGGACCTGTTAGAGCCTAACAGGCCTGGTATAGTCGTTTGTTTGAATCCAAATTGGCTAGAACTCTAGTTGGAGCAAAACAGGGAGGTGAAGTTTTTCACGGGATTTTGTTTGATTATATTTGGCAGTAACGGGAGATTTGAGGCAAGATAACCTTTCCTGAGATTCATATCAATCTAATAAAGGGACTGGAATGACCTGCACGGCTCAGAAACGCGGAGAAGAAGATGGAAAGTGGAAAATTCTGAGACTTTTTGCCGAAGAAAAGAGAAGATTTAATCGAGATTTAGGGTTGCTGTTGTGTATATATAGCCTGGGTATGAGTCATAGAGGGGTTACATATACTTTGGGGAGATTTTAGAAGCTTGCAGAGAGACACAGTCGAGTTGCAGGAAATTGTTTCTGCTGGTGCACAAGGAAGAACACGAAGAACAAAAGGCCATTGAAGACAGTCGTTTTTGGGGTCTTAAAATCAACGACAAAGCAATGGTGTTTACAACAGTTTTCTGTTACAGTTCCATTGTAACAGCTGTTTTGTAACGCCGATACATTGTTGCAAACAGTCTGTGTTATTAGTTTTCACTCTTTTAATAAACTTTTGAACCATAAACCAATATTTTTAGGTCATGATTAATATGAGGAGCTAAACCCCATTGCTGAGGCGATAGAGGAAGCTATTTTTCCAACAAAAATGGTATATTCTATTTTATCTTTTTATTTGCAATTATTATATGATTATTTGCCTTGAACTATTATTGAATATGATTTTTATTTGAGTGATTGTGATCTATTTTGATGGAGTATGCTTAGTTTTAAGACTTTTGATGCTTCATACTTGGTATTTACAATTATTACTTTTGAAAATCTACTTGTTGCAATATTTTAGAATCAAATTAAACAAGAAAATTGCATAAATATAGGTATTGGTTTAATCACTTTGAACCTGGAAAATAGTGGAATCTTAGCCTCAGTGTTTCTTTTAATATTGATATCATCTTTGTTTAAGTATGCTATAATTATTAGTGATTTTTCTATTTTAGTTTTGAACTTAAGTCTAAAAAAAAATCCTTCACAAGTCTGAGAAACGAATCACTTTATTTACCACTATCACAACCACAACATGCAGCCATTTTAAGCTCTAAAAACAGCAATGCTTCATACATATTGATTGTATTCGATACACAAAGTATACACGATATTTCATGAATATCGACTTCCTAAATAACTGAGTTATTTAGTCTAGCACCGTAAGCTACTTCCTGTGGGTCCCACGATCCACTCATTCGAGACATCAAGTATGTCACAAACTGGGGGATACTTACTGGGGTATTGGTCTGGCGGTTTACAGCGTGCAGCGTGCAACGCGCCATCACAAGAACGCCTCAGGAGGTATGGACGGGTAAGATGGTGAGGTAGGTGGGCTAAGACGTGATCATGCAATCACCCACACGACCCCACTAGTCCATCACTCAACTTCCTCCACTTCCTACGAGATGAGGGTTTGCGCTCAATGACTTGTATAAATAGGTCCTTTGCCTATTTCTAAACAACATAGACAAACACAGATGATATCAATAACCAAGTGTTGTCATCAGTATCTAGGAATCACCATTCTAATACAAGTCACAAACAACCAACACCTTCACAATCTCAACACCTTCTTCGCTTCCCTCCCTAAGATCAACTCCATCTCCTTCACTTTGTGACCGAAGCAAGTATGGAACGACCATTTCTTGGTTTAGGCCAGAATTGTACAGATTGATCTCTCGAATCAAAATCACTCCCGTGTAGTGCATTTGTTTAGGGTTTAGGTTCGTTTCTCATCCACACAAACCCAAATTTACCAAAACTAGTAGAAACAGTTTTCACCCATAAAAAATTGGCGACCATAGTGGAAGATTAATCTCTCGGTTGTGAAGTCAATTTCTTCAATACCCAATCCCATTTGGTTGATTTCAAAATGGTTGGTCTTAGGACTTCCCTAACAATTTCAATCTCGGTCGAAGTTCCTCCAATGAAGATACCTCTCTTCCCAACGGTGTGGCCGATGGTGTAACCGGAAGAATCCCAACATTGATCGAGTTAGCACGGGTGCAGGAGATTCACACGAAGAATATGGACCTGATCAAAGAAACAATAAACGACATACTCGATCTCCTTATCAAGATAACATCAGATATAAGCGTTTCCCCTGTCACAGAGATTTCTACACCGTGGACTGATCCTCGCAACGATCCTCCTCAAATCAACAGTTTCACTATGAACCAGAGGCCGGTGGACCAGGAAGCTACTTCTCTAGTGGAAAGTTTATGCGAACTTTTACACCTCTCGAAGAATCAGCGGGCGGAGACGTTTGTTGCAATCAACCAGATAGCCCTGGACGTGCATTTAACTCCTTTGCGTCCAGAAGCCTCCAAAACACCAGAGATATTTTTGAATAACGTTATATTTACAGAAGAAGACATGATGGCGAAAGAAGGTCACAACCGGGCCCTACACGTTACTGTACGCATCAAGGAATCAGAGTTCAAGAGGGCCCTCATCGACAAAGGAGCGTCTTCGAATGTGATTACCCTCAAAACACCCAGGACGGCCAAGGTTCGCCCAAGAAAGATCGTGCATCAGCCTACCACAATGACAGACTTTAAATGAAACCAAACCAACACGTACGGGTATGTCAATCTGAACTTATCTGTAGGGCCCATTCAATCAAAGGTGAAATGCGAAGTCATAGAAAAAGAGCCAGACTACCATATGATACTGGGGAGACCATGGCTTCACGACAATAGGATGGTCCCCTCGACGTATCACCAATGCCTGAAGACTATGATGAATAAAGAAGTCGTTTGTATTCTTGCATCATTGTCTCCTTATGCACCAATATGTGGAGTGGAATTGTTTGAGCCAAGAGAAGCTCCGCACGGAGAATCAGACAAAGTTCATTGCATCCCACTCCCCACGTGGGCGTCAATCAAGGAGGAGGACCGACTTGCATCATTGAAGGCTAAGATCCATGATGCATCTTTGATGATAAGGCATCCCAATTCTTCTTCATCATGTGAAGCCGCGACCCACGCTCACACTAAGAGGGAACGAACTTTTGTGGAAAGCCATGACCAGAAAGGGAAAATCGTGTACCGACGTTGCTGTTAGAAATTAGCAGGGGAGACTGTTACCCAGTCTCTCCACCCAACGGAATGCTACAAAAATGACGGGCCACAAGAAGAAGTGCTAGATGCTCCACGACAGCTGCAAGATGGAACCAACTCCACAACTGATGAGCTTTAACATCAGTGATGAGCTATCTCCTAGGCCTATCTTCATCAACTCAACCTTGTGTACGGATGAACACACGAAGCTCGTGGAACTTCTCAAAGAATACCCGGGACATATTCGCTTGGACGTATGAAGAAATGCCTGGTTTAGATGAAAATTGGTCACCCATCATCTACATGTCATACCTGGATCCAAGCCGGTTAAACAATCTCCGAGGCAGTTCATACATGAGGTAGAAGAGCCAATCAAGACTGAGATTCAGAAGTTGCTAGCTGTTGGCTTCATCAAACCCATTCATCATCCAACCTGGTTGGCTAATGTGGTTCCGGTAAAAAAGAAAATGGACAGATCCGGTGCTGTGTGGATTTCAGAAGACTTGAACAGATGCTGCCCCAAAGATGATTGTCCTCTACCTAACATGGACATGTTAGTAGATGCCACCAGTGGACATGGTGTGTTCTCCTTTATGGATGGATATAGCGGCTACAATCAGATAAGGATGTATGAGCATGACGCGAGTAAGACATCTTTTCGAACTCCTCTCGGAAATTTTTATTATACTGTAATGCCATTTGGTTTAAAGAATGCCGGTGCAACGTATCAACGCGCTATGACGGCAATCTTCCACGACATGATCGATAAGCAAATTGAAGACTATGTGGATGATATAGTAGTCAAATCAAAAGCTCGGGCGGCCCTGACCGCTGTCGTAAGCGACACAAATATAATTACACTTTCTTACTACTCAAAATATAAATATAGCAAGGGCAAGAAAGGATCGATCCCACAGAGAGGTCTAGGTTGTCAAATTGTTTCGGTTCCTATAAATAACAGGTAGTTTTGTGATTTTATAAACTAAGCGAATATAAAAGCAAAGAAACAAATAAGCAAACAAATAAGATAGAAGAGATATTGGTTAAGGATTTCGTTTTCATTCACTAACATGCTTTTCACAATAACTAGAATTGATATTTAATCTCAACTTTTATCAAAGACCCTAGAATACCTTGATCGCAAGTATATCCCGCAAATCTCCTCATGTCATCAACAAACACATTAAAAGATGCGAATATGAATTCTATCTAAAGGAACAACCTAACGTGTAAAAGCACTAATCAAGTTTAATTCCCTAGATGCATTAAGTTCTATGAAATCAGGCCAATCAAAGCAATCGAACGTGGAAAGCGCACTAATTCAATTTAACAAAGGTTACGATTCACATATGATCATAAGAATATATCACTACAAACTATAATCATATTATGCTACTTGTATTCAAGGAATATCACTTTTGCGTATAATAAACCCTAAACTAGCAATAGATGTGATTAGAAGTTCTACGAATTTGCAACTTGACAAAACAATCAATCAATCATAAAACAATATTTTCAGAGAATTGCAAACGATAAATATGAGACAAAACTAATATATTGAATCAAAGAATCATATTATGTGAAATCCAACTATTCCATAACCAATAATAAACTTAGGTACTCATATTCAAGGAGTTCATCACAAGAAGAAAGAGAAGAAACTTCATGTTGTAAAACCCTAGAACAATGTAGAGAAGAGATAATAAAAAAAACGTGGTCGATAGGTATTCTTCTATTTTTTGCCTAGGCTTCCCTATATATAGAGTTTTGTAACCTCCTCTTTAAGAAAACTAGGAAACCTAGTTAAAATTAGGAAAGTGCACTCCTTAAAATTGTGTCCCGTGCATCAAATCCCGGACGAAGTAACTTTCCAAAGCAGGTTGCCAAAGTCACGGCCAAATTTCCAAACTTGGAGTAGCCGCACCACCCTTAATTCTGTTTGTGTAAGATTTGGCTCAATGGCCTAATGGACTCGTGCAGCAACTTGTAGAAGCCCAGCTCATGTTATTGGCCTATCATGTAATTGTTCTTGGCTTGTCAAACTCTGGCCCAAAACTCAAATACCCTTCACGTCCAAGGCTTGGCCATACAAAGCAATTGAGAACAACCAAGTGCTTCACCTGCATACACAAACTCCAAACTGTACTTCCATTTCTCGGCTAATCCCATCTCCGGCTTTCATGGCATCGACTAACCCGAGTTGTTTATCACAGCACACGCACTCATCCATATCGTCCCTGACATCATCATCACCGACTGCAGCTTCAATGGCCAATGGTAGAACCCAGCTTCACTGATTTCTCTATCTCATTACTTCCAGTGCCATCAATGGCAGAACCCAGACTCAACTCGGTTCACCTCGACCATCCTCATATCTAGCTCCATGGCAGCACCTTCTGCATCCGAGCACCATCAACTGCCATTCTGCCAAGCCTCATTCAATCACGTTCGATGGCAGCAAACTCCCTGAACCTTCTTGTTTCATCACGGCTAGCTAGCGGTTCAAGCTCCGTCCGTTTCGTAACAAAGATCGATCGCGAATACTCGAGACTCGACTTATTTGTATGCCAGCTCGAGTTTCCATCGACACTGATCAGCAACACCCTTTATCATCTCTGTTTTGCTGAAGCTCTCAAGTCTCATCACGATCCATCATCATCTACTGCCGATAATGGCAGCAACCAACAACTCTAACTCTTTACAGCCAAACCCGTTCAATGCACATTCCTTATCACTGCCATCATTATCTCCCTGTCTCCTTCTTAACTCACCATCTGCTCCGGTTATTGCTCGAGCTCCATTGCTTCCATTCGAACCCGCCAAAAACCCACGAACTGCATTATCTCCCAAACTCCATCTCTGTTCGTCCAACAATATCATCATTATCTTCATTTCTCCTTAACTGCCTGACTGCGAATACTCAAGTTCTTCTTCTCTGCCAGGATCATCCCGATCAATCTCGTCACCGATAACAACCCATTCCAACCCGAGTGCTCATCGTCACAAGCGGCATCTCATCATCTCCCCTTAGCGATTATACAGCTCCGGCTCTCACCATCTCGGCAAGTATCTTCTCCGTTACTCTCTCGGTCTCACACCGCATCACCATACTTCCATCATTACTCACCATCAAGCATATTCCATCATCCCCGAGTTAGACGGCGATGAGACTCGGGAGTGAACCGATGTATCGCACTACTGAGACATGCATGCATCTGTTTTGGAATCGGAGAAAATGAAGGCAGCCCCGAGTATATTAGCCGAGTGCCTTAACAACTTTTGAATTCCGGCTCCCCCTAAGTAAAAGACCTTATCGCCTTTAGCAGTTCCTTGAAACAGTCCACCCCTTAACAAACTGGATGCCCCTTAACAAACGAGGGGATGTCAATAGCACCGCCCTTAAAAATGACCAGTGAGCCCTTTAAGTCTTCCGAGTTCCTTCGCCCATAACTTCTTCATACGAGCTACGAATGACTCCGTTCTTTCGCCATTGTCTTCATCTTCTCGTCCTCTACACAATGAAAAGTAAAAATCTTGTATTTGAACGAGTTCCAATTGGTCTTTTTGCTCCAAATGACTCCATTGCACCTAATAAACTCAAAAGCACACATAAGATACATAATTCACACGAAAATTCGCAAAGAAAGCATAAATACTAGATATTAAATTAGGTGTTTTAGACACCTATCAGGCCCACACAGGAGTCTTACGACAAGTGTTTGAGTGCCGTTAATACAAGTTGAAGATGAATCCTTTGAAATGCGCTTTCGGCGTTTCTTCAGGCAAATTTCTCGGATTCCAGATGACTGCTGAGGGAATCAAAGTGGACCCATCCAAGACCCAAGCTATCCCCACGATGCCGCCTCCGCGAGCTGTGAACGAACTCCAAGGTTCATGGGCAAGGTGAGCTACATTTGACGTTTTATACCTGGTCTATCCCAGCTTGTTTCTTCATTCACCCCCTTGCTGAAGAAAGGAGCAAGTTTCGTCTTGACCGAACAACAACATGAAGCATTTCGGAAGATTCAACGAATATTGTCATCTCCAAATCATCATAAAGGGTTCTCCTATTATGTCGGCCCGGACGAGAGCGAGCGCGGGACATTCTCAGATCTACTGAAGACGACACCTCAAGGGATCAGCCTCAAGAAGATAGCAATTTCTGCAACATCAATAAGAGACGCTTTTAGAATTTCGTCTCCCGTAGAAGAAGTAGTTGCGTTACCAAAAGAGATTGCACCTGGGACTTAAGAGGTACATACAGATTCTCCATGAAAAGAGCTTCATCATATTTGCAGAGCCTATTAGTTAAGTCATTCGCATGAAGGAACTTCCCTACTCCTCAAAGACACGATCCAAAGGTGATACTGGCAGAGGAGTGTAACTGGGGACTGCTTAGCACTGCCCATCTCAAAGATGGTACATTTAGAAAGATGCAAGCACGCTATCATTATGATTCCAAGATGTCCAAAGACGAGGATATACTCAAGAGAGCGACTTATTGTCAAAGACCAGTGATATTCCTGGACATCTATGAAACGCAACGCAGATGTCAAGACGGACTCATGAACCCAGCGTGACAACGTCCATCAAGTCGAAGGATCAGTGGATACTTGTGGGAAGGGGACTGTCTCCCTCTTTTTTCATTCCATGAGGCAACTATCGGTTCCATCATTAAGCTTCTCCCTTGAGACAAGCTCTACCACAATATGAAGACCGCCAAGTTCGTGCCCGTAGCTATCACGCCTCTTCCTGCCAGTCTCTTCTGATCACAGCTGCAGCTAAGAACCGTTGTTCATTTGTTAATACCAGTGCCCAAGCTTCACCATAACAACAACCACTACGGACAGAGGTAATCCGAACTTCTGCATATTTTATTTTCCCACGGAGAAGCAATAGAGTCATGGAGGAGAGATGGCGATATCTTTATTATGGTAAACTCACCGACCATACAAGATAGAACAATATAAATCACGCTTGGGGACTGAGGCTCAGCATAAAATTCCTTCGCCGTCAGTCGAGGAATACTTCAACGCTCTCTCTAGGAGCCGCCTCGACGTTCGCTCCAGAAGCTGCTTCAACACTCTCTCCGGGACCCGCTTCGACGTTCACTCCAGAAGCTGCTTCAACGATCTCTCTAGGAGCCGCCTCGACATTCGCTCCAGAAACTGCTTCAACGCTCTCTCCAGGAGCCGCCTTGACGTTCGTTTCAGAAGCTACTTCAACGCTCTCTTCAAAAGCCGCCTCGACGTTCGCTTCAGAAGCCGCTTCAACACGCTTTCCGGAAACTACATCACCGTTCTCTTTGGGAGCTGCTTCAACATTTTTTCCAGAAATTGCTTCAGCAGCCTTTTAAGGATATTACTCATGATAGGGCTCGTCCTCATCAGAGTCGGGGATTACGACATCATCGTGAATAGTTTGAGAATCCAACCAACCATATGCCTAATCTACCTGGGGACAACCGACATCATGCTAGGGGAACGCCCACCTCGACGCCTCTTGAACGTGACATGCTCCAAGGACAGGACGACCCATCTCTCCGGGTAACATCTAACTTTGTCTCATAAGTTTTATCTTTATTTGTCACCATCTAATGCCTACCCCACAATAGTGCAACCATTGCGTGCTAGTCAGGGGACTTAAGGTTGATGGTGGATTTTAGTTCAGGGCTAAAATTATAAAACCAAATTTAATGCGCTGACATCCTGCAAAGGGTAAAGCCGTTTGATAATACGCTGACATCCTGCAAAGGGTAAAGACGTTTGATAAGTGATGAGTACCTCTTCACTTTATTTATTCGAATTAATTCAATAAATACACAAAATTCACCCAGAATGGTGCGTGCAACAACAATCCCAAATATTCTGTGAATTCTACTAGCATTAACAATTAATGCATGATTTGCATGGTATTTTCCATGCTGTATTCTCAGCCGAACTCTCATTATGGACATGACATGAAGACTGAGTGCTCACTCTCAGCAGAGTAGCATGAATCTCCGTGCCAATATAGAGACATGCATAAAATACCCACACATGCTACATCACTCTCTGACAGAGAGTCTCGCATCGACGCGCTTTGGTTAGCCGATCGAGCATGCTTAATTTCCTTAAGGAAAATCTAGACTGTCCAAATCAGTCTCAGAAACGAGCACGGGCACACAAGTTGGCCGCGCAATTTAACAAGCCTAACCAAACCCTGGGAAGAGTAGGCCATCATCTTGTTGACCACCGGCGGGCCCGTTTATGCCCTAGATGTTCGAACATCAAACGAACTCCTCCCAGCACGTCAAACGCCAGCCCTAAAATAGGGTGGTTGCGTTGCTTTGGAAGAATCTCGATGAGCTTAGACTGTTCAAGGCATTCTTAAAATCATCACGACCGTCCAACTTCACCAGCCTGGTTGGACGACCTAGATCATCCCGCGAATGATCAGGGAAGCACCAACGCACACATTGGCGGGCCCACTTCTCACCTACCCGATTGGCCTTCTCACATAGCAATTCCCTAGAGCAATGAACGTTTGCTCGAAACATGGCTAGCGTGATGATTTAAAGGGTCGTGGAAGCTCCACAAGTGTCTTAAATCGATCACAACTATCCAACTTAGTCGGCATAATTGGATGGATTAGATCGCGCCTAGGACCATCAGACAGGTACACATATGTTCACCGTCGGCCCAACGTAGGCCCCACATGGTCGGTCTCCCCAAGGGAGGAGCATAGCCTGCCAAACCGTTTGGCCAAAGTTGCGCACGCGTGACTGATCCAAAACTCTAATTAGGGTTTGCGGCATTACATATATGTCGCAGTTTGATCATGACCATCCATCTTCGTCAGCCTAAACGGAAGGTGTAGATATAGACTAAAGAGGTACCAAGAGTATCAACTTGATCACCGTGGGCCCACCTGACCGACATGCCTAGGCCAACCATGGCCGAGCACCTCGAAACGCGTGCCCAAAGGAGGCATGTCACGCGTTCCCAAATCCTTTGCGGCAAAGGATTTCTATCGCAAATCGATCACGACCACTCACCTTTGCCAGAAAAATTAAGTGGTCTAGATCGTACCTCCGCGAGACAGAATGGTATGGACATGTACACCGGCAAGCCGTCTACACGCAAGCCCGGTCGGTCCCACCAAAAACATCGTCCAAGCTTGATTTCGGTCAAGCAGAAGAGTGATGCTTGCGCACCTCTTTAAAACCCTAAAAATCATCAACGGTCGCAAATATGTTCCGTAGATCATCTTGTCCGTCCAACTTTGCCAACTTGGTCAGGCAGCTTAGGCTAAGAGTTAAACAGCCAATGAGGTACCTTGGTGATCACCGCCCGTCACTCTACCACAAGGAGTGATCGGCCAAGCGATGGCCCGCCCATGCGGCCTCCAAACAATCACTCGAAGATGGTTGGCCATGCAGCCATTTTAAGACTCTTAATCCGCGACTTACTCCGTTAAGCTCTGAAAACAACAATGCTTCATACATATTGATTGTATTCGATACACAAAGTATACACGATATTCATGAATATCGACTTCCTAAATAACTCAGTTATTTAGTCTAGCACCGTATGCTACTTCCTGTGGGTCCCACGATCCACTTATTCGAGACATCAAGCATGTCACAAACTGGGGGTACTTACTGGGGTATTGTTCTGGCGGTTTACAGCATGCAGCGTGCAACATGCCATCACAAGAACGTGTCAGTAGGTATGGACGGTTAAGATGGTGAGGGAAGTGGGCTAAGACGTGATCATGCAATCACCCACACGACCCCACTACTCCATCACTCAACTTCCTCCACTTCGTAAGAGATGAGGGTTTGCGCTCAATGACTTGTATAAATAGGTCCTTGCCTATTTCCAAACAACATAGACGAACACAGAAAAAACCAAGTGTTGTCATCAGTATCCAGAAATCACCATTCTGATACAAGTCATAAACATCCAATACCTTCACAATCTCAACACCTTCTTCGCTTTCCTCCCTAAGATCAACCCCAACTCCTTCACTTTGTGACCGAAGCAAGTCTGGAATGGCCAGAATGGTACAGATTGATTTCTCGAATCAAAAGCACTCCCGTGCAGTGCATTTGTTTAGGGTTTAAATTCGTTTCTCATCCACACACACCAAAATTTACCAAAACCAGTAGAAACAGTTTTCACCCATAAACAAGAGGACGTTATATAGTTGTTGTTCACAAACCATTTTTCGTCAAAGCCATTTTCAAGTGATTGAAACTTAACATGACTTTCGTCACTAGTAAAGATGAAATTGGCCAAAGCGAAAGCTTTCATCAAGGAGTTTATAAAGATACAAGATAACTCCTATAATATTCCACAACCGCACTCCCCACAAATATTTGGCAATTAAGCACAAGTTCAATTAAGAACTCCTCCCCATTAAATGTCATTCCGAAATAACAACAAGAGCGACCTTACTTTCACAAGAAAAGAAGGATTTGTTTGGACATAACAAATCACGTACGAATATGAATTTGAATCCAAAAATACTCAATTAAATTAACCATAAGAAAACCAATGATTAATTTAATCGGAATACACAACTAAACTAACCACAAAAGAGTGATCAATCCAATTGGTTATGCTCAACATAAGAGGACTTATGGAGCCGCACAGTACATACACTAAAAATGGATCGGGAAGATCAATACTGCGGAATAGACAAGGATTCATTTTATTTTCCATCACTATTTGCACAATGACATACAATAGACATAATCCTCGTAAACAAAAGTTTTATCCTTTCTTTTATCAAACTAGTGACATAAACGGATTTAACTTTTGTTTGTCAAAAGTTCATTCTAAATTTTATCAATACATTCATATCGACATAATAGAGATAACTTTTGACAAGGTATGGGACAATCATAGTTCACGGACGCAAACACACATATCCCATAAAAAATTTGCAATATATAAAACCATAAAGATTAATACTGCAAAAAACATCTTCAAACAATGAAGATGAAAAACATTGGACATAACTATGTGTAATCACAATAATGGGTATTCCAAACTCTAGTTATTCTTCCTAAAAACACAAGAATAAAATTCTCATAAGAAGATTTACTAGACAAAATAAAATCAGCAAGCTAAAGATAACGTGGACTCCTACGCCGAAGACGAACAAGAACTAGATCATCAATTCAGGATCCTCACGAGCCTTGACATATTTAAACTTGTGATTGACAACATCAACTGGTTCTTCAGAGAAGATATCCTTGTTGAGAAGTTCTTTGACATGTGTCTTTATGTGAGTGTTGATGGTAGATTTTCATTTAAGGCTAAAATTGTAAAAGCCAAAATTATACGCTAACATCTTGCAAAAGATAAAGCCATTAATGAGTGATGAATACTTCTTCACTTTACTAATTCACCTAGAATGGAGCATGTGGCAACAATCCCAGTATTCTGTGAATTAAATACACGAAATTCATCCAGGTTGGAGCATGTAACAACAATCCCATATACCCTGTGAATTTACAACATTATTAATTAATGCGTAACCAGCCTTGTATTTGTTGTACTCATTATCGGTGCGGCATGACGACTGAGTGTTGCTCTCAGCAGAGCAACACGAATCTCCAAGCATTATGATGAAAGCATGTACGAAATACCCGTACAGGCTGCAACTCTCGGTGTGTTATACTAGCCCGATTGAGCAACTCTCGGTGTGTTATACTAGCCCGATTGAGCATCCGGACTGTCCGTATCAGTCTGGAAATGATCACGATCATCCAACTTCACCAGCATGATTGGATGGCCCAGATCAATTCCATAACCCCCAAGCAGGTATGGAATATTCGCTGCCGAACCAACGCGGGCCCCGCATGGTCGGCCTCCCCAAAAGATTGGCATAACTTGCCAAAATGTCCAAACCAGAGCAGTATGGACGGAAAACCCTAAATTAGGGTTTGCGGCACATTACATGTGTCGCAAAACAGTCTCAATCATCCATCTTCGCAGGTATAGATGAAGGGTGTAGATGTAGATTCAAAGGGCCCAGAGCATGTCAACACAATCACCGTGGGCCCGCCTACATATCATCCCGATTCGTACGCCCGAATAGAGCATGACGCACGGCCGTGAAACCCAAAATTAGGGTTTTTGAGCATCACGAGCGTCCATCTTCTCCGACACGAATGGAGGGTCCAAGATTAGATTAAGCAGGTCCGGTCATACCAACATGACCACCGTGGACCCATCTATCCCCTCACCTGATCGGCCAAGGCATACCATGCCTGGTTATCCCAAATCGTCCGCCCAAACTAGCGTGGTCACACTTCCCGATTGCAAACTAATCTCGACCACTCAACTTCGACGACGATTTGAGTTTCTTAGATCACGTTTTCATGGGTACAGTCGGTATAGGCGTGAACACCAGCCTACCACCTACACGCCAGACCGATCGGCCAAGACCGACCAAGATTGGTCATCTTGGAACGCGCGCCCGAAGTTGGCACGATGCGCGGCTTTTGCGGCACTAGTTTTCTGTCGCAAACTGATCTCGACCACTCAACTTCGCCGGACGAATTGAGTGGCCCAGATCACACTCTCGTGAGATAATGGGGTATGGGCGCCTACACCGTCATGCCGTCTACACGCATGTACGATCGTCCTGGCCAAAATCGTATCCCAAGCTTGGATTCGACCAGGATGAAGAGGGATGCTTGCGCACCTCTTCTAAAACTCTAATTTCATTAACTGTCGCAGATGAGTGTCTCAAAGATCATCTCGTCCGTCCAACTTCACCCGCTTGGTTATAGAGCCCTGATCAGGAGTTAATTAGTCAGTGCGTCATGGTGATCACCATCTGTCACTCTACCACACCATGTGGTCGGTCAAGGGAGGATTTGCTTGCGCAACTTCCAAACCATCACATGAAGTAGGCTGGACATGAGGCTATTTTGAGACGCTCAAACAACGATGCTTCATACATGCTGAGTATACTCTATGCAAGTACTGCATAGAATACACACAATACTTCACAAGTATCGACTTCCGAATAACGCAGGTTATTCAATTTAGCATTACATGCTACTTTTTGTGGGTCCCACGATCCACACATTCAGGACATCAATCATGTCACAAATGGGGGGGATACATACCGGGGTATTGGTCCGGAGGTTTACAGCGTGCAGCGCACAACGCGCCATCACAAGAACGTGTCAGGAAGTCATGGACGGTTAAGTGATGATGGGAGAAGTGGGCAAGCCTGGTCGTGTGACACTAACACATTACTCCACTACTCCATCACTCCACTTTCTCCACTTCCCACGAGATACGAGGGTTAGGCTAAAAGACTTGTATAAATAGGTTCTCCATCCTATTTTTCAAACAAGACAAGACAACAGAGGCAAGTGTTGATACAATCGTATTATAACACCGGAACTGATAGCTGACACCCTGCAAGCCAGTTCAACTTTCTGATACAAGTCATACATAGCCAACACCTTCACATTCTCAACACCTTCTTCGCTTCCCTCCCTAAGATCAACCCCATCTCCTTCACTTTGTGACCGAAACAAGTCTGAAACGGCTATTTCTTGGTTTAGGCCGGACTTGCACAGATTGATTTCTCGAATCTACAAGCACTCCCGTGCAGTGCATTTGTTTAAGGTTTAGACTCATTTCTCATCCACACCTCCCAAATTACCAAAACCGACAGAAATAGTTTTCACCCATAAACAATTGGCGACCATAGTGGGAGGTTAATCTCTCGGTTGTAAAGTCAATTTCTTCGAAATCCGATTCAATTTCATCAATTTCAAAAAGGGTAGATCTTAGAACCAATTCAATCAGCAATTCATTTCAAGATGGTGGGACTCAGGTCTGGATCAACAATCAATTCTGATGGAGCTAGTGTGATAACACTCCCGGTGTCGATGTACCTGTCAATGGAGCTACCGTGGTCAATACATCTCGTGGAGCCGTCACTTCTATCACCAACGCTAGCAGAGCAGGAGATATTTCAGTAGGTGTAACGCCTCCCATCGCCAGAGCCAGAGCAGCCGCGAATCCCGGCATCTCCTCAATTATAACGTCTCCGGTGGTCACCAGAACAACAACTTTCACTCCTTCATCAGGACGAGGAGCCGGAGGGACGAGAGGAGGACCATCTCCCATTACCATTGGAGACTTGATGGAGATGCAGGAAGTTCTTGCTAAGACTCAAACGGATATGGCTGCAACTCAGAAAGAGGTACTCACTTTTCTTAAGACATTACCTGATCGATTCCCACTAGAGCCGCGACAACCCCACGGAGCCAACGAGGAACGCATTTAACGCACCGGAGAAGGTACTTCAGCGGCGCGGACCTCCATGTACCTGATCAAAGAAGCGACATCAGATATGAGCGGTCCTGTCATGGAGACTCCTACACTGGGGACTGATTCTCACAACGATCCTCCTCAAGTCAATAGTTTCACTATGAACCAGAGGCCGGTGGATCGGGAAGCGGTTTCTATAGTGGAAAGTTTATGCGAACTTTCACACCTCTCGAAGAATCAGCGCGCGGAGAAGTTTTGCTGCAATCAACCAGAGGAAGGTCACGACCGTGCCCTACATGTCACCGCACGCATCAAGGATTCAGAGTTCAAGACGGCCCTTATCTACACAGGAGCGTCTTCGAATGTGATTACTCTCAAGACTCTCAGGACATCCAAGGTTCTCCCAGGCAAGGTCGTACGGAAGCCTACCACAATGACGGACTTCGAGGGAAACCAAACCAACACATACGGTAGAAGCTCCGCGGAAAGAATCAAACAAGTTAGTTGCGTCCCACTCCCCATGTGGGCGTCAATTCAGGAAGAAGACCGGCTTGCATCATTTAGGGCTAAAACCCACGATGCATCTTTGTTGACGAAGCATTCTTCCCCATCCTGTGAAGCCACGACCCACGTTCACACGAAGAGGGAACGAACTTTTGTGGCGAGTCGTGACCAGAAAGGGAAAACGGTATACCGACACTGCCATTATCAATTAGCAGGGGAGACTGTTACCAGTCTCTCCACCCAATGGAATGCTACAACAGCAACGAACCACAAGAACAAGTGCTAGATGCTCCACAACAGCTGCAAGATGGCACCAACTCCACAACTGATGAAATTGAAATCATTGAGGAATCTCCTAGGCCTATCTCCATCAGCTCAACCTTGTGTACGGATAAACGCACGAAGCTCATGGAACTTCTCAAAGAGTACCAGGACATATTCGCTTGGAGATATTAAGAAATGCCGGATTTAGATGAAAATTGGTCACCCATCATATACATGTCATACCTGTATCCAAGTCGGTTAAACAGTTGTAGTTCATACATGAGGAAAATGGATAGATCAGGTGCTGCATAGACTTCAGAGACTTGAACAGGTGCTGCTCCAAAAATGATCCTCCTCTACCTAACATCGACATGTTAGTAGATGCAACCAGCAGACACGGCATGTTCTCCTTCATGGATGGATGTAGCGGCTACAACCAGATAAGGATGTACGAGCATGATGCAAGTAAGATAGCTTTTCGAACTCCTCTCGGAAATTTTTATTATACCATACTGCCATTTGGTTTAAAGAATACCGGTGCAACGTATCAACGCTCTATGACGGCAATCTTCCACTGGAGCCGATACCTCAAGGGAGCAGCCTCAAGAAGATAACGATGTCCACGCGTCAAATCGAGCAAGATCCGGGCGAGTCACTCTATCAGACAGTGGTCGAACAAGATCTGGGCGAGTCACTTTATCAAACAATGATACATGTCTATCATGCTATGCTATGTTAGAGAATCCGCGCTTTTGGTCATCCTATGGAGCTGTTGAACGCTCATCTACAACAACATATGCCCTGATAGAAAGAAACAAGCCTGCCGGTAATGAAGAGCCTCATAATGTTTGTAGGGGCATATATCTCACCAACAAAGCGATACAACCTTGACCTTCATGAAGCGGTTCCACGAAGCAACAAGAGGAAAACCACCGAGATACAACATCTTGCGCGTCCGTCAACTCCAACTCCAGTACTGATGAGTGCCAAATATTGCATATTTCTACATCTATTTATTGGCATTTAACTCATCTTTTGTGCTCAGAAATCAGATATTATCCCAGATTCTGTATTTTCTTTGTTTTCAAGAATAAATATTTGTACTAATTAATTTTGTGTTTTTAGGTAATAAATAAAGCTCGGAGAAATTGAGGAGCCAAAATAGCAGAAAATTGGAGACAAGCGTCTATGGAGCAGAAAGCCAAAGCCCGCGCGCAACGGTTACAATCCAACAAGGAACAACCCATCTACAAGACATGGGCTAGAGCTACCCGTGACCCGGATCCGAGCCCGTTTCTCCCTGAGCCGTCCAGATCTCGCCCAGCTGCATCCAACGCTCGCTCCGTCCTTCCCATCAACACTCGACGTTCACGCTCAACACCAAAACAGCCACGAGTCCCCTTGAACCGTTGAGATCTCACTCATCCTTATCCAACGGTCGCTCCCGCACTCACATCATTACTCATTTGCACCCGCTCCACAAACAAATCTGCCTATCCCCTACACCCATCGACCACACCACTTCTCTTCTCCCATTTCTCTTTCTTCTTCCTCTCACCCGACAACCAGCAGAGAAACCTTTACCTTCTTCTTCTCCTCCCATACCTGTTGCAGAGCCATCACCACCTCCACCATCGCCTTACCCTGACACCATCCACAAAAACCACTCCTGCAGCCACCTTCTCCACCTCTCTAGATCTAGATATCTCTTTCTTAGCTTCTACCATAACCCTAGAAGCTAAATCAGAGATAACTAGAGCTAGGGTTTCACCAACAATCGACGCATGGACGATTTAACAAGAGAAGAGAACGATTCAGAGAGTATGGGCATTGGGGTATGTCTTTAATTTTTGTTTTGAAAATTAGGGTTTTGTTTCTCTTGGCAGGTATAAATAGGAAGAGTCTGTGGGTGTTAAAGGGTTATGCCTGGGCTAGCCAGAGCACCAACTTAGTCTTAATTGTATTTTGTTGTTTTAATTATGTTTTAATTTAATTTACTGGGGTGTTTGATGAAACCCCTGATTTTCATGACAAGCATATTTAGTTTAGGTTTGATTCTTCTTTGTTCTATAAAATGTTAGGATTAGTAATTAGTTGATGAAACTTATGACCCTGTGATGAGTTGTACTGTAAGAAGACAACTCATACTAGGGGGAGTTAGTAGAATCAGTTGAAGAACATCAACCTTAGACCTTCAAATGAAGGCACAAGAACAGAAGCCTAGTTGAGTTGCCTGAGCATGAGATTAGAGGTGGAATCAACCACTCTAGTGCTTTACAATTTATTTCTTTTCCTTAGTTCACTGTCACAACAGCTCCTAGTCGCATCGACAACCTACAACTGTGTTACCATTTCTTAGAAATCAGTTTAAGTAAAGCCATAGATCAACATAAGCATCCCATTTCCCTGTGGATCGACCCGTATTTGCCCAGTTCTGCATTGTAGACACCATGCACTTGCGGTTTAACAAGTAGGCATAAAAACAAACCACTTCCCAAGCCTACCAAGTTTTTTGGCGCCGCTGCCGGGGACTTGGCGTGTGCTGTATTGATTATTGCTTGCTTTACTTAATTTCATTTCACCTTGTACATACTACATCAGTGCATTTTAGTTAATCTTAACTGCATATTTGCTTTTCTGCATTTTCTTCTGTGTTAGCTGAATCTTGTAGGTGCCACTTAACTTGCATTCTTGCATCTATTTTTGTTAAGCCATGCATATCTTCTAGCTGCATATCTTCTATCTACATTGTAGTGTATCTTCTAGCTGTAACTTTTATCATCTGCATTTTCCATAGCTGTAAATACTAGTTCTTCTCATCTGCATTCTCACCTGTAGTGTAACTTAGCTGTAATGCTAGTTTTTCTCATATCCATAGCTGCATATTGTATCACTTTTCCTCTCAGGATTATGCCAGTGTTGATATTAATTATCTTTGCCTTAACATGCACATTTCTGGGAACTGAAACTTCTTTGTTGAGCTAGCAGGTACCTCCTATGCTACTGTGCTGCTAAGCAAACCCAAGGAAGACAAAAGAGCAGAACAATACAACCATTGTGGTTAAAAACCGGTTGGTCACTCTCAATTCCTTTTACACTTTATATCTGCATGAATGATCTGTGAATCTGTGAACCATACCAAGCATATTATATTGCCCTGTCACATGTGATATTGTGATTAGCCTGTGAATGAGCTGTGAATGAGCTGTAACTGAACCTTGATATCTGCTGTGATTTTGAACCTTGTAGTGCCCTGTGAACAACCAGCTCTTAATTCACATAAACATGATGTTGTGCCATGTATGCTCATTGAACTAGGATATCTGCATTCGCATAATCCTGTGCTCAACTCCAGCCCCTGAAGCTGTGAGCTTGAGCAAAACCTGGATAGCCAAGTTAGATACAAAGCCAAGCTAAAGTGCCCTGTGCCTTGTGCAACCCTGTTGAGCCAAGATGTTGCCTGACCTCTTGCATACTATAACTCAGTCAACTAAAGCCATCTACACCCTAGTGTGAGCAGTTGAGCCAAGTATTTACCAAATAGACCTTGCCAAACCAATCTGACTCACACTTTTGGGCATAACCCTGTTGACACTTGCATCTGAATAGTGTGCTGACTTGCTGCTCTGCCTTGGCAAATTGCCATGAGAGATTAGCTCGAAAAGTGTCTTTGTGCAACCTAGGATTCTACAAGGCTTGTGCTCAACTCCAGCCCCGAAGCCGTGAGCTTGAGCAAGAACCAGATAACCCAGAGATATCTGCAAACTCCAGTTGAAGTCAACCGAGATAGTTGATATCAACTGGGCTGGTTGCCATCTCGCTTTTCGGTTTGGTTGCATAAACTTGTCACTGACCCGCTTGAGCCATTTATACTCTTGTGTGGGCTGTTGAGCTAAGTTGTTACCATCTACTTTACATCTTGGTACATAAACCAGTGAAAATTGTGCTTGCCAAACCCCTTGCATGCTCATTCCCCTGTGCAAACTGGTGTAATTACTCATTGTGAATAATCCTTGAATTTTGAGCTCAACTCGGCCTTGGCGAGCATTCTGTAGAGTGCGAGGCATTGTGTATTTGCTGATTAAGCTGCATCTGTGAAGTTTCCTACTTACATTGAGCTAATCTGTTAACCTACATGATGTTGCGAATGAGAAACCATGTTAATGTATGAAGACCTATGCACTCGTGTCGTGTCCGAGTAGCTTGGTGATCTCGTGCATCATATCATCCGTGCATCCGCCCCCGCATTTTCGCACATGGTTTGTGAAATTTGAGTCGCATGCTGACCCATTGAATCTAGTTGCTCTGCCTTGGCTAATTGCCATGAGTTCTTGACTCTGTATACACACATTCTAGGGCTAGCCTTTCAAATCCCTTGAGAATTGTCAACCTGTATTGCCTGAGACCAAGGGTCATCATTTTTCTTTATCAGCACTAGTTCTCTGAGTGTGCAGTTTGTGTCTTGGCTGACCAGCACTGCATCCTTGCATTTATGTGCAAAGTCACAGTCCTGTGACCTGTGAGTAGGCATTGGTTGATTGAATTTGTTATTTGCTGTGCCGCACTTGAATGACCATGAACCCCTGTATCTGTCTGTCTATTCTCTGAAGCATCATCTGTGCACACAACCTGTGTTGTGCAAGCTAGCCAATCCGCGCTTGAGCTGTCAGCATTCACGCAATCTGTGCTTGGCCTGACCAGTGCATAAGCTGCACTGCACTTAGACCTGTGCATAAACCCTTCAGCCAACCCGGGCTCTGCTTTTGCCAACTGCTGGGCTGAAGCAAATAAACAGAAAGCCCAACCACTGGGCTGTGCCTTTCCCCTGTGCTGTGCCTTGCAGCAACAAAAATCACTCATGTGTGCTTGAATTGGTATGTCACTTGTGTGAGTGTGCTTAAAACTGTGCTGTGCTGTTCACATAAGTTTTGCCTTTGTTAACCAGTGCATAAACTGAAGCCCAATTAAACCAAACCAGCCCAACTAAACCAAAGCCCACTTAAACCAAAACTGAGCCCACAACAGCTGGGCTTGCATAACAACTAGCCTGCGCAACCACTGGGCTTTGCACATAACCTGGGCTCTGCACAAATCTGAAGCCCACAACCACTGGGTTTCCATAACCTTTGGGCTGTGCATTTGCATCACTTGGGCTTAGCTTCCCTGTTTTGAAACATCATTGGTTATACATGCTTGATGTGTGCTAGGCTATGGGTGTTCTTTTTGAGTTCACATTGAATTGCTAGATCATGTCAGGATTTTGGTCTGCAACTGGGGATGGAAACAAATCCATCAGAGAGCTTGCTTACGGGCATGCTTCACAATATGAATCCCCCACAGACCATAGTGATTTTAGGGAGTACGTACTATGAACCTTTTCAGGGCCCTGACCTTGAATATCCATACCCTAATCATTATGACCACATGTATCATCAACCACCATGGGAGGATGAGCAATTCTATCCTCCAATGAACCCATGTATGCACTCAGTGGAAGAAAACCTCATAGAACAAAACAACGCTAGGTTTGAATTGTATTCAATGCATGATCATCCTCATAGCAACATGTCTGAATTTCCCTTCTCTAGTGAACCATGTGCACAACCATGTAATGATCATTCATATGAAACATGCATACCCACTATTGAAGACTCTCCTTCACTTGAACATCTCACTTTGATTCTTCAAATGAACCTGATTCAGTCACAAAATGAAGAATGGAGGGAAGTTCATGATAGGATGTTTGTTATCTCTGATAATTTTGAAAATAGTGTTTCTCTTCCTACTCATGCAACTAACACTGAATATGAACCTAATCTAGAGGTAAATGAGTACACTAGAAATGCTACAAGTTTGAATAGGGAAATGCATTTTTGTTATGATGATGATGATGATGATTATGATATGTTAGAAGAGCATGTGCATGCTGAAAATATGATGGAATCTTTGGGTTCAGAGACGTTAAGCGTCTCTTCTGTGAACCCTATGAATGATACTTCTTCTAACATTCATACATGTGATGTTAACTCTGAGTTTGGGTTTGTGAAATTCTTCAGTGAAAGTGAGCATGCTACACAACTTGTTTGTGACTTAAGAAAGGATGAATCTTCTGTTGACACTAATGTTCTTTTGGATCATGATATTATTTTTGTGTCTGATTCCCTGCCCATGTCACAATATGTTGCCTCCTCTGATGATTATGACATGGAGATTGATGAATTGTTCTATGCAAGTGAGCATGATTTACCTTTATCTGACTTTAGGAAAGTATGTGATGGTGCAAATGATCTTATACATGAAAACAACTTAGATGTACATAATCTCTCTCCTAAGGCACAGATTGAAACTCCTCCACCAAACCTAGGTGTAGTTTGTAACAAAATTGCAAAACCAACTTTTCGAAAATGCCTAATTTAGGCCTAGAGCTTTGTGCTTCCCAAGTCCTCTTGGACTATTTTGCATCAAAGTATAACACCTTTAGGGAACCATAGTTGGAATGTGTATATCTGCCTGTTCTTAGCAAAACTCATTTTGAGTTAGACCTTTTGCATGATGTACCTTTAAAATTGCAAGATTTTGTGCTCAAGAATACATCTGTTGAAAAGTTCAGGTTTGGGGGGAAATCATTCTCATATGCAGTCTTACTTGCACTCTCATGTTATATTGGTGTAAGGTTGTTGATGTTTGTACATATTGTATTTTGGGTTGATCCTCAACTCTTTAGATTGTTGGTGTATGGTGAATTTTCATTGTATATAATCCAGTAGGAATTGTTAAATTTTCTTTTCTTGAGTCGGTTGAGTTTTCTTGTGCATATATTGTGCTAATCCGATATGATCTCCACTGAGAATGTTGGATTCTAGCCTTGACAAATGAAGCTCTAACCTTGCTCCCGCCGACATCCGGTAATCTCTTCCCTTTTCTCTTATCAGCATAGTTCTTTTGGTATGTGACTGTTTAAAATTTTATCATCTGTTGACACATTGAGGATTTGATTTAGGTTTGGGGGTACATTTGCATTTGCATTTAGAGTTTTTAGTCTTCTTTTATCCAAAAAAAAAAAAAAAAAAAAATCAAAACTTTTTGCAAATAAAAACCTCCAACTTTTAGAGATTTTAGAGTCACTAGCATGCTTCTAGCTATGTTTACATAGAGAGTCTGACCGAAATAACAGAAATTGGAAGTACTGGAGAACACAATCGGGTTTCTTAGTTGATTAGAGCGTTAAAGTTGGATTTAACCATACCGGAGGGCGAATTAGGTGATGTTTAGATATTCGGTAGTAGAATTGTGATCACCCATAGTGGAGACTACCCATTTTACATCAAGCGAGGTACCAACCTTCAGTTTTTGTGACTTTCTAAAAAATCTGTTAGAGTGTGTGTCACCGTACGTCAATTCCGGGTAGGAATGGTGAGCTACCCAACTTCGCACCACTTTCAACACTATTTTTGATCTCTTGAGTGCTAATTCCGTCAATCATGAGGGTGACGTTTAAAGATGAAAACTTCTTCTAAATACCGATTTGCAGTTAGCATCACTCTCTCCCTCTCAACAACATCAACAGATTCATAGAAACACATCATCGTCAGCAAGCGGAGCATCATCAAAATATTTGAAGAAAAGTTGAAATAGTCCAAGGTTTATGTGCAACAAAGAAAAGAAAAGAAAATAGGATGAGAATTAATGAAGTTTGTGAATAATTGAGTTTTATTGTCATTTTCATTTCATGTATGTCAAAAAAAATAAAAAAATAAAAAAATAATAATTTTGTCAAGTTTTTGTGAAGTTCAGAAGTTCATCATCAGCTATTGAAGACCGAAGACCGAAGAGTGAAGACGTTTCTATGAATGCTGAGAGAGTGATATTAATTGCCGATCGGGTGAGAAAGTAAGTGAGTACTCCCATCCTTGCTAATGGTTGATTTCCTTTCTTAGAGATCATCAAAAAAGATTCTTTTTGTCCACAACTCTGTGGAGTCTCCAGAAATTATTTCGGAAGGTTATCCTTCTCACCTACAACGTGTGCAGGATTTCTCTCTTCATTCCTGCCTGCACACATGAGAGACTAAAAAAGCGGCCTTTTTGAGTGCAATTATCATAAAACCCTAATGGTGAGGCGAAGTCGAGGCTTATGATCACAATCGAATCCGAATTCTTTCATATGGTATGGTTATTTCTCGCTCAAAGACTTAAGGATGAGAATGCGTTCTTTGGTAGTTCTAACTTCTTGTTACTAGCATGCAGAAACTCTATGTCCTCATAGCTCCTTGGATGCTTGAGACTCTTTTACACTCGAAGTTGGAGAAGGTTTTGTGGGTACACCTCCGGTAAACCCTCACGAGACTACAACTCGTCCACTAGGGACACCTAGCGGTTTAAAGGCTTAGTGCATACGCTAAATGCATTCGAGAGACTGCGACAGGGGTATAGTTAGGATTTCTTAATTTTGTTTCACTTGAGGACAAGTAAAATTCAGGTTTGGGGGTATTTGATGAGTGCCAAATATTGCATATTTCTACATCTATTTATTGGCATTTAACTCATCTTTTGTGCTCGTAAATCGATATTATCCTGCATTCTCGTATTTTCTTTGTTTTCAAGAATAAATATTTGTACTAATTAATTTTGTGTTTTTAGGTAATAAATAAAGCTCGGAGAAATTGAGGAGCCAAAAGAGCAGAAAATTGGAGACAAGAGTCTATGGAGTAGAAATCCAAAGCCGCGCGCAACGGTTACAATCCAACAAGGAACAACCCATCTACAAGACATGGGCTAGAGCTACCCGTGACCCGGATCCGAGCCCGTTTCTCCCTGAGCCGTCCAGATCTCGCCCAGCTGCATCCAACGCTCGCTCCGTCCTTCCCATCAACACTCGACGTTCACGCTCAACACCAAAACAGCCTGAGTCCCCTTGAACCGTTGAGATCTCACTCATCCTTATCCAACGGTCGCTCCTGCACTCACATCATTACTCATTTGTACCCGCTCCACAGCAAATCTGCCTATCCCCTACACCCATCGACCACACCACTTCTCTTCTCCCATTTCTCTTTCTTCTTCCCCTCACCCGACAACCAGCAGAGAAACCCTTACCTTCTTATTCTCCTCCCATACCTGTTGCAGAGCCATCACCACCTCCACCATCGCCTTACCCTGACACCATCCACAACAACCACGCCTGCAGCCACCTTCTCCACCTCTCTAGATCTAGATATCTCTTTCTTAGCTTCTACCATAACCCTAGAAGCTAAATCAGAGATAACTAGAGCTAAGGTTTCACCAACAATCAACGCATGGACGAATTGACAAGAGAAGAGCACGATTCAGAGAGTATGGGCATTGGGGTATGTCTTTAATTTCTGTTTTGAAAATTAGGGTTTTGTTTATCTTGGCAGGTATAAATAGGAAGAGTCTGTGGGTGTTAAAGGGTTATGCCTGGGCTAGCCAGAGCACCAACTTAGTCTTAATTGTATTTTGTTGTTTTAATTATGTTTTAATTTAATTTACTGGGGTGTTTGATGAAACCCCTGATTTTCATGACAAGCATATTTAGTTTAGGTTTGATTCTTGCTGTTCTATAAAATGTTAGGATTAGTAATTAGTTGATGAAACTTATGACCCTATGATGAGTTGTACTGTAAGAAGACAACTCATACTAGGGGGGAGTTAGTAGAATCAGTTGAAGAACATCAACCTTAGACCTTCAAATGAAGGCACAAGAACAGAAGCCTAGTTGAGTTGCCCGAGCATGAGATTAGAGGTGGAATCAACCACTCTAGTGCTTTACAATTTATTTCTTTTCCTTAGTTCACTGTCACAACAGCTCCTAGTCGCATCGACAACCTACAACTGTGTTACCATTTCTTAGAAATCAGTTTAAGTAAAGCCATAGATCAACATAAGCATCCCATTTCCCTGTGGATCGACCCGTATTTGCCCAGTTCTGCATTGTAAACACCGTGCACTTGCGGTTTAACAAGTAGGCATAAAAACAAACCACTTCCCAAGCCTACCAAGTACCACATGCACGACTCCCACAATGATGAAACAATGTCCAAGATATTCCATATCTGGCTCGACAACAACCACTACGAACAAACCATGTAAACCACGCTTGGGGACTGAGGCTCAACATGAAGTTCATTCACCGTCAGTCAAGGAATTCTTCAACATGAGAGAGATGGTCAGTCAAGAAGCATGGAATTCGCAAGGGTAAATCGAACTGAAGAGGGAAACACTTCAACGCTTCCTCTAGCAGAAGCTGCTTCAATGGTCTATTCAAGAAACGCCTCAACGCGCTCTCCGGGACCCACGTTCGCTTCAGAATCCTTCTTCAACACTCTCTCCATGATCCACCTCAACGTTCGCATCAGAAACCACTTTAACATCCTCTCGAGCCGTTTCAACACTCAAGCTGCATCAATAATATGCGCTCTGGTCAAGTTATATTTGATGTACTCATTGCTCAACATACGTCTCATCCATCCTTCATGAGGCCCGGTGAGCATGAAAAACCTTGAAGTCGATAGGAGAAGGGTTATCTTGTGGAACAGATATTTTCATATAGTTGAAAGGGCGTGGTGAACAACTCGTCATCAATGTTCGGCATATCTTTGAAGCTGTCAACACCTCCTGACTTGGCAACATCATTATCCCCAGAAGACATCTCAACAGGAGTTATTTTCTTCATTCTACAATAAAATAAATGAGTCAGTACTTGTATAAAAACACGTGAGATGTGTAGTCACACACGACAGAACACACATTCACGTTGGAGTACACAAGGATGGTATTGGGTCCAAACACCTGTGTTGATCAAGTCACAAGTCCGGTATTGATCAAGTCACAAGTCCGGTATTGATCAAGTCACAAGTCCGGTATTGCTCAAGTTTCAAGTCCGGTGTTGATCAAGTCACAAGTCCAGTATTGATCAAGTCACAAGTCCGGTATTGCTCAAGTCTCAAGTCCGGTGTTGATCAAGTCACAAGTCCGGTATTGCTCAAGTCTCAAGTCCGGTGTTGATCAAGTTACAAGTCCGGTATTGCTCAAGTTTCAAGTCCGGTGTTGATCAAGTCACAAGTCCGGTATTGCTCAAGTCTCAAGTCCGGTGTTGATCAAGTCACAAGTCCGGTATTTCTCAAGTTTCAAGTCTGGTGTTGATCAAGTCACAAGTCCGGTATTGCTCAAGTCACAAGTCCGGTGTTGATCAAGTCACAAGGCCGGTATTGATCAAGTCACAAGTCCGGTATTGCTCAAGTTTCAAGTCCGGTGTTAATCAAGTCACAAGTCCGGTATTGATCAAGTCACAAGTCCGGTATTGCTCAAGTTTCAAGTCTGGTATTGATCAAAGTCACAAGGCTGGTATTCGAATAAACAGCGCACGCAGCGGGCGGTTTTGGTCGAAACACTCTGGTCGACGTTCAGTCAGGCACGCGGCGGGTCCCACTTGATCCCAGACCCAGATTGGTCGAGGCAGACACAGTCGTCCCCAATCAAAGCTCTCTCTCCATAAGAAGGCGTTTCAGCTCCAACACTTCAACGATCTCCCGGGCCTGCTCCAGAAGCTGCTTCAACGCCTTCTACAGGACCCACATTTACGTTTGAGCACACAAGGTTCGTTTTAAAAAAAAAAACAAGCTTGCTCACATCGGGTGATAGGTGTAGAATACACCTAATTTACTATCTAGTAGTTTATGCTTTCTTTGCTATTTTTCTTGTAAATTATGTATTTTACGCTTGTTTTGAGTTTTGTAGCAACTCTGGACTCGCACGGAGGAAAAGAAGAAGAAATCACTCAATTTGAGCAAAAAGGGCAATTTTGTCATTTCCAGGGTGAACACTATCCGGAGCCCGAGTAATGGTTAAGGGGAAGCTCTTTTGGGAGGAATACTAAACGCAGTCCAGTCCAGGTTAAGGGGATGCCATCAGGCTAGCCCTTATCAGAAATAACCACTTAATATAGCCACCCATATGGGGTGGCTCTTATGTTGGGTGTCTCTATTCCATATCACCCTCAACCCTAAAATCGAAAGAGATGTTTCTCGTTCATCTCATTCACTTGAAACAAAGAAAGAAGAATAACAGCTGCTTAGGAAATCAGATCGAAATGGAGGTGGGTTCATTGATGGTGAGATTCTCAGCTGAACAACAATTCCAGCCGCTGCTGTTGAGACCCGAGGGAAGAATTTGTTCGATCGACGATGTTCGATCTGTGAAGAATTGAAATTGATGCTGCTGTGAGATCGAGAATTACTGTGATGGAGAATTTGAAGATGAAATCAGAGATGGTTACGTAGGAAATAGAGAATCTGTGATGGGTTTCTTTGGAATCGATGAGAAAATTGAGTATAAAAGCTCAATGGGTTTTGAATCGAACGAGGATTGATTTCTTTGTGATGTCGAGAAAGAGGAGATGAAATTTGAGGGTTACGGAATGATGAAAATGGGTCAGTCTAGTTCATTGTTGTTGATTGCTAAGCGGGAAGTAATCTTTGTAAAGCTTGGGTTTGGTGTTGCTATGGGTGAAGATGAAGCTCAAAAGGATTGAGGTTGCAGTGATTGAGGCAAGCAAGAATGGTTGCCTGAGAGCTGGCACTGTGTAGGATGCAGATGGTGGTAAAGGCTAATTAGAGTGTTGTGGAGTCTGAGTATGGAGAATGGCAGGAGATTTGGGGTCAGAATGGCTGTGAGCAAGAGCTGCAATTGTTGTGAATTGGAGCATGAGTTGCAGCCGGTGGTACTGAAATTACAGGCCTGGCACAACTGAGGCTAAGGAGGAGAAGGCAGTGGTAGTGAAATGGAACTGATGCTGCTAAGATTGAAGAAGAGAGATGCAGAGACTCAACTCAGAGGTAGAACAAATGGGTGCCAGTGAATCAGAGTGGGGTTTTGTTCTGAAGATTGTATGAAGTAGAACTGGAAACACTGGAATTGCAGGAGAGTGCTGCTGTCATGAGAAGAATTGTGTGTGTTTATTGGCTGAGGAGATGGCTTGCAGGTGATGCTTGGTAGAAGGAGTATGAAGCTATGTTGGCTTGAGAATGAGATGCATTTCTAGTGTGCAAGAGCAGCTGGATATTGTTGGTGTTGATAATAGCAGTGAAAATGAGAGAATGGTATTGAATTACAATTACAAGTACTGGAGCTGTAAGAAGTGGGAAGAAGGCTGTAATGGCAGTGGAGTTGTTGCTCTGGAATGGTGATTGTGGTCTGCAATGGGAGCTGTGCTGTTGATGCTCAAGAGGATGGTGGAATGCTTGCAACTGAGTTGCAGTGGTGGTGTAAGTTAGCACTGGTGATATTGAGTTGTAGGTGGTGCTGCACAGATGTATTTACAAGCTACATGGAATTGAAGTATTACAAGGATTGCAACTGAGATGGGTTGTTTGGTTACAATGGGTACTGACTTGTTCAGTGTGAGAAGAGATGAATGGCCTGTTTGCAGCTGCAGCTTGGTAGGATTGAATGGAATAGCCCTCATGGCTGAGAAGATTAGGTAAAAGACGGTGTTGGCGAAATTGCGTGGTACTGACCCTCATGGTCGGGAGTGAGGCGGTGATATGGCCATCTGAGCCGTGAAGTACTCAGATCAGTGCAAACCAGTCAGCCGAGTCAGTGAGCTGACTCGGTTCGACTAGACCTAGCCCGACTCAGTAAATGTTTGACCTTGACTTATTTGACTAACGAGGACCGTTATCTTGACCGTCAGCTCTAACGGAGGACTGACGGAATATTCCGTCGAATATTCCACTGACGGAGAAATTTTTAGGTGGCCGGCGGTGACGGATTCCGGTCAAATTCCGGCCACAATCCCAGTTTTCCGGCGAGCAAAAAATTCCAGAATTTTCTATGGATTTCTCTCATGGGTGTGAAGACTTGGGCTAGGAATTGGATGGAGAATTGGACTCAAATTTGGAAAGAGAAGGTGGAAGAGTTGAGAAAAGCTTGGATTTGGAAATTGAATTGCAAAAGGAAAAGGATTCTACTCCTTAGAAGATTTGGAGAATATTGAAGCCTATAAATAGAGAAGTTTTCTACAACTTCTATACACCTCTCTACACACACATCACTTGTGTTTTTGCTTGCTTTTCCTAAGATTTTTCTTTTTAATTATTTGTGTGAACTTGAAAATTCTCCTTTTAATAATTATTATTTGTGTGAATTTCAAAAACATGAGTAGCTAATTTTCTTATTGATTGAGGATGAATTCCTAGTTCTTAACATGATTTGAGTTTTGTTTTCAATTCTATCTTGAAGTTTTTCACATGATTATCGATTGTTTTTACTAATAGGAATGTTTATTCATTCATGATTGATTGATAGATTGTTTGGAGTGCACGCTAAATTGATTTGTTAATTGATCTATATCTAGTATAAGTTAGGGAATACGTAATCGTTCTCGACACTTTACACAAGTAGAAAACACGAGACCTTGCGGAGGGATTCCGTGGAGCAATTGTGTGTAGAAACAACGCTAGAAAGTGGACCCGAAGTGCTACTTGGATACCTTAGCCGGAGCCCGGCTACTAAGCCCAAGCTCTTTAAGTAATTCATTTGGGCTAATTTAATTTATGCTCAAATTAATATTTTTATCGCAGCGGAATACTTAGAAAAATTATTTAGGAAAATCTAACCGTTGATTGAGCCTAATTTTAAATCCACCGGAAACAAAACACATTTTGGTTCACAAATAAAAATATCAATACCGTTCATGTTTTATGATTTAATTAATAAGTAACTATTACAACACCAAATTGTAAAACTGGAAATGAATTGATAATTTAAAATGAAGATCAGTCAACTAAACATCATACAATATTTTACAGCATTCAAACTAAGATTAGTTACATCTTAAAATAGAATTTTAGGCATAAATGTTCACTTTAGACATCTCTAATCATTCTCTAGGCTCCAAGTTGATCAACTCCCTTGTCACGCATCAAATCTGGAATTTTTGTCATAATACGACGTGAGTTGTGACACCGATGAGGCAAAGAAGCAACAAAACATTTTATGCAATATTTTTCAATTCATATTAAGAGCATCTAACATGATTAACAACACCGCAAACACATGGAAACACCTCATCCATAAACAACAATAAATTCAATCAATCCGCTCGCCCGGGGAGCCCCACGTGGGTTTAGGGAAACAAAACCGTTCCCAAGGATATCTCGTATCCCAACAAAGTTGTTTTTAAGAATCACAATCTATGGACCGCAGCCCAACATTCATAATCATACTCACAACATCGATTATCATTCATATATTAATGAAAACTTGAAAAATAAAAATAAATTTAATTAGAAGAAGCTTAAATAAAAAGAAGGTTTTCGATTGTGTTGCGCCTACCTCGAAAACTAGCAATACGAATACGGATCCAAAATCTCCAAACCAAACGGTGCTAAAGAATCCCCTATCCTAAATGATTTATGTGATATGCCAAAAAGAATCTTAAAGCATATTGTATCTCTTCTTCTTCTTTTTTTTTTCTCTTTTTACTGTAACCTAAACACCGGTGAAATTTTCTTAACTGACCGACTAAGAAAACTTTGATATTTATACTCAAATTAATTAAAACCCTAAATAACTATCAACTAGTAGCGTTGCGACACTTGGCACAAAAAAATAGATTACAAAGCTAATTCTGTTGGCAAATAAATTGGTCAACGTTTTCTAAGTTTACATGCGTATGAAGTAAAATGTGAACAAATGTTATACCAAGAAATTTTCAAGCATTAGTAGCCTATCTAATGATGACACGTGGCAAGAATAAATCTTCAAATTTACCGTGAATTATTCCAGCTTCTCTTGTTTCCTTTTTCTAAAGTAAATACTCAATTAAATAATATTATAAGTCAACAACCAATAGCAAGTCCACAAGTGTCCAAATTTGTTAACTAACAATAATTTTTCCAAAATTGGTCGATCCTACTTTTCATTTTCAATTGAGTTTCCTGATTGAATTTCTTAGGTATTTTATGGTCAAATTTTATTTCCTTAATTGATGCTAAACATGCATATTTAAGCTAAATGTTCATAAATATAAAAATTGTCAAGGTATCTAATTAATAATTGTCAAAAATATCTAATTAATATTCTTACCAATATTAATTAACTAAACAAAATCATAAATATTTTTATAAAATGCACAATGAGTTTTGCAAAGAGAAAATCCAAATCAAAATAGTAAATTACCAAAATACTTTTTATTAACAAAAGACAAAAATATCCTCAAAGTCGGGACGGATATTACAACCTCACACACTTCAAGAAATTTAGTCCCTAAATTTAAGTACATCACAAGCTAAAAGAAAACACACAACTTATGTTGTCGAATCACAATTAACATTTATTAACTGTTTGCGCAACAACTAGTTCCCCGAAGGATCTAATGTCGCTCTGATACCAAATTGTAACACCCCGATTTTCGGGCCCGGATCCTGCCCGGATCCCATGCCCGAAAACCCGAAGTGCTACTTGGATACCTTAGCCGGAGCCCGGCTACTAAGCCCAAGCTCTTTAAGTAATTCATTTGGGCTAATTTAATTTATGCTCAAATTAATATTTTTATCGCAGCGGAATACTTAGAAAAATTATTTAGGAAAATCTAACCGTTGATTGAGCCTAATTTTAAATCCACCGGAAACAAAACACATTTTGGTTCACAAATAAAAATATCAATACCGTTCATGTTTTATGATTTAATTAATAAGTAACTATTACAACACCAAATTGTAAAACTGGAAATGAATTGATAATTTAAAATGAAGATCAGTCAACTAAACATCATACAATATTTTACAAACATTCAAACTAAGATTAGTTACATCTTAAAATAGAATTTTAGGCATAAATGTTCACTTTAGACATCTCTAATCATTCTCTAGGCTCCAAGTTGATCAACTCCCTTGTCACGCATCAAATCTGGAATTTTTGTCATAATACGACGTGAGTTGTGACACCCAGTAGGCAAAGAAGCAACAAAACATTTTATGCAATATTTTTCAATTCATATTAAGAGCATCTAACATGATTAACAACACCGCAAACACATGGAAACACCTCATCCATAAACAACAATAAATTCAATCAATCCGCTCGCCCCAGGGAGCCCCACGTGGGTTTAGGGAAACAAAACCGTTCCCAAGGATATCTCGTATCCCAACAAAGTTGTTTTTAAGAATCACAATCTATGGACCGCAGCCCAACATTCATAATCATACTCACAACATCGATTATCATTCATATATTAATGAAAACTTGAAAAATAAAAATAAATTTAATTAGAAGAAGCTTAAATAAAAAGAAGGTTTTCGATTGTGTTGCGCCTACCTCGAAAACTAGCAATACGAATACGGATCCAAAATCTCCAAACCAAACGGTGCTAAAGAATCCCCTATCCTAAATGATTTATGTGATATGCCAAAAAGAATCTTAAAGCATATTGTATCTCTTCTTCTTCTTTTTTTTTCTCTTTTTACTGTAACCTAAACACCGGTGAAATTTTCTTAACTGACCGACTAAGAAAACTTTGATATTTATACTCAAATTAATTAAAACCCTAAATAACTATCAACTAGTAGCGTTGCGACACTTGGCACAAAAAAAATAGATTACAAAGCTAATTCTGTTGGCAAATAAATTGGTCAACGTTTTCTAAGTTTACATGCGTATGAAGTAAAATGTGAACAAATGTTATACCAAGAAATTTTCAAGCATTAGTAGCCTATCTAATGATGACACGTGGCAAGAATAAATCTTCAAATTTACCATGAATTATTCCAGCTTCTCTTGTTTCCTTTTTCTAAAGTAAATACTCAATTAAATAATATTATAAGTCAACAACCAATAGCAAGTCCACAAGTGTCCAAATTTGTTAACTAACAATAATTTTTACCAAAATTGGTCGATCCTACTTTTCATTTTCAATTGAGTTTCCTGATTGAATTTCTTAGGTATTTTATGGTCAAATTTTATTTCCTTAATTGATGCTAAACATGCATATTTAAGCTAAATGTTCATAAATATAAAAATTGTCAAGGTATCTAATTAATAATTGTCAAAAATATCTAATTAATATTCTTACCAATATTAATTAACTAAACAAAATCATAAATATTTTTATAAAATGCACAATGAGTTTTGCAAAGAGAAAATCCAAATCAAAATAGTAAATTACCAAAATACTTTTTATTAACAAAAGACAAAAATATCCTCAAAGTCGGGACGGATATTACAACCTCACACACTTCAAGAAATTTAGTCCCTAAATTTAAGTACATCACAAGCTAAAAGAAAACACACAACTTATGTTGTCGAATCACAATTAACATTTATTAACTGTTTGCGCAACAACTAGTTCCCCGAAGGATCTAATCGCTGCTCTGATACCAAATTGTAACACCCCGATTTTTCGGGCCCGGATCCTGCCCGGATCCCATGCCCGAAAACCCGAAGTGCTACTTGGATACCTTAGCCGGAGCCCGGCTACTAAGCCCAAGCTCTTTAAGTAATTCATTTGGGCTAATTTAATTTATGCTCAAATTAATATTTTTATCGCGTAGGAATACTTAGAAAAATTATTTAGGAAAATCTAACCGTTGATTGAGCCTAATTTTAAATCCACCGGAAACAAAACACATTTTGGTTCACAAATAAAAATATCAATACCGTTCATGTTTTATGATTTAATTAATAAGTAACTATTACAACACCAAATTGTAAAACGGGAAATGAATTGATAATTTAAAATGAAGATCGATCAACTAAACATCATACAATATTTTCTGACATTCAAACTAAGATTAGTTACATCTTAAAATAGAATTTTAGGCATAAATGTTCACTTTAGACATCTCTAATCATTCTCTAGGCTCCAAGTTGATCAACTCCGTTGTCACGCATCAAACGGGAATTTTTGTCATAATACGACGTGAGTTGTGACACCCGGTAGGGGCAAAGAAGCAACAAAACATTTTATGCAATATTTTTCAATTCATATTAAGAGCATCTAACATGATTAACAACACCGCAAACACATGGAAACACCTCATCCATAAACAACAATAAATTCAATCAATCCGCTCGCCCGGGGAGCCCCACGTGGGTTTAGGGAAACAAAACCGTTCCCAAGGATATCTCGTATCCCAACAAAGTTGTTTTTAAGAATCACAATCTATGGACCGCAGCCCAACATTCATAATCATACTCACAACATCGATTATCATTCATATATTAATGAAAACTTGAAAAATAAAAATAAATTTAATTAGAAGAAGCTTAAATAAAAAGAAGGTTTTCGATTGTGTTGCGCCTACCTCGAAAACTAGCAATACGAATACGGATCCAAAATCTCCAAACCAAACGGTGCTAAAGAATCCCCTATCCTAAATGATTTATGTGATATGCCAAAAAGAATCTTAAAGCATATTGTATCTCTTCTTCTTCTTTTTTTCTCTTTTTACCAGTAACCTAAACACCGGTGAAATTTTCTTAACGACCAGACTAAGAAAACTTTGATATTTATACTCAAATTAATTAAAACCCTAAATAACTATCAACTAGTAGCGTTGCGACACTTGGCACAAAAAAATAGATTACAAAGCTAATTCATTTGGCAAATAAATTGGTCAACGTTTTCTAAGTTTACATGCGTATGAAGTAAAATGTGAACAAATGTTATACCAAGAAATTTTCAAGCATTAGTAGCCTATCTAATGATGACACGTGGCAAGAATAAATCTTCAAATTTACCATGAATTATTCCAGCTTCTCTTGTTTCCTTTTTCTAAAGTAAATACTCAATTAAATAATATTATAAGTCAACAACCAATAGCAAGTCCACAAGTGTCCAAATTTGTTAACTAACAATAATTTTTTCCAAAATTGGTCGATCCTACTTTTCATTTTCAATTGAGTTTCCTGATTGAATTTCTTAGGTATTTTATGGTCAAATTTTATTTCCTTAATTGATGCTAAACATGCATATTTAAGCTAAATGTTCATAAATATAAAAATTGTCAAGGTATCTAATTAATAATTGTCAAAAATATCTAATTAATATTCTTACCAATATTAATTAACTAAACAAAATCATAAATATTTTTATAAAATGCACAATGAGTTTTGCAAAGAGAAAATCCAAATCAAAATAGTAAATTACCAAAATACTTTTTATTAACAAAAGACAAAAATATCCTCAAAGTCGGGACGGATATTACAGGACCAAGCGAACCGAGTTTAACTACTAGTACTAAACCTAAATTCATAAATCTTAATGCATTCTCGGGGAATTACATCTTGTAAGCGAACCTCAAGGTGGTTCTTTTGAATAGAATCGATAACTAAAGCGGACACTGTTACTCGGTGAAATTAGGGATTTTGGGGCTAGCTAAGCGGACCTGCTATCCACGGTTGGTGATAATCGTGACTAATAACAAGTAGAAAAGAACATAACTTTAATCATTGTTTTGCAACGAAGAAGGATTCCTTGATCTTGTCTCTCTTATTGCTTTCATCTTTCAACTTTCGATTTTAATTGCTTTGTTTATTTTCTTTTGTTTTTTACACCCCCCTTTCGTGACAATTTTTACAACTAAGATCTCTTGCTCCTCGTGGGAACGAACTTGACTTCCATTATATTATTTTTAATTGAGTGGAAATATTGAATTAATTTGATTGCACCTACGACACGCATCAAATTTTGGCGCAGTTGCCGGGGAGCAACGGGAAATTTTTAGTTGTTTTTATTTTTCTTTTTGCTTTATTCTTGCTTTGTTAGATTCTTTACCGTATCTAACTTAGTTTGTGAGAATCTTGTTTCAGGTGTTATACCTTTGGTGAATGCTTAGAGAGGGTAGACCGAGTCCAATACGTCTTCGATCCGGCACTCAACTAAAGGATTTCATTCGTGCGATTAACACTCCACTTTCTCCTTCTTCATTAAGTGATTCGGACAAAGAGGAAGAAACAATGGCTGATCGTACACTAAAGGACCTAGCTTCTCACAAGCTTGATACACAACAATGGTGTATCCAAACTAATTCAACCTTCGAGATCAAGCCGGGGTTGATTAGAGAGTTACCAAAGTTCCATGGCATGGTGAATGAGGACCCAAACAAACATCTTATGGACTTCTACACCATAGTTATGGCTATGCTTCCATAGGAGACTAATGCGGATGGAGCAATGTTGAAAGCTTTCCCGTTTTCTTTGGCGGGCAATGCTAAGGAATGGTTATATTATTTGCCTTCCGGAAGTATCACAACATGGAATGGGATGAAGAAACTTTTCCTCGAGAGATATTTTCCCGCATCCAAAGCTACTCAAATTCGCAAGGAGATTTGTGGATTGAAACAACAAGTGGGAGAATCATTGTATGAATGTTGGGAGCGTTACAAGAGGTTGGTGGCAAGCTGTCCACACCATCAATTTAGTGATGTTATGATACTCCAATACTTCTATGAAGCTCTTCACCCAAGTGATAGGTCTCTTCTTGACGCGGGTGGTGGTGCATTAATGAACAAGACGGTGGCCCAAGCTACCGAGTTGATTGAAAGTATGGCGGCAAACTCGCAACAATTCTACACAAGGGATGAACCAATGGTTAGGCGAGTGCATGAAGTTAGTGATTCGTCATCACATCTTGATCAAAGGATGAGTAACATGGAGATAATGATGCAAAGGATGGCCGCGGTAATTATTCCGGATGGTGAGACCGAACAAGTGAATGCTTTATATCTAAATCAAAGGCCAAGGTACGATCCATACTCCAATACCTACAATCCCGGTTGGAAGGATCATCCCAACTTTAGTTATGCAAATAAGCAAGCGGCGGTTCCCAATCCGTATGAGCAACAAGGTGGTTTCCAACAATCACGTTTCCAACCTCAACAACAATTTCAACCACAACAAGTCAAGGAGCGTGATTTTTTGAATGATGACAAGCTCAATGCGTTAATGCAAGGTATGCAAGGTCTTACTTCTATGTTCCAACAAAGCCAACAAAGCCAACAAAAGACCGATTCGGCCATCAAGGACTTACAAACTCAAATGGGACAATTGGCGACCGATGTGAATTTATTGAAATCTCAAGCATCCACAAAACTTCCTTCACAACCATTTGTGAATCCAAGAGAGAATGTTAATGCGGTTACTTTAAGAAGTGGAAGACAAGTGGAGGGTCCAAGTCATCATGAGGAAGTTAGTAAAGAGGTAGTCAATAACAAGGAGGAAACCGCACCAAAGGAGAATTCAACACCAACCGATCAATCCAAGGAACCGGTTTCTACTTTCACTACTCCACCTCCTTTTCCTAGTCGTTTTGCTAAATCCAAGAAAGAAGCTCAAGACAAGGCACTTATGGATATCTTCAAGAAGATTGAAATCAACATCCCATTCATTGAGGCCATTAAGACAATTCCAAGGTATGCCAAGTTCATGAAGGAATTATGCATCAAGAAGGATAGGTTGCTTGATAATGAAATTACTAAAGTTGGCGAGAGTCGTCGGCTATGCTATTGAAGAAGATGCCTACAAAGTGCACGGATCCCGGTGGTTTCACGGTGCCAATTACTATTGGTAAGCAAAGGTTTGAACATGCTTTACTTGACTTGGGTGCTTCCATTAGTGTGATGTCGGCCGAAAATATATGACTCCTTGAATCTAGGACCTTTGAAAGAGACAAGAGTTATTATCCAATTGGCAAACAAGTCGAACATATATCCAAAGGGACTTGTTGAAGATGTGCTAGTGCAAGTAAATGAGCTTATTTTTCCGGTGGACTTCTTCGTGGTGGATATGGACAATAATGAGAACCGATCATCTACTTCTTTACTTCTTGGGAGGCCATTCATGAAGACCGCAAAGACGAAGATTGATGTTGATAAGGGTACACTCACTATGGAAGTCGACAAGGAGATAATACACTTTAACATATTTGAAGCCATGCGCTACCCAAGTGATGTGCATTCCGTTTACTCCATTGATGTGGTTGATTCATTAGCGCAACAAATGGTGGAATTGAACCAAGAGGATGAACTTGATGTGGTGTTGCAAAAGAGCATTGAATTGGATGTCCATGGCTTGTCTAACTTGGAGTTGAAATCTCCAAGGAATTGGTGGAGATGTGTGGTGCTTTGGCGACATTGCAAGAAGCTAAAAAGGGTAATGTTTCATATATTTCTTTACCCGTGAATGATGAAGTACTTGTACCATCTATTGTGAAGGCGCCCAAGCTAGAATTGAAGCCACTTCCGGACCATTTGAAGTATGATTTCTTGGGAGATGGAGATGAGCTTCCGGTGATTATTTCTAAGAACCTCACACCGGTACAAGAAGACCGTTTGCTTAGAGTCTTGAGAGAGCACAAAATGGCTATTGGGTGGACAATTGCGGACATCAAAGGTATTAGTCCATCCATGTGCATGCATAGGATTCTAATGGAAGAAAACGTGAAGCCGGTACGTGATGCTCAACGTAGGCTTAATCCTCCCATGATGGAGGTTGTGAAAAAAGAGATACTCAAATTGCTAAGTGTGGGGGTAATCTACCCAATTTCCGATAGCAAGTGGGTAAGTCCGGTACAAGTGGTACCAAAGAAATCCGGAGTCACGGTTGTTCGAAATCGAGACGATGAACTTGTTCCTACGAGAGTTCAAACCGGTTGGAGAGTGTGCATTGACTATAGAAAGCTTAATTCCGCAACCCGCAAGGATCACTTTCCTTTACCTTTCATTGATCAAATGTTGGAGCGGTTAGCGGGGCATTCTTATTATTGCTTCTTGGATGGTTATTCGGGATACAATCAAATTGTTATTGCAAAGGAGGACCAAGAGAAGACCACTTTCACTTGTCCGTTTGGAACGTTTGCATATAGACGGATGCCGTTCGGCCTTTGCAATGCGCCAGCTACTTTTCAAAGATGCATGGTGAGTATATTCTCGGATTATGTGGAGCGCATCATCGAGGTATTTATGGATGACTTTAGTGTTTATGGCAATTCTTTTGATGGTTGTTTAAACAATCTTGAACTAGTTCTTAAACGATGCATAGACACAAACCTTGTCCTTAATTGGGAGAAATGTCACTTTATGGTAAACCATGGCATAGTACTTGGTCACATTGTGTCCTCTCGAGGGCTCGAAGTGGACAAGTCAAAGATAGATTTAATAAGAAACTTACAATATCCCACTTCGGTGAGGGAAATCCGTTCTTTTCTTGGCCATGCAGGTTTCTATAGGCGGTTTATCAAGGATTTCTCCAAAATCTCCATGCCGATGTGCAAGTTATTACAAAAGGAGGTACCTTTCGACTTCAACAAGGAATGCAAGGATGCTTTTGACAAATTAAAGGATATGTTGACAAGTGCGCCGATTATCAAATCACCGGATTGGAATCTTCCATTTGAATTAATGTGTGATGCTAGTGATTATGCGGTTGGAGCCGTTTTGGGTCAAAGGGTGGACAAGTTGTCCCATGTTATCTATTATGCATCTAGGACCCTTAATGATGCACAAATCAATTATTCTACCACGGAAAAGGAGTTATTGGATATAGTTTTTGCTTTGGAAAAATTTCGATCATACTTGGTGGGTACAAAGGTTATTGTGTATTCGATCATCATGCCGCACTAAGACACTTGATAAAGAAGAAAAAGCTAAGCCAAGATTAATCCGGTGGATCCTATTGTTACAAGAGTTCGACATAGAAATTCGTGATAAGAGGGGTGTGGAGAATACCGGTGCGGATCATCTTAGTAGACTTGTTATGTCTCAAGAGGAACTTCCATTACATGACCGCTTTCCGGACGAACAACTTTTCTCCATGGACGAATCAACACCTTGGTATGCGGATATAGTGAATTACTTGGTGACAAGGAAAGTACCTAGTACAATGTCTAATTTCCAAAAGATGAAACTTAAAAAGGTAGCTAAGCAATATGTGTGGGATGAACCATACTTATGGAAATATGGCGTTGATCAAATAATGCGAGGTGCGTGCCTAATTCCGAATTTCAATCCATTCTCTCCTTTTGCCACACTTTTGCATGTGGTGGCCACTTTGGTTCTAAGCGTACCGCTCTCAAAGTTCTCGAGAGTGGATTTTATTGGCCCACCTTGTTTGAAGATTCATATGTTTTTGTAAATCGTGTGATAGATGTCAACGAACGGGCAATCTAGGTGCTCGAAATCAAATGCCACTCACACCAATTCTCGCCGTTGAGATTTTTGATGTGTGGGGTATTGATTTTATGGGCCCTTTTTGTCAATTCGAATGGGAACTTTTATATACTTCTTGCCGTAGATTATGTTTGAAATGGGTGGAAGCTAGAGCCACCAAAACTAATGACTCTCAAGTTGTTTGTGATTTTGTAAGGGAAAACATATTCAATAGGCACGGTACACCAAGAGTGGTGATAAGCGATGGAGGCTCACATTTCAAGAAGGCTTTCACGCTCCTCAAGAAGTACAACATAACACACAAAATTGGTACGCCTTATCATCCACAAACTAGTGGACAAGCGGAAATTTCGAATCGTGAGATCAAATCCATTCTTGAGAAAACGGTGAATACCACAAGGAAATATTGGAGCTTTAAGCTCAATGATGCACTTTGGGCGTATAGAACGGCGTATAAGACACCGGGGATTGGTATGTCTCCATATAGGTTGGTTTATGGTAAGGCTTGTCATCTTCCGGTTGAACTTGAACACAAGGCTTATTGGGCGATAAAGAAATTCAACATGGAGTATGATGAAGCGGGAAACAAAGGAAGTTACAATTACATGAGTTAGAGGAGATACGTAATGATGCTTACGAGAGTGCCGTATTTACAAGGAAAAGACTAAGCTTTTTCATGACAAGATGATTTCGCGGAAAAGTTTTGTTGTGGGGCAAAAAGTTCTTTTATTTAATACTCGTTTACGTTTATTTTCGGGAAAGCTTAAGTCCGTTGGGTGGGACCATTTGTTGTTACTAATGTTTATGCTCATGGTGCAGTTGATATTGTTAGCGAAAAACAGGGACAACAATTGAAAGTCAATGGCCATAGGTTAAAGCCATATTATGAAAACTTTCCAACGGAGCATGTGGACGTAATTGGACTTCAAGATGCACTCCCCGGGAGGAGTAATGTGCCGCAAGAGCTAAGTCGGGCCGTCGACTTTAAAACAAGCGCTTAATGGGAGGCAACCCATAGGTTTTGTATTTCTATCCTTTTGCTTTTTATTTGTTATTTCTTTTTCTTGTTTCTTATCATGTTAAAATTTCCCACCTTGACTTTATTAGGAGGATTCAATTACATTGAGGACAATGTAAGGTTTAAGTGTGGGGGAGTGGTTAAGCATGTTTTAAAACAAAAATTACAAAAAAATTAAAAAGTTTTGAAAAAAAAAAAAAAAAGTTTTACTTAAAACCTTCAACTTTTAAAGATTTTAGAGTCACTAGCATACTTCTAGGTATGTTTACATAGAGATTTTGACCGACATAATTGAACTTGGAAATGTTAGAGAACTACATTCGGATTTCTTGTTTGTTAGAGTGTTAAATAATGGATTTAATCATGCCGGTGATGCGAATTTGGTGCAGGGAGAAATGCGTTATTAGAGTTGCTGATCAATCATTAGTGGAGACTACCCGTATTCATATCATGTGAGGCACCGACCAGAAATCTTCCATCTACTAAAGAGCCTCTTTTGAGTGTGTGTCACCATACGTTAATTCCGGGTAGAATGGTGAGCTACCCAACCTCCCACCAATAGAAGCACTACTCTTTGATCTCTTGAGTGCTAATTTTGTCAATCATGAGGGTGACGTCCATGGATGAAAGCTTCCTTCTTGTAGTTCGATTTGCAGTTAGCACCATTCTCTCTCGCGACAACAACGGATCCATAGAAACACATTCATCATCAACAAGGAGCGACATCAAAATCTACAAGGAAAGTTGGAAAAGTTTAAGGTTTATAAGCAACAAAACGAGAAAAAGAGCAAATTTCAAATACAAGTAAAGCAACATACAAAGAGCGGATTTCACATATATGTTGAAGACTTACAATACAATGAGGTAATTTTATATTCAAGTATGAAGACTTATTCATAAAAGCAAAAGAAAATTAAAAGGTGAGAATTTTTGAAGTTTATGATTTCAAGACGATACAAGTTGTGAAAAATCAAGTGGTAAAATACTTCTTCCACGGCCATGGTTTATTTTGTATTTAATTTCTCTTGTGTTTAAAAAAAAAAAAAAAAAAAAAAAAAAAAAAAAAGAGAAAAACACAAGAGAAATATTTGTTGTTATTTTTATTGAATGAGCCGTGGGAAGGAAAATATATAAGGAAGTTTCAAGCGACAAGGATATTTAAGGTAAAAAGAGTTAAGAATTGTTAAGGATTTATGAAATTCAAGGGTTTATCATCAATAGTTGAAACCGAAGACGAAGATAAAGACGAGGAGCGGAAGACGTTTCTATTGGATTCCGTGAGAGTGGTGTTATCATAATTGGCGATCGGATGTGAAGGTGAGTAAGTAATCTCATCCTCAATATAAATGGTTGATTTCCTTTCGTAGAGATCGTCGGGAAAAATGGTTTTCAACATATAAAAGATGTGGGTTTTTAAAAATATTTCGGAAGTTGTCCTTCCCACCATTCAACGTGTTGCGGGAATTCTCTCTTCATTCCTACCGCACACATGTGTGACCCATAAAAAAGCCGTCTTTTTGAGTGCAATTATCATAAAATCCTTTTTGGTGAGGTAGAAGTCGAGGCGAAATGCTTATTGATCGTTTCTCAAACACGCGTTCTCTCATTATGGTGTGGTTATTTCTCACTCAACAATTAAGAACGAGAATATGTTCTTTAGTATTTCTAACTTCTTATTACTAGCATGCGAAACTCTATGTCCTCATAACTTTTTGGATGCTTGTGACGCTTGAACGCTTTGAAGTTGTGAGTTTTTAGTTTGATTTGCTCGAGGACTAGCAAAGTCTAAGTGTGGGGGAATTTGATAGGTGTAGAATACACCTAATTTACTATCTAGTAGTTTATGCTTTCTTTGCTATTTTTCTTGTAAATTATGTATTTTACGCTTGTTTTGAGTTTTGTAGCAACTCGGAGTCGCACGGAGGAAAAGAAGAAGAAATCACTCAATTTGAGAAAAAGGGCAATTTTGTCATTTCCGGGGTGAACATTGGGAGGAATACTAAACGCGAGGAGTCTTTAAACGACGCAATGGGAGATCCCTTGATCGAAATAAAGGGGAGTTAAGGGGGCTGCCATCAGGCTATCCCTTATCGAAATAACCACTTAATATAGCCACCCAAATTGGTAAGGGGTGTATGGGGTGGCTCTTATGTTGGGTGTCTCTATTCCATATCACCTCAACCTAAAATCGAAAAGAGATGTTTCTCGTTCACTCTCATTCACTTGAAACAAAGAAAAGAAGAACAACCGTTAGGAGGAAATCGTAGTGGATATGGATCGGAAATGGAGGTGGGTTCATTGATGGTGAGATTCTCATGTTGTGAGTGAACAACAATTCCGCCAGCTTTACATGATAATAGCAAAGGAAGGAAAAGGTTGAGACCCTAAAGAACCAAAAGGAAGAATTTATTACCCAAGATGCTATGAACCGGAGCCGATGTTAGGAATCTAAACGCGGTCAGTGAAGAATTGAAATTGATCTTTGTTGAAGGAGAGATCGAGTTCAATTCACTTGTGATGGATCGAGAATTTGAAGATGAAATCTGGATGAAATGATGGATGAGAAGGAGATGGTCGACGATGTTCGAATTTGAGTCTACCAATAATGAAACGGAGTATGAAGGAAATAGAGAATCTTATATGAAGAAGATACATGTGCTTAAATTCTTCAAGGAGTTCTTTGGAAAATGTGGGGTTTAGACATATCACCTTAATCTGATTACTTCACAAAATGGATGTTTCTCGTTCAATTGGTATCCTCGATAATCATTTGAAAGATGATGGGTTTCTTGTGATGGAGAATGATAAGGCAAGGTCAATTAGACCCGTGGAAGGAGAAGAATTAAAATCAACCGATTGGGATGGGTGATGGAAATTACTCAATCAAAAGAGTTAATCTCGAACAAAAAGGAATTCTAACAAATTACAAAGAGAATTTATCCTGAGCCTTATCGAGTAATGTAAATGTTTTCCACCTTTGTTCTCGCCACCGTCGGATTTTCATCGCTCTTTGGGAAATTGACTTGGAAAGCAAATATTATTCACAAGAATTTCCGCTTAGGAGAGAATTTAAGCAATGGGGATTTGTCAATGTCCTTGTGAGATCGATTTGAGAATATAGATATTCTTGTGTTTGTGATCACCCCGAATAAGGAGTTGGCTTTCTTCAAAGAATGATTAGTTTGCTTGTGTTCTTCAAATCTTTTCAACAAGTAGTAGCTTAACAACTATAAGAGAGAAGTAGATAAGAAATCGATCTTTAGACAAGTTAAATCATCTCTTTCAACTGAATGGTAGACCTCCGCCTTGATCTCCATTATTCTTTGGTTTAATACCTGAGAACAACAATTCCAGATTATCACGATCCGAAATTTTTGCTGAGATTATTGCACTTCACAGCCCTGAGATCATCCTTCAGAAAGATGCTTTGTCAGCCAAGATGCTTACCATAATATTCGACGGATGATGCTCGCATCATTCATTTAGATCGAAGATTTAAAAGCTTACACATCTATCCCCTCCAAATTTTCAGCAAATAGAGGAAATTTGTTCAAACGTGGAGAAACAGCGGTGGATATTGAAGAATTGAAATAGGCAACAACAGGTTGTTAATAAAAATAAATGTTTCTGGAATACCTTTGTGACTTGTACAAGATTCTCAAACAGAAGGAAACAAAATTCCAGGATTAAGAAGTGTCCGAGAGTCAATGTTTGTGATGAAATCGATCCGTAAGGAGGAGGGACTTGGGAATCATGTTCGTTTAACTTCCGTAATCTTCATTTTCCCCAAAGAATGAATTGAAATCTCCCAATGATTAATTGCTGTTGTTCGAGGTGGGTTCATTGATGGTGAGATTCTCACCAACAACAATCACCCGCCGCCGTTGAGACCCGAGGGAAGAATTTATTCGATCGAAATCCGTTTGGAATCGATGAGAAAATTGAGTATAAAAGCTCAATGGGTTTTGAATCGAACGAGGATTGAGTCTTTGTGATGTCGAAAGAGGAGATGAAATTTGAGGGTTACGGAATGATGAAAATGGGTCGGTCTAGTTCATTGTTGTTGATTGCTAAGCAGGGAAGTAATGATGTAAAGCTTGGGTTTGAGTTGTTGCTATGGGTGAAGATGAAGCTCAAAAGGATTGAGGTTGCAGTGATTGAGGCAAGCAAGAATGGTTGCCTGAGAGCTGGCACTGTGTAGGATGCGAGATGGTGGTAAAAGGCTAATTAGAGTCTTTGTGGAGTCCGAGTATGGAGAATGGCGAGGAGATTTGGGGTCGAGAATGGCTGTGAGCAAGAGCTGCAATTGTTGTGAATTGGAGCATGAGTTGCGGCCCGGTGGTACTGAAATTACGGGCTGGCAGCAAGCGAGGCTAAGGAGGAGAAGGCAGTGGTAGTGAAATGGGCCGATGTCGCTAAGATTGAAGAAGAGAGATGCGGAGACTCAACTCGGAGGTAGAACAAATGGGTGCCGGTGAATCGAGTGGGGTTTTGTTCGAAGATTGTATGAAGTAGAGCGGAAACACACTGGAATTGCGGGAGAGTCTTCTTTGTCATGAGAAGAATTGTGTGTGTTTATTGGCCGAGGAGATGGCTTAGGGTGATGCTTGGTAGAAGGAGTATGAAGCTATGTTGGCTTGAGAATGAGATGCATTTCTAGTGTGCAAGAGCAGCTGGATATTGTTGGTGTTGATAATAGCAGTGAAAATGAGAGAATGGTATTGAATTACAGTTACAAGTACTGGAGCTGTAAGAAGTGGGAAGAAGGCTGTAATGGCAGTGGAGTTGTTGCTCTGGAATGGTGATTGTGGTCTGCAATGGGAGCTGTGCTGCTGATGCTCAAGAGGATGGTGGAATGCTTGCAACTGAGTTGCAGTGGTGGTGTAAGTTAGCACTGGTGATATTGAGTTGTAGGTGGTGCTGCACAGATGTATTTACAAGCTATAGGGAATTGAAGTATTACAAGGATTGCAACTGAGATGGGTTGTTTGGTTACAATGGGTACTGACTTGTTCAGTGTGAGAAGAGATGAATGGCCTGTTTGCAGCTGCAGCTTGGTAGGATTGAATGGAATAGCCCTCATGGCTGAGAAGATTAGGTAAAAGACTGGTATTGGCAGAAATTGCGTGTGGTACAGCCCTCATGGCTGGGAGTGAGGCAGTGATATGGCCATCTGAGCCGTGAAGTACTCAGATCAGTGCAAACCAGATCAGCAGAGTCGACTTTGAATCGGTTACGACTAGACCTAGGCGACTCGATAAATGTTTGACCTTGACTTATCCGACTAACGAGGACCGTTATCTTGACCGTCGGCTCTAACGGAGGGCGACGGAATATTCCGTCGAATATTCCACGACGGAGAAATTTTCGGTGGCGGCGGTGACGGATTCGGTCAAATTCGGCCACAATCCCGGTTTTCCGGCGAGCAAAAATTCAGAATTTTCTATGGATTTCTCTCATGGGTGTGAAGACTTGGGCTAGGAATTGGATGGAGAATTGGACTCAAATTTGGAAAGAGAAGGTGGAAGAGTTGAGAAAAGCTTGGATTTGGAAATTGAATTGCAAAAGGAAAAGGATTCTACTCCTTAGAAGATTTGGAGAATATTGAAGCCTATAAATAGAGAAGTTTTCTACAACTTCTACACACCTCTCTACACACACATCACTTGTGTTTTTGCTTGCTTTTCCTAAGATTTTTTCTTTTTAATTATTTGTGTGAACTTGAAAATTCTCCTTTTAATAATTATTATTTGTGTGAATTTCAAAAACATGAGTAGCTAATTTTCTTATTGATTGAGGATGAATTCCTAGTTCTTAACATGATTTGAGTTTTGTTTTCAATTCTATCTTGAAGTTTTTCACATGATTATCGATTGTTTTTACTAATAGGAATGTTTATTCATTCATGATTGATTGATAGATTGTTTGGAGTGCACGCTAAATTGATTTGTTAATTGATCTATATCTAGTATAAGTTAGGGAATACGTAATCGTTCTCGACACTTTACACAAGTAGAAAACACGAGACCTTGCGGAGGGATTCCGTGGAGCAATTGTGTGTAGAAACAACGCTAGAAAGTGGACCAGTGCTACTTGGATACCTTAGCCGAGCCCGGCTACTAAGCCCAAGCTCTTTAAGTAATTCATTTGGGCTAATTTAATTTATGCTCAAATTAATATTTTTATCGCAATGAATACTTAGAAAAATTATTTAGGAAAATCTAACCGTTGATTGAGCCTAATTTTAAATCCAGGAAACAAAACACATTTTGGTTCACAAATAAAAATATCAATACCGTTCATGTTTTATGATTTAATTAATAAGTAACTATTACAACACCAAATTGTAAAACTAGAAATGAATTGATAATTTAAAATGAAGATCAGTCAACTAAACATCATACAATATTTTACAGCATTCAAACTAAGATTAGTTACATCTTAAAATAGAATTTTAGGCATAAATGTTCACTTTAGACATCTCTAATCATTCTCTAGGCTCCAAGTTGATCAACTCCCTTGTCACGCATCAAATCTGGAATTTTTGTCATAATACGACGTGAGTTGTGACACCCAGTAGGCAAAGAAGCAACAAAACATTTTATGCAATATTTTTCAATTCATATTAAGAGCATCTAACATGATTAACAACACCGCAAACACATGGAAACACCTCATCCATAAACAACAATAAATTCAATCAATCCGCTCGCCCAGGGAGCCCCACGTGGGTTTAGGGAAACAAAACCGTTCCCAAGGATATCTCGTATCCCAACAAAGTTGTTTTTAAGAATCACAATCTATGGACCGCAGCCCAACATTCATAATCATACTCACAACATCGATTATCATTCATATATTAATGAAAACTTGAAAAATAAAAATAAATTTAATTAGAAGAAGCTTAAATAAAAAGAAGGTTTTCGATTGTGTTGCGCCTACCTCGAAAACTAGCAATACGAATACGGATCCAAAATCTCCAAACCAAACGGTGCTAAAGAATCCCTATCCTAAATGATTTATGTGATATGCCAAAAGAATCTTAAAGCATATTGTATCTCTTCTTCTTCTTTTTTTCTCTTTTTTTTGTAACCTAAACAGGGTGAAATTTTCTTAATCTGACCGACTAAGAAAACTTTGATATTTATACTCAAATTAATTAAAACCCTAAATAACTATCAACTAGTAGCGTTGCAACACTTGGCACTAAAAAATAGATTACAAAGCTAATTCTCATTTGGCAAATAAATTGGTCAACGTTTTCTAAGTTTACATGCGTATGAAGTAAAATGTGAACAAATGTTATACCAAGAAATTTTCAAGCATTAGTAGCCTATCTAATGATGACACGTGGCAAGAATAAATCTTCAAATTTACCATGAATTATTCCAGCTTCTCTTGTTTCCTTTTTCTAAAGTAAATACTCAATTAAATAATATTATAAGTCAACAACCAATAGCAAGTCCACAAGTGTCCAAATTTGTTAACTAACAATAATTTTTACCAAAATTGGTCGATCCTACTTTTCATTTTCAATTGAGTTTCTGATTGAATTTCTTAGGTATTTTATGGTCAAATTTTATTTCCTTAATTGATGCTAAACATGCATATTTAAGCTAAATGTTCATAAATATAAAAATTGTCAAGGTATCTAATTAATAATTGTCAAAAATATCTAATTAATATTCTTACCAATATTAATTAACTAAACAAAATCATAAATATTTTTATAAAATGCACAATGAGTTTTGCAAAGAGAAAATCCAAATCAAAATAGTAAATTACCAAAATACTTTTTATTAACAAAAGACAAAAATATCCTCAAAGTCGGGACGGATATTACAGGACCAAGCGAACCGAGTTTAACTACTAGTACTAAACCTAAATTCATAAATCTTAATGCATTCTGGGAATTACATCTTGTAAGCGAACCTCAAGGTGGTTCTTTTGAATAGAATCTGATAACTAAGCGGACACATTGTTACTCGGTGAAATTAGGGATTTTGGGGCTAGCTAAGCGGACCTGCTATCCCACGGTTGGTGATAATATGTGACTAATAACAAGTAGAAAAGAACATAACTTTAATCATTGTTTTGCAACGAAGAAGGATTCCTTGATCTTGTCTCTCTTATTGCTTTCATCTTTCAACTTTCGATTTTAATTGCTTTGTTTATTTTCTTTTGTTTTTTACACCCCCCTTTCGTGACAATTTTTACAACTAAGATCTCTTGCTCCTCGTGGGAACGAACTTGACTTCCATTATATTATTTTTAATTGAGTGGAAATATTGAATTAATTTGATTGCACCTACGACACGCATCATCGGGTCCCACGTTCGAGCAAAGCAAACAACAAGGCCGGTGTTTGGGCAAAGCATCAAGTCCGGTGTTTAGTCAAGCTAGCTGGGTTGGTGTTTGGTCGAAGTAGCAAGATGACACTCGAGCAAGTACATCAACTGTACGGTCAAAGTAGGTACAGGACATGGCCGACGTTTGAAACATGTACACGGTGGTCCCGCGTTTGATCGAAGCATGCACATCTGCCCATGTTTGAATCAAGCATGCTTACATCGGGTCCCACGTTCGATCAAGCAGACGCAGTGGACCCACGATTAACCAAAACAGGCAAATCAAGCCCACGTTCGATCAAGCAGGTGCAGTAGCCCCACGAACAAAATAGGCGTAACAGTCCATCGAAGCAGGCAAGACCGACATCATGCTAGGGGAACATGCGCCTGGACGCCTCTTGAACGTGACATGCTCCAAGGACAGGATGACCCGTCTCTCTTGGTAATATCTAACTTTGTCTCATAAGATTTGTCTTTAACTGTCACCATCTCATGCCTACCCCACAATGGTGTAACCATTACGTGCACAGAGCGGGGGACTTAATGTTGATGGTGGATTTTCATTTAAGGCTAAAATTGTAAAAGCCAAAATTATACGCTAACATCTTGCAAAAGATAAAGCCATTCATGAGTGATGAATACTTCTTCACTTTACTAATTCACCTAGAATGGAGCATGTGGCAACAATCCCAGTATTCTGTGAATTAAATACATGAAATTCATCCAGGTTGGAGCATGTAGCAACACTCCCATATACCCTGTGAATTTACAGCATTATTAATTAATGCATAACCAACCATGTATTTCCTGTACTCATTATCAGTACGGCATGACGACTGAGTGTTGCTCTCAGCAGAGCAACACGAATCTCCAAGCATTATGATGAAAGCATGTACGAAATACCCGTACACGCTGCAACTCTCGGTGTGTTATACTAGCCCGATTGAGCAACTCTCGGTGTGTTATACTAGCCCGATTGAGCATCCGGACGGTCCGTATCAGTCTGGAAATGATCACGATCATCCAACTTCACCAGCATGAATGGATAGCCTGAGATCAATTCCATAACCCCCAAGCCGGGTATGGAATATTTCTTAAGAACCAACGCGGGCCCCGCATGGTCGGCCTCCCCAAAAATTGGCATAACTTGCCAAAATGTCCAAACCAGAGCAGTATGGACGGAAAACCCTAAATTAGGGTTTGCGGCACATTACATGTGTCGCAAAACAGTCTCAACCATCCATCTTCGCAGGTATAGATGGAGGGTGTAGATGTACATTCAAAGGGCCCAGAGCATGTCAACACAATCACCATGGGCCCGCCTACATACCTGACCGATCGGTCAGGACCAACCATGGTTGGTTATCCCGATTCGTACGCCCGAATAGAGCATGACGCACAGCCGTGAAACCCAAAATTAGGGTTTTTGAGCATCATGACCGTCCATCTTCTCCGGCACGAATGGAGGGTCCAAGATTAGATTAAGCAGGTCTGGTCATACCAACATGACCACCATGGGCCCATCTATCCCCTCACCTGATCGGCCAAGGCATACCATGCCTGGTTATCCCAAATCGTCCTCCCAAACTAGCGTGGTCACACTTCCCGATTGCAAACTAATCTCGACCACTCAACTTCGCCGGACGATTTGAGTGGCTTAGATCACGTTTTCATGGGATAGTCAGGTATAGGCGTGAACACCAGCCTACCACCTACACTCCAGACCGATCGGCCAAGACCGACCAAGATTGGTCATCTTGGAACACGCGCCCGAAGTTGGCACGATGCGCGGCTTTTGCGGCACTAGTTTTCTGTCGCAAACTGATCTCGACCACTCAACTTCGCCGGACGGGTGAGTAGCCTGCATCACACTCTCCCGAGATAATGGGGTATGTGCGCCTACACCGTCATGCCGTCTACACGCATGTACGATCGGCCTGGCCAAAATCGTATCCCAATCTTGGATTCGACCAGGCTGAAGAGGGATGCTTGCGCACCTCTTCTAAAACCCTAATTTCATTAACGGTCGCAGATGAGTGTCTCAAATATTATCTCGTCCGTCCAACTTCACCGACTTGGTTATACATCCACTGGTCGAGTTAATTGGTCAGTGCGTCATGGTGATCACCATTCGTCACTCTACCACACCATGTGGTCGGTCAAGGGAGGATTTGCTTGCGCAACTTCCAAACCATCACATGAAGTAGGCTGGACATTAGGCTATTTTGAGACGCTCAAACAGCGATGCTTCATACATGCTGAGTATACTCGATGCAGTACCTGCATAGAATACACACGATACTTCACAAGTATCGACTTCCTGAATAACGCAGTTATTCAATTTAGCATTACATGCTACTTTTTGTGGGTCCCACGATCCACACATTCCGTGACATCAATCATGTCACAAACCGGGGATACATACGGGTTATTGGTCCGGCGGTTTATAGCGTGCAGCGACAACGCGCCATCACAAGAACGTGTCGAAGTCATGGACGGTTAAGTGATGATGGGAGAAGTGGGCAAGCCTGGTCGTGTGACACTAAAACATTACTCCACTACTCCATCACTCCACTTTCTCCACTTCCCACGAGATACGAGGGTTAGGCTAAAAGGCTTGTATAAATAGGTTCTTCATCTTATTTTTTAAACAAGACAAGACAACAGAGGCAAGTGTTGATACAATCGTATTCAAACACCGGAACTGATAGCTTACACCCTGCAAGCCGGTTCAGCTTTCTGATACAAGTCATACATAGCTAACACCTTCACATTCTCAACACCTTCTTCGCTTCCCTCCCTAAGATCAACCCCATCTCCTTCACTTTGTGACCGAAACAAGTCTGGAACGACCATTTCTTGGTTTAGGCCGGACTTGCATAGATTGATTTCTCGAATCTACAAGCACTCCCGTGCAGTGCATTTATTTAAGGTTTAGACTCATTTCTCATCCACACATCCCAAATTACCAAAACCGGCAGAAATAGTTTTCACCCATAAACAGTGAGCAAGGTCATAGGAAACCTTTTTCAACTCGGTTTTTAACACATCAAGACTCTTCAAAGTATCAACGAGCTTCAGTTTTGCTTCCTCAAAATATTTAAGAAAATCATGAACCACTTCAGCAGAAACCATATCCTCATTCTCAACATCCTGATGTGTATAGGCATAGTAACATGAGGAATTAGGATGATCATCTTCTACTAGGGTTCTTTTCTTCCTTCCCTTGGACTTGAAACCAAAACCTTTTTCAAGAAACCCTTTTGCAAAACCGCCAAAGTTAGGAGAAGACATTCTTGACCGACCAAAAAAATACCGAGTATGCGTACGAGACCCAAGGGTTTTGGTATTTAAATGGTTTCTTAGGGAAGGTAACTTTTAGGGTTTCAAAAATGGGTTCGTGACAGTAACACGGGTACTCGTACGAACACAGCCTTGACCCATTATACATAATCAGCTCAAGAAGAGAAAGACTCACAAACTTTTCAACAAGGAATGTTTGCCAACTTGAGAAGTCTCAAGGGTCTTATCTCAATAAGTTTTGAGAGAAAATTTAGAGCATAAGAGTGGCAATTTTTGATATACAGGATTTCAAGACGAAATTAAGAAATCAAAACATGACCTGACAAACAAAAATACTTATGGAAAAGTGTTCGTGATCGATACTCTAGCTAAAGACGATAAGAAGCTAGTTAGAGAATCAAAAAACACTTTGCCATCAAGTATACCTGACTATATCTCACTCAACTAGGATTTTTTTTTTTGTGAGTGAGATTTCAACCATGTGATTAATTAGCATAAGTATGAGCCTTGAGCTCATCAAATGACTGTTGTTTACGCTTAACTCTTTTTCTCCTAATCCTTGAGGAAAAACGGTTATGATGTGAAAAGTTATCATAAAATTTGCTATCATCAAAATAAGATTCATATTTTTTATTCTTACCTGAAGTAGCTTGACCAGGGCGATTTAACAACCTGTTAATGATCTCTTTATATCCTACAATTATCATCTTTAGATTGTTTTCCATTCTAAAGATGAGAATGAGAAGGAGAATTCGAATGAAGAAGGAATAAAAGTTATTATGCTGCACCCTCCCTTCGTATTTATAACCGCAATAAGTTGGATATTACCGCGCCAAAAACCAAGGAGAAGTGATTGCTAGGAGTGGTAAACGTGCCCTAAAATCTAGGAGAAGTTATTACGAGAATTGAAGGGTTTTTCTTCAAACTTTGACTGATCTCAAACTTAGAAGAAAAGGGGCAAATTGTATACACATAATCAATAATCAACCACGTGTCAAGAAGAAGACATGTGTACTCATGGCGCTATTGAGATTGAGACACAAGATGGTAGTAGTTCTTCAAAGGTTAACTGTCAGCGATTGAAGCCCTTTTTAGAGCCTTTTCCTACATGTGATATTGAGGAGGTCCCTCTGGAGGACCCTGTTTACCTTGATTGACCATCGAGGCGGTTTGTATGTTGTATATTATTTTTGTAGGTTTTTGGTTACACTTCACCCAGGTACTATCTTTCCGACTTCTCTCTTTACTATTTCCTCATGTTACTTATATTTTTGGTACTGTTCTTTAATTAGAAACATTGAAGACAATGTTAGATTTAAGTTTGGGGGTGGGGTAGAAACTTTTGTTACCTTTTTGTTACAATAAATAAACTCCAGAGTCTAGAAATTTATGCTTATTAAGAATGGCACTAACCAATCTAAGTGGATGGAAGCATTTTGGTTGTAGGAGTTGAGGAACAAATCTGATTAGATGGAAACATCTAAAGAGTCTATTCATAAAATCACAGAGCTCAGGTGTTAGAATTAAATAAAAACATGGTAGTTTCGCCATATCTCGTTGAATCCTTTTCACTTCTATTTTTATTTTGTTTTCTTTAAAATATGTTTCTCTAAGTGATTAGGTGGGGCTCACGATTCAAGTTGTTACCACTGCTAGGGTGAAATAGAGTGATTGAGATACCAAAAAAAAAAAAAAAAAAAAGGGATTGGAGCTCAGCTTGTTGCGAGACTCCCATCCAATTCGTGTAAACTCCTTTCTTGTAGTTGCAGGAAATCCTACACTACACCCCTCACAAGAATCCACACAACTAAGACATTTGAAGATGAACAACTATGATTTTTATTGATTAATTCTTTGAATGTTTACAAGACAAAATGGAAAAGAGCCAAAGAAAATACAATCACCACAAACTTCTCTCTCTTAATAACTTGCCTCACACTCGGAAAAACATCCCCCACAACAGACTTGCTCGACTATTTATATAAGGTAGTACACAATGGATGACAGCTAAGCTGTCCTTTATTTTCGGGAATGACTTGCGAAATATCGCAAGTGTACAAATATATAATCTCGCAACTCTTCTAAATCTCGTTAGGTCTTCACATCTTTCTCGTGTTTTAGCTGTCGTCATTCATTGCGTCATTTATATTACTCGTTTGCGACACTTTCGCAATGCTGTCGTTTATTGATCTCGCGAAGTATTGATGTTGCGATATTCTGATCCTACATCTTGCCTCTTCTCATGTCTTCTCTGCGAAGAAGAGAATGTCATGAGAATTAGTATTTTAAAATGCCGCAACTGTTCATATTTATCTATTACGATCCCGTACTTCTACACAGAATTTATTACACATGTTTCTTCTTCCACTCTTTTCTTGACACGTCTTTTTCAACCATTTTTGCTTGACCATTCACATCCCCTCTCGCATTAAATGCATTTATCTTCTCGAGAATTCTTCTCTATATATAGTTTTCTCACCCTCCTCTTCTTCTTTTTTACTTTCTCTCTGCAACTTTTCTTCAATTCTCCTCCTCCGCAATTTGCGTTTCTGCTACTGTAAATCTTCTTTTTCTTCTTTCTTTTGATCTTCAATTCTCTAATCATTCCCATATTCTGAGAATGGCTTCACCTAGTCGTAGATATGAAACCCTTTTGGGTGAGACTCAAAAGAATTTACAAGAGAAGGGTTTCACCTTGTCTACTATTCCCAATCAAGAATCTTCATCTATTCTTTTGCAAAGTTCAAGCATCGATAATCATTGTGATGATCGAGAAAATCATAATCTCGCTAGGTCAACTCCTCGCAGGTCTTCCCATTCCTCTCTACAATCCCGAACTGCCCTTGTTCTATGAAATCCTTGCTCATGAGAAATTCTCAAGAGCTATTTATCAATTAAGTGGTGATTGCATTCGTCTAATGCTTGAATTCGCCAATCGTGGCGCCGGTAAGGGATCTCTATATCCTGATAACGTCATAGATCATAAATTCGCAACTTAGAGATAGCCGCTGAAAAGTACTCAGTAGAAAACTTTTTTGAAAGCTATGAAGTGATATATATGAAGAATGATAAATCTCGCTGGGGTGCTCGATTGAAAAGAAAAGAGAACGTTCCCGACGATAAGATACTCATGTTAGATATTGATTGGCACTCTGGCAAGAACAACGTTCCTCGCTACTCTAAAGATGAGAAGTGGTGTGTCTTTCCGCTATTTTTGAACGGACCTTACATTTCAGGTTCCAATATACTCCCTGCGAATCTCACAAATTATCATCCTTGGGTATTTAATTGGCCCGAGAAAGCAAAAGAGGTATATTTTCTAATTTTCATTCGTTTTGGAATGTTTCCTTCCTTTTATATCTACTAAACTTGCAAAATTTTCAGATCACTAAATTGAGAAAAAGTTATGAAAGAAATCCAAAGCCAAGTACTTTGACGATACTTCGCTCAATCACGGATGAAGTAAGAAATATTTTTATTTATTATTTTTAACAATATTGTTGCCTCTGTTTCTTATCTTCATTCGTGTGCGAAGGTTGGCGTTGAAGAAAATGATATTTCTGAAGCTGCGAAGGCTAAAGGCAAGAATAAGATTACTCTTCGCAAGGATAAATCTTCTGCTCCATCTTCTAAAAAACGGAAAATCCATTCCTCTTCTCACTCTAATTCCCAAACCGGCGAGAACTCTGATGAAGATAATGATGAGGTTGACACTTCTTTTGTGAAGGAGAATCATTCAGTCGAATCTGCTATGGCGCAACTGTCTAGTGTTTTCTCTGATTCTATGCAAGGAATGGGAGATGATCGTTTTTCTGCTACGTGCGAAGCTCTCGCAAATATATGCGATGCCCCCCTGCTAGCGGATAATGATTCTTTTCATGGAGTTTCCAGGATAATGACTCCCAGTTTCTTAAATGCACTTAGTGCCTTGGTATGTTCATATTTCTTTATTTCTTTGTGATTTCAATTATAAACCTTATATTAACAATTTCTTTACTTTCCTTTATAGT